>OY723393.1:39890186-40032159 GCA_963210295.1 Ophion ellenae
AGATTTTTGTACCATATTTTTGGGCCATCATCCTAAAAAAAACGAACGTTCTATGGGTACTTTATTGCGGGAAATATCATCCGAAGAATTAGTTAAATGTTCGCGAATGCTAACTTGGATGCACGGGTCAAAAAAGTAGAATCAATAAATAAATAAAGATATGAAAATAATAATTGTAATAATACTTTAGTATTATTTATTTTTTGTTATAACAAGAGGTCAGTAATATTTATATGGTATTGAAATGATAATACTAAACAAACGATGATACTAATAAGAATGATAATAATAATAATAATTCGGAAATCAATAACAACGGTAGATTTATACATGCAAGTAGGTCAATGCTTGACACATGTGCGAGACATTATTGACAGCATCCAATGAGTCCGTATATGTGTTCCGTTCGAAACACGATACGCCGCACAAAACCGTACATCGTCATATACACCCTTGGCCAAAAATATAAAGCACCCTGTAATTTTTCTATCCGGAAAAAAAAATTGAATATCTCGGCGAAAAAAAATGGTAAACCCATTTACCAAACGGCGTTTTGAAGAGGATAAAACCAGCTTCATTTTCCTTTTTTTTTTGTTTTTGCGATTTTTTTGTATCTGGTACGTCATTTTGAAAATGCCGCTTTTTCATGATTTTCGCTCTTTGCAGAATCGCGTGCTAGACTTATAAAACATAGAAACCTCAGCATTTAGTGATAAGATCTTTGAAAAAGAAGCAGATGGCTTTAGTTTCGTAAAAAAAAATCGTTTTTTTTTCAGGGTAATTTAGTTTTTTCTTGAAAAAACGGCAGGTTTCCAAAAAGCCGGCATCGTACGGCGTAACTCGAAAAGTATGAGGTTTGAAATATTTAGTCTAAGGAGTAAAAAGTTGTATTTTGTTATTTTAGAGTGACTACATTTTGTTTAGATAATTTTTTTAATCCTTCGTATCGCTAGTATTGGTTGATAGTCGACGATTTGTCTCATTAATTTATTGCTGTTACTTTGAAACAAAGATGTTTTGATGAAAATATCGAGAGGAGAAAAGAGCAAGCAAAAGTCCAATGCTTTTCTACACGATGTGCAGAGAAAATCATCCTTACTCAAATTATATAAATTTTGTTGGGTAACAGAAGCTTGTCGAAGATTTTTCTTAACTCTTTGATTTTCGATTTGCAAAGGATTACAGCACATATTATATATCCAAAAATGTGACATGGCACAAAAGTTCAAAACAAGTTGTGCTTCAAAAAATATACCGTAATATTACACAAATTTTTCTTTAAAGCAAATTAGTAGAGGTTATTCACAGGACACACTGTCAACACGTGATTGAAAACAACACTGAATTCTTGTTCTGAAATGGAGCCATAGAAAAGAAAGATACTCAGCCACTAGGCTATGTTAACGAAGTTTTTATTGCCGACCGTAGTTAAAAGTTAAAAATCATTTTAAAAAGCGCCAACTTTTGAACACAAATATTAACTAAATTCTTTTCAAATAAATTTTGTTCTTTAGATAATAATGATCTTTAGGTACCTCTACTCTCCATACACATGAGATATTGACTCAATATAAAATTGAATAAGAATTAATACAAAAAACTTATGTTGTTATATATTTAACTAAAATGAAAGGTCATTGTCCATTAAATTATTAAGACATATCTATTCAACTTCATGGATGACAATAACCATTGGACATAGGTTCGAAAAAAAGATTATTATGTACTTTTAGTACGGATTACTGAAAAATAAAAATTTTCAAATTCGAAAAAACATGGATCCTAACGTTATCCCATTATCGTGCCGGGCTTAAAAGTTGCTTAATGAGTGACCAGTATTTTTAGGAAAAATTTGAAGAAAATCGTTCGCTACGTGCTTTTCAAAATCAACATTTAATATTTAGAACTCGAAAATCTAATGGAACTACAGTTTTGATGATTTTGTACCATTTTTTTTTCTAAAAGTGCGTCTAAAAACGAAAATTAAAAAAACATCCCAATCGGATCATTTTTCGCAAAGTTATGGGCATTCAAAAAAAAGTACCGCTTTTTTTAAAATTCGTATATCGGAAGTGGCTGGACAAAAAAAGCTTAAAATTGGCATGGAGGCCTTCCTCAATAGATACCCAAAGATAAAAAATTATGGACAAAATCGGAGATGGAAAAGCTGAATGGTGTCCGATTTGGCGTGGAATGCCCCATATATGCACAGACACACACAGACACACACACACACACACACACACACACACACACACACACACACACACACACACACACACACACGCACGCACGCACGCACGCACGCACGCACGCACGCACGCACGCACGCACGCACGCACGCACGCACGCACGCACGCACGCACGCACGCGCACACACACACACACACATACGGGTGAAGCACATAGTCTTACAGAGCAATAGCACTCTATTGATCATATCCAAAAATGTTTCAGACAAAAGTTTAAGTGTTCGAGAAGGCCATCATACTGGACCACCCTATTTTTTTTATCGGTGGAGGCGTTGAAGCTACATTAAGGTCATCTCCACTTTTTTGAATGGGATGGTACGTTTTTTCTTCAACCATCTTGTAAAGCACCTCAAGCCGTATAAAAAACATTGGGGGTCAAAGTCGTTCAAGGTCATTCAGATATATATATATATATATATATTAGACCTGTCCTTAAGAAGGGCGACATCGAATTTTAATGGTCTTACCCCCCAAATTGGTTCGAAATAATTTCTAAAAAATGTCAGAATAAAAAAAAAATTCCCTCCATATTTACCCACCGCTAGGAAGCCTTACTTTTTCCCATAAGAAAAGCATTTATTTTTTGTGATTTTTAATCTTTTTTTACCGTTGCCCTAATTATCAGCTAAAAAATCGTAAATTCTCAGAAAATGTTGACAGCGATGTTACCTTTTTGTCGGATTTTTTGGAATTCGATACAAGCATTTTTGGGCTAGATCAATCACATCTTTATTCTCTGTATGTTGCGAAGAGAACGGAAAAAAGCAAAAAAAAGTCGGAGAACGTCGTTTTGAGAGCTAAAAATAGGAGGAATAAAATGGCAGAGGTTAAAAAAAATAGGAAACTTTTCGCCGAAGATGATAAATTCTCGGAAGTCGCTGAAAATAGAAAAAAAAGTCGAAAAGTATCTTTCAGAGGTCTAAATATAGAAGTTAAAATCGGTTAAGACTTCACACATTTTATTATTATTATAAAAGAATAGAACAGAATTTCTAGTTTATAAATATGGAAGTTAAAATCGGTTAAGTCCTCACATATAATATTAAGGATCTTGATCCTGTCACGTATTTCTAAATTATGTAGCAAAGAACATCATAATACTTCCTTAAACCGATTGCTTTGTTCATAAATTTGGCATGACCGTTACCTTCTTCGAATCAGGGATTTTTCTCCTATGTTCCTCAATGACTTGCAAAATGGATTGTTTCCGGTTTTCATTCTGCGTCAGAATATTATTAAAATCTGTGAATAGACCAACAGCCCTTTCTGCCGCATCACTCACAACTTTTAATTTTTTGACAATTTCCGAACCTTCTCGGAAACTCATTTTCAGACCAAAGCGATGGGTCAATTTGTAGAAACGATTGATCAATTTCAAATCGGAAAAAAATTCCGGGTTTGCGATGTTACAAGATGATCCATCTCGTTGTCACAGAAATGAGCAACGTCTTTTACGTTGATTACAATTTTCTTCGGGCAATTTTAATCCATTTCTTCGATTACGTCGAGCGGGTCCAACTCGGACACCATGCAACGTTTTACGTCCAATGGTAAATTCTCATAAAAAAAATGATAAGGCGACCGTTTCAGGGCTCAAAAACCAAAGGTGATTCACGAATTTTTGCATAGCTGCATTAGCTATCGTTCTGTCGACACTCTTATAATTATAGAATTTTTTCAAAAATTGAATATCATGATTTGGAGCTGCTCTGGCGAGTGGAGCAGTGAACCATGCTTCCAGATAAATCGTTACGATAAAAACCGACACATCTCGGATCGCCCGATATTCAGTTTTCGTCATTTCGGAACTGTCTCGGAACAAAAATATTTTCAAAGAATAAATAGCTTTGGACATGAAACGTGCATGATGTATTGCACCCGGTGAACGTATTACGACTCCTTGCGATAGGACGGTTCCGAGAAATAATTTTGTTAAATTCAAAAGCTCCTTGTAATCCGCTCGAGGTTGATGCGTTTCTAATGCCCATTCAACAAATGAATTTATTGTCGTGATATTCTCCACAGTTACAACTCTCTGTACTTGTTTATCATCAATTCCGATGCGAAATGCCGTTGAATCGATTTTCGACCAGGAATCTTTGAAACGTTTGAAAATAGGTTCATCTGGTCCAGTCGAGGGGGACTTAAATTTCGCGTTGAAAACGTTTTTCAAAACTATCTCGAAAATATGGTGTCGACACGGCAGGTATAAAATAGATTTCTCTAACATTTGTTCTAATAGAACGGCCGCGCCATTAATGACACCCATGTTCGAAGCCGTTGTATCACAACAAAGAGCTTTTATCGAGCTCAAAGCACCCCACTCATCGAGAACATCATGAATGGCGTTTGCTTGCGTAACGCCTCTCCCATTTTCAAGTTTTGAGACACCTAACAGCTTCTCAGAATCACTGTTTGTTAACAAAACGGGTAGTCTCTCAAGCTTCTTACCGCTTTCATAATCAGGCAAAAGTTTTCCGTCCCAATGTAAGACGGCGGCTCGCAAGTCAGTATTTTGGAACATACTTTTTATTCTCATGGACCTCATTTCACGCGATTTTTCACGCTTTCTCTTTATCGAGCTCCGATTAACAATCAACGCATTTAAATCGAATCCAAGAGACTGAGCTACAGAAGCGACTAAATCAACGGCCGATGTATCAGTGACTTTGAACCTATGAAGAACCGCGATGAGTTTGTCATTCACCACATCTACAATGCCTCGAGATTTTTTCGGATTCTATGGTCCAGCATCATCTGCAGGATGGTCTTCTGTGGAATAACTCAAGAGTGTGCCAATGGATTTTTGTGACAACGTTTGTGAAAAGTCGCCACCATCACTCGATCTCATCTGGAAGAAATTTTTATAATTATTACATATCTTGCTGATTGAGGATCAATGAAAAAAATGACCCTGAATGAAAAAAAATGACGCCGCGTTTTACAAAATATGGCTCACAAAAGGACGAAATTTGCAGATACGGATAAAAAATAAATTAAAAAAAAATTTAATTAAAAATCTAAAAATAAGCGCCATTAGAAATGTGAAAAAGAAGCCAAAAAGTATTACGACATTTTTCGATAGCGCCCCTCAGTGTAAATCAATCTCTCTAAATCGCAAAAAAAACCAGTAGCGTATACGAAATTGAAGTTCAAAAAAATAAAAAATACGCACAACTAGGTCATTGGTCCAAGAACAATAGTGTATTATGATATTTTCCCGAAAATGCATAAGTCAGGAAATAGAGGTTGCAAAAGGTCGAAATTTGCAAATGCAGAAATCTTCAGGGTCATAAAAAGATGGTTTGTTCAAGATATTCGGAGAAAAATTAACAAATAATGCTCTTTCCTGTTCCATTATTTCCAACCTCTGTAACGCATCGGTTGTTTTTCGCAATTCTGCTGCCTCCATCAAATCATATGTGCTTTGGATATCTCAGATCAAACCGATACGACCAGGCTTTCTTTGATTTTGCAGAAATTCCGTTCTTATATCGTCGAGGTCTGCAAGCGCATCTTGATGGGCGATGTCAAAAAGGTCATCCAGTTTACCACACAATTCGTCTTCCCTCTTTTTATTGTTTGGGGCATTAATATTTTTTCCCAATAGATGCCATTGTTGTTGTAAATCCATTAGTTTCGTTACGCAGTTATAATCTTGCTTCGTTTTTAATCTGGCTTTTGTCCAAAAAATCATAGTTTCACGCACGGTTAGTGCTGAACTTGTTTTTATATCAAAACCTGACACTCGTGTGTTGAAAAATAAAACTTTTAAAACTTGAATTGATGGTAGTTTATTCCCGAAAATTTGGGAATCCACATAACCAATCAAACGAATGTTTTTTCATGAACGCCTTGTGCACCTAACCTAAATTGACGAAATATGGGAGAGTGCAATTCTTGGCTGTTGGAGACACCGACTGCTGGGCCTCGAGTCGGCGCTCTCGGAACTCGGAGCTCGGAGTCCAGCGATGACAAGACCCTTTGTTCGGGCGCGTTGGTGTTACTCCCCGCGGATATAGTCCGGGCGCACTGCGCACATAGCGCGTGCTGGGTCGGAGGAAATAGGACTATGGTGCGTTGTAGAAAGAACAAAATTAACAAAGAAGACGTACTATTTCACATTGAGCTAATCTCAGATAGTTTATTTTGGATAATTTCATCCAACTCGTTAACTTATGATCGAAAATCTTGATGCACTTTTTCTCATTAGTATTATTGATTTCCAAAACATAATACGAATAAACATTCAGGACAAACAATCAAAATGTGTACGCGATGCCGGGTTCTTGAAATTGGTTTTTATGTGGGGTGCAACGTGCTCGAACAGCAAGTGAAGCAGGAAGAACAGAAAAAATTTAAATTATGGCATAATCGATTTGGCTGCAGGGGTGGCCTTGAATTTTTTTTACGTGATTAATTATTTTGTACAAAGAATTCCGTATGTTCTAAGACTACTTCAATTGAATTCTTTCGATATTTAACTCTCCAAATCTCGTTTTTCGACTTTTTTCCGCGATTTTCGCAACATACAGAGAATAAAGATGTGATTGATCTAGCTCAAAAATGCTTGTATCGAATTCCAAATAATCTGAGAAAAAGGTAACATTACTGTCAACATAGTCAAATAGCGGTGGGTAAATATGAAGGTAAAATTTTTTTTTAATTCTAACATTTTTTAAAAATTATTTCGAACCAATTTGGGGGGTAAGACCATTAAAATTCGATTTTGCCCTTCTTAAGGACAGGTCTAATATATATATGTCACTGTGATATTGGTCGTCAGCATATTTGGCTGTTCTGAGGACGACCATAGAAATCATATTTCAGAAATATTAATCTGCAGGTGATTTTAAAGGCATAGCGATTTGTTTGAATTAATATTGAGAATAGGGACAATTGTCTACTATGAAGACTGTTCACGAAGTGTATAAAACATCACGTTATCCGGATATGTACAGGGTAACAATTATAAGGTGGCCATGTATTTTTTAAGGGTCTTGCACGGACATTTTGCGACCAAGAAAAACATAACTGTTAAGGATTTTTCAAGTTCTTTTCGAAAAAAAATATATCGTGTTTTTGCGATGAGTAGTATTTACCAGAAAAAATGGAGCATTCTGAAAAAAATCAAAATTCAGTTTTGAGTAGAGCACAATAAAGATAATTAAATTCCAAGCCCGAGACACTGCGGAAAAGCTTTTTTGTGTAACCTGCCATTGAGGAAAAAGTGATCAAAGATGCATTTTAAAGTGGATAAATAAAGTTTAGTTGCATTTGAAAACAAAATTTAAGAAGTCTTCGATATTCGAGATTTAATCCTCTTTAGGATGGTGAACTAAAAATGGAATTTAATTTTTTTTCCTGGAAAGCTTAATTTTTTCTGAAGAATATTCCTCTGCAAACCATCAATGATCATATTTTTCCTGGTTGCAAGATCTCCGCGGTCAACCCTTAGAAAATGTATGGCTACCCTATGATTGTCGCTATATATATATATATATATATATAGGCGATGGAAGCGACGTATCTTGGTCCTGTAAGCTCCGCTTCTGTCATATCGGTGACGCTTTCGGTCCCACGTCAACGGTATTGTCGTTGACACACACCCACACACGTACACGCGTATCCGTACGCAGAAGGATACGTCGTTGTGGTTACAAAAGCCCTGAAACTTCGCAGACGATGTTGCACGTGCGGGACCGAGCCACCCAAAGCGGATGTCCTTTTGTGTACATCAAGGCTGAGAAGCACAAAGCAGAGCGATCCGCTCTTACCAAAGCAGGGGCTTTTGCGTTGCAGTGGGAAACTCTGGGAACCTGTGAGATAAAACTCAAAGGTATCCGGTGAAAAAGCTTATATTGTGCGTAACAACAGTGTGGGCATATCGAGGAGATTTGATTTTTAAATCATCGTGGGAGGGAGTTGTGATAAGGGTGAATATAAATATATGTTTCGGTGTACGAGAAGAAATAGATTTGTAAAAATTTGAAAAATTACGGCCCAAATAAACGGGTCGGTTTTCAGGATTTTTTCCCGATGAGGATGCTAAAATGACAACTTGGGATTTCACACACGAGTGTGTAAAGCCTTGCCGAGTTTGCGAAAAATATTGATGAACAATAAGTTTATTATTATTTAAAGAAAGTGCCGCCGTTGCTGCATGGCCAATTTTGGTGTAGGTGCTTCGAGCAACAAGGCACATCAGAAATGAAAAATCAAAAACGTACTTTCAGTATAATAATAAAAACTTTCGTATGACCGGATAGTTTTATGAAATTGAAAAAGTTACAAAAATGGCAAGCCGTAGCCAAAAAAGGTTTGATTTTCGACGACAAAAAAACATAATTTCAAGCATTCGTTATCAACGAATGGATAAACATATCCATTTTGTTTAAAATGGAATCATTTGCTCATACAATAGAAAATATTATAAACTATGCTCTGTCAGAGTTCAAAGTGAATAAGACTCCTAAATTGCAGCGGGCGGTTCGCCATAGCGCAGTGGACGATCTGACCCTTGACAAAAATCGCCATAACCCAAACAATTTATAGAGTTTAACAAAATAGTTGCTGCAAACTAAACTTGGGGCTGTAGGCTATAAAACTATATAACAAAAAAGTTGTATCTTTAAAATTAAAAAAAAAAGCCAAACAATTTTGCCATTTCTTCTCGCTTCTTTTTGTAAACAAACTATATATATATATATATATATATATATATATATACGTGACTTGGTGGAGTGTAATGATTCTGCGACACTGGCCAATTCGCGATCGACGCGCTTGACAGTTTAAATTTCGACTGACCTGTTGAACGATTATTACCAAGGTCCCAATAATGACCTCGTTCGCGACAAAGGCCCTTTCCTCATGCGTACACGATGACCAATCGGGTGTGCGGCAGTATGTGTCTGAATGCTCGTGAGTGATGCCGGCCGCCGCGCGGAACAAGTATTATAAGCGAAGAGTTTCGAAAGTGGAACGCGAACGAAGCCGGGTTACAAATTATGGTAATATCATGGTGTCCGGTACACTAAATATAAACGATCACGAGACGCGATCGCCTATCCAGGCAATTCATATGTAGATTATTTATATTGAATGCGTGAAAAAGTTGAACGAACCTTCGCCAGAGGCACTTTTTGGAGTTTGTAGAGACACGCTTTCAATGCCTCATGGCTCATTTTCCTTTTGACAGTTTTGAAACATTGCTGCACTTGGAAATAAGAAATAAAAGGAAAATAATCGATTAAAAATATTTCCACATACATATGCGCGGGCGTGCGTGCGCGTGCGCGTGTGTGTGTGTTCGGGTTATTAATTTATTAATAAAACGTATTATTTATTTTAAAAGTACGAATATTTTCATTTTAATATAAAGTACCAACATGGACGTTATGTGCGGAACACAATATCCGATAAATGGCCGACTTGTCCCTGTTTGCAATCGTTCACTCTTTTGACGAAATGTTCAATAATATTTTGGCATAATTGCGGACTGATTTCATTAACGGTGCGTCCAATTGCTCCCTTGAGCTCCGAAATGGTGTGTGAATCACTGGCATACTGCGTTTCCTTTCAGAAACCCCCAAAAAAAAATTCAAATCGCACGATCTTGGTGGCCAATTCACATCGCCGCGGCGCGAGATAATATGACCGAAACTTCGTCTCGAATAACTATGCAGTAACAATGCAGCAAAGAACATTTTCTATACATTGCTCGATCGAACAAGTTCTAAAATTACGTTGAAGTTTGCATCGTTGAAATGCAACGATATTTTAACTTTTTTATTTTTCTTTATTATTATCCAAAGCATCTTTTGCAAATTAAGGTCGCACATTTTAATAAGAATAGATAGACACGTCTACGCGATTTTCACAGCCTAAATGGGCCAAACAAATTGGAGTAATTAAAAAGAATGAATTTTCGTTGCATTCCATTGATGCAAACTTCTCAACCAGATAGTTTTCAATACTTTCTGGTTGATTTGATTTGTTATCAGTTGTGAAAAATTGCTTCGCTTCGAAATCAGAAATAAAAACAAAATAATCGACTAAAATTATTTCCACACGAGCATAGACACCCACGCGCGCGCGCTCACATATACATATAATTGAAAAAGTATTGGAAAGGAAACCGAACAATTAAATATTTTACTTTCAGCTTTCATTTTTGGCAATTTTTTTGGAGTCCATGTAGACAAGTTTTCACTACCTTAGGGTGGATTTCGTTTTTAGACAAATTTGAAAAATCATTCTACCCAAAGTGGAAAATAAAAATATGGTATGCCATTAAAATATTTCCACAAACATGCATGTGGAAATGTATATGAAAATATATTTACATGGAAATATTTTGAATCGAATACTTTACTTTTGCTTTCCATTTTTTCTAAATGTCGAAAAAAAGTCGACTATAAGGTACGGGAAAACGGTTTCCATGAGCTCCAAAAAAATTTACCCCGGGCCAATGTTTGTTTCATTTTTCTATGCACCGTGTATTGTACCGTATTTGCGGATGTTTTATTAATTTTCATGCAAAATGACTTCTTTGCGACTACCAACGTTTATTGCCTCGAGGCTGAAAAAATGATTTTTTGTGCACGTTTAAAAATGTCAAAGCTCGCGCTAATAGTTCGCGGAAATTAAAAAAAATGACGTGTCCCGCTCGAGCTACGTGCTGATATCACAGTCGCCGAACAACGAAAATTCGTCAGCAAGAATAATAAGCGCGCTGAAAATGTTGATTCTTTTTTTCTTTTTTAATGCAAGCAAAGAAGCTCTTTTTGCGCATAAATCAAATACAATGATGGCACATCTTCAAAGTTCACGGCGTAATTACTTTTCTTCTGTGTTTGAAGGCGTACGGTAGATACCCCGGTGCTGCCCCCAAAGGCATACGCTCTTTGCTTCTCCGCGCGTATGGTACGCGGGATCGACTCCTCGCTTGGGGCTCCCTTTCTTTTTTATCTTAATTTTTTTTTCCGCCGCACAAAGCATCCGGCCGTCATTAAAAGCTCCGTCGCGGCAATCTTAATTGCGGAGTTTAGGTGTGTCGGTGGGTTATCCAATCGCGGTGCGAGATAGTGGTAAAAAATGGGGACTTTGAAAAAATAATATGCCGTTGGATTCTGTTTTTGGATTTTAGTCGCAGTATTGAAGGAAAATTATTACATTACGAAAATATTATTTACTGCATTATTAGATAAGGGTTTAGATTATTTAATTAGGATGTAGATTGTTATATAGATGATTGGATTTTAAACATAGATTATCGATAGATTTTGCGATGAGATATTTTGTAGATGTTGTTTTGGCTTGTGATGATATGTTTTGTTTACTACATTGAGATATACCGTGGTCATGTACGATGCGAAATCTTCTGCTGATCACAAATATATACTCGATTCTCAATAGAACACAAATAGGAACTCGTAAAGCGTATTTTTTATAGACACGCTTCAATAGACAATTTTTCAAAGAAAGTGACGGTTTTGGGGAAAATGAATGGTAAATTCGTGTTCAGGAGTAAAATATACATTGGAAGGGAATCATTAAAAAGTATGAAAAATTCAAATTTTTTTCGCACCACGATGGAATCGCAGTTCCTTCAATGAACTGACGTTAAGGGAGGACACCACTGTAAAATTTCCGAAAAATCGTTTTTTTTTTTGTAAAAACTTTTAAAAAATCCTTTCAACCTTCAAAAATAATATGCATATTCGTTTATAGCTGAAAAAACAGTTTAAACCCTTTAACTGCCATTGTAGCAAATTTGCTGCGTTCACTTTGACGCCGTCGGTAAAAGCGTAAGGGCGCTAAAGCGGACAAGCTACTTCGCAGTTCCATAAATCTACAGTCCGACCTCCGAATAAGGAACCAAAAGCCCCCAAGGGGAAAAGTTTTTCTTATATATCGCATACCCCCACCAGGCGCGCGCTCCGCGCTCACTACCTCTGTCCGTCTCTCTCTCTCTCACTCTTTTCCGCATGCGATCCTCTCAACAAGAAACTCGCTCGAACGAGTTGCAACTTAGTACTCACATCGCCCATGCAAAAACGTTTTCGACTGCGCGTGGACATTTATTTAGCGAATTTTTGTTTCACGTTAATATACATACTATTGAATATTATTGTGTACTACTGTATCTGAATTACTATTAACTGTAATAAAATGACCGAAACTGTAAAGAAGCGTAAGAGATCAGACTGTAGTATACACGTCGAAGAAAATATTACAGAATCTGCGCCAAAAGGTGATAATTTAGACAAAAGGGCTTTATGTCCATATTGTTTTATTCCATTTATATAAAAGAAGAAGTCAATATCTCTGAGGATTCATCCTCAATGGCAGAGTTGGACTCTCTCGAAAGTATTCCACCGTCAGTTGAGTGCGTTGCGGATCAAAATAATGCGCAACAAGACGAAAACGCTTTTCATTACGTCTCGGAAACTTTTGCTGTTTTACATGAAAATCTTTAAACGCCCTTATCTTTGTTTTTATATTATATGAAATCTTGTCAACACATATATGTATCTTTTTAATGCTGTTTTGTTTAATTGCTTTTTTTATATAAAAATCTTTAAACGCCCTTATCTTTGTTTTTATTTTATATGAAATCTTGTCAACACATATATGTATCTTTTTAATGAAGACAAAAAATTTCTAATAAACTTGTAGATTTTTTGTTACATTCACACACGCACACACACATACTCACGCACGCATGCACACATCAATTTACACTACAACGTTCACTCTGTTTTGCCCGAATAATCTCTCCCAGGCTGGTTTCTTAGCCAGAGGTTCCGCCCCGTACCTCTGAGGAATACATATTAAAAAAAAAGTTCCAACCGAGCGTGTAGTAGCAAAATTGCTACAGTCCGAAAATACTACTTCCCAGGCCCTTGTCAACAAAATTATTCATATTTAACCCTTTTTTCGCTATACTACCAGAGGAAAGGATTTTGAGCCATCCAGAAACAGGCGTGGCCGTTAAAGGGTTAAAGTGGTTTTCGAGCTATTTTTTAGGGGAGTCCCCGAGCGCTGAAAAGCGCCTTCGGCTATGCCACGCCGGTACACGCACTCCTCCACACTTGTAAGCCTATTATCTTTGGAGAAAAAGTTACCGACTAAAAATAGTTTTATTTTCTATCAATAGGTGGCATTAGTTTACGGGAAAAAATTCATCAGCTGAAGCGTCTATAAAACCGATGACTTCCAACACGTTTTACTCAAAATCATGTTTTTGAAATCGGCACGCAGCAGAACTCGAACAATTTTCGTCTAATCGCCTGAAAATTTTAACTGCAGCTCCTTACATTGCTTTGACGGTCAAGTACGAGCGCTTTTTCCGATTGATTGAAAATTGAGAAAAAATATATCACTTTTTATATGAAAATTACGATCGAAAAAAAATTAACTTTTTTTCAAACTCGTCTCTATTTTTTTTCCATTATTTTTTAATTTCCCTCCGTACTTGACTCCCAAAACTAATATAATTAACAAAAATATTTCACTGTTAGATCCAGGATTGAAATTACGACCGTTCTACTGCGTGCCGCGAAGAGGATTGGCTAAAAACCAGTAGTGCTATAGCGATTCGTGAACCGCCATTTTGTATTTTTTCGACAAATACGTTGTTTTACATAGTTCAATATATGCCTAATAAAGCCTAAAAGTTATTGTGACCATGTATTTTATTCGTTTCTTTAAAAATAAATTCCACAAAAAACGGTCGAAAAAGGGCAGTCACAGTGGTGTCCTCCCTTAATTTATTTTCTGTTTCGATTTAAAACTCATTTTTGTGTTCATTCTCTTCGTAATAGTTTTCTCTTTAAAATATCGCTCGATTTATAGAGCTTCGACGATTTTTCAATTTTTGGCAGAGCTTCAAATGCGGACCGTTGATTTTTGCGAATTTTTTCGTTGCCTCGTCTTTGGACATTTTTGAAGTACACTTTTCGAGACAACAGATGGAGATATCGGGATGAATCAATTGGCATTCTCTAAGTTTATCAAAATCCTTCTCTAAACTCCCCTATTGACCGTTTACTACTCAAACAAGAACGGATTACAGCCATTTGACTTTTTCCGATTTTGTGCATTTCGCAGGAGTGGCCAAAAACGTCGAAATTTTTGTTACTTTTACTTTTATACCAACTCAAGGTCCTATCCGATGGGAAATTCATCGCTGATCACGAATGCCACCGACTTTTTGTTCAAGACTAAAAATTACGTCCGCTAAACGCGAAAAACGTTTGTCCATACACTATTTAATATTTCTAGGCAAACGCATGGCAAATTCGTATTCAGGGCATTACATGCATCGTTGTAGGACTAACATAAGAAAATTGATCTAAACTTGTTTCCGCATCTCACCCAAAATAAGTCACTTCACTTTATCACCCGTCACTTTTTTCCCCATTCTCCTTTGGAACTCTTATCCGGGCTTATTCTCTTCGTAATTGTTTGGTCTGAAAACTGCCGATTGATTCATCATGTTACGAAAATTTATCAATTTACGGCAGAATCCCAGATTTGGACCATCAAAATGACCTCAATTTTTCCCAAATAATTAATATAATATCATTTTTTTGGCCAAATAATGGCCAAACGGAAAAGAAATTCGGACAAAAGTAACCGCGTTTTTTACGTATAGTAAGATCCGGCTACGAGGATATAGGTTTCCATTTTTTTTAAAGTTGACCTTGAAATGACCCTGAAAACGCCAACTTAATTGAAGAACGTTATGTTGTCATTTTACTCTTCGTTTAAATGTACTGGATTCGTGCCGCGGTATTATTCGATTTACTTTGCTGTTCTTGCTGTTCTTGAGGTTCTTACTTTGGCGGTGCATTTTGATGCACCGCCAAAAAAAAAATATTAAATTAAAATAGGATCTATTTTAATCAAATAGATTGTTTCCTTGTCTCACGGCCTACTACGATCTTATTTGTTTCAAAGATATTTTTTTATTTGTTTCAAAGATATTTTTTTATTTGTTTCAGCTATACTTTTTAAATATTAAATATATTCAAATTGAATAAATAAAGATTCGATTCAAATAAATATTTATTTGCTTGCAATGTACACTGTAAATCCAAGTGTTATATGTCTCTCCATTATATATAAAATATTTCATAAATCCAAAATGAAATGAAACACTGAATTGAGAGTTTTATCACAACGATTTTGTATCATAATTCGTCATTCCCTGGCCTTCTGAAATGATTTTTTTCGAAGAAAATATTTCACCTATATGGAATCGAACCTAGAACGTAACTACTTATAGCTACGCACGCTGCCCCTCTATGCCACCGAGTGCTTGTAACATATTGGTCGCAGATATAATTATTTGTTGCATCACATAAACTATATCAATTAGTTAATATCATTGTGATAATTGGAGAGTTTTATCGAATAGCATGCTATAGATTTTTCAAACATAGCCTATATGTGTATGTATATATATATATATATATATATATATATATATATATATATATATATATATATATATATATATAATGGAACCCTCTCTACCCCCACACCCCTTTGATATGCGTGTTGCAATAAAGACAAAATCGGTAGTTCAATCAGATAGAAAAATGTTTGAATCGTGGAAAGTTCTATTTAATTTAATTTTTTTTTAATCACATAGTTCCATTTAATGGATTTAACTAAATTGTTTTTTGAACAGATGAAACCGAATGACAGATTTATTAGGATTAAATAAAACATTTAGCTATTGGACGATATTAAATAGATTTTGATTTGAATAAATAAATTTATTTAAAATAAATCATTCCAATAATAGAATGCAATAGGAAAAATATGATTCCACGAAAAATCTAGTTGATTCAAATTTTTTTTATCGGGTAGACGCGATCACTTAATATCAATAGAATTTTTCTGACTGTGCGGCTCGAGATAAACGGGACACCCTGTATCTACATACGTTACGACAATGACGTTACGCGGCTAGCTCGAAAGAGATCTGTGTGCCATCTAGCGACGCTCGCTGCGAATGTTTGTCCACCTCTTGAGGCCTGTACTCAATGACGCAAACTCGCTCGGTTACTCGGAGCACCGAATTAACGACGGAGGTATATCGGCCGCGAATTACCAGACAAAGCACGTACAAAGAATCTCGCAAAATTTCATTGACGAATTAACCGATGAAGCGAGATGAAACTGCGTTCGTGTGATCATATTTTATGCGTTTACGGAAGCCAAAAACGGAACGAGCCATCGAGTAGCAATCAATTATAACGCAATAACGGCATAATTGTTTGGGTTCGTTCGGTCGCTGGTACGATAGGGGAGGGGTTTTTGATTGATTGATAATATTTGTTATGACCCAGTAAACTCCCGGGCAATTTAAAGGTACATATAAAATAAGAAAGAAATATTGACAGGAATTTAAAGGAATGGATATAAAACATTTGAAAAATTAACTGAAATTAAAGAAATGAAGATTTGATATAACACAAAAATAAAGAATGTGAGCTACGATTAGATAGAAATCGAATATAAAAACGAAAAGAATGTGAGCTACGATTAGATAGAAATCGAATATAAAAACGAAATAAAACAGCAAATTGAAATACAAAGTGAAACGCAATTTAAACCAAAATTATACCATAAACCTAAGATTATCTTAATTAACTTACTGAGTTTAACTTGAATTAACTTGATAAACTTGATGAAATAAGCTGAGAAAAAAATAATACTAACATAAACGTTAATAAAAGATAGAGAGAGAGAGAGAGAGAGAGAGAGAAATGTGCATGTAATAATGCTATTACTCCATTGGGTCTCGTTGGGCCAATTGAAACGACCGCGGAAGCATTTTTCAACGATCTCAACAAGTCCAGTGGATTCGAACCGGCCGCGAGCCAGTCTGACAGAAAATTTTCTGATTATTCACTTTTGCACGCACATATACATGCGTCAAAATCGCGTCCTCCAAATCCAGATGAAAATAAATATAATTTTTCATTACAATCCGTGATTGTGTATTTTTAAACCACGAAGTGAATTATGTGAAAATGCTACGTGGGAAAATCCATTATTCGTGCAGCTCGAGAAGCATCCTAAAATGATTGGTTCAAATTCAATAGAAATTACGAAGCAAAAGAATAAAACGATGTTGAAGTTTGCACCTCCTCAAATTGTAAAAAAAAACCATATTTTCGACGATAATGTAGAGATTGGGGAAAAAAATTGTGTTTCGTTGCAAAATGGACAAGGGACCGGATTGCCAATACTTACTGCCAATTGAATCCTCCGGTGATTCCTTCGCGAAGTCGATCCTTGAGGCTTCTTTGCCTGGCGGGTCCTCCACCTGACCCCGGACACTCTCGGTGTCCTGGACTCGGATTGTGAGCAGTTACACCGGTGGGAGAACCACCAGCGCCGGCACCACCACCGCCACCACCACCACCACTACCACCACCACCACCAGCACCGATACCACCGGAGAACAACGCCATTTTCTCGACCCGATGATTATTCGTGAGTTCGCGACAGTCTGAACGAGGCTCTCCTCGAACCACGAAATTCTCGCAGTTCGAGACTTTCAAGCCTGAGCACTAATTAGAGCAAATTCTCGAGCTAGGATGCCGTGGAAAAGCGTTGGGGGCCGGACTCGTAGACACTGCTCGCGAATCTGACATCACTGGTCGAGAAGTTCGCGACTGCAGGAACGGACGAGAGATCGGTGCCTTTCTTCGGGTGCTGAAGTGCAAAAAGTCCAGAGTCTCGAGATTTAGATTGGAAATGCTTTTGATTGTCGTGGTTTAAAACTCACGAAAGAAAGATTAATTTCCATTGCGTTGCAATAATGCGAGTTTCAGCATCGTTTTTCGTTTCAACTTGATTTACCCTCGGAATCATTCCTACTTTCTACTTTTTTATTTTATTCGTGCCTCAATCGGAGATACTCCTCGCAAATCCAACAGCACTAGTGTCTCGAAAAATCGATTTATTTGGGCGCTGACGTGCAAAAAGTTCCGAATCTCAACATTCGAAGTGGAAAAATATTTGATTATCGTAGTTCAAATCTGGAGAAGATACATTTTTATTGCGTTCCAATGATGCGTGCTCTAACATAGTTCTTTGATTCGACTTGATGCTCTCTCGGAATCGTTCCTTGCTACCACTTCCTATTTTTTTCTATTATCTTTTTGGCTTATCGACTGATTATTCAAATTCGAAATTCTGGCATTTTATTTTCGCTTCGAAGCTTCTCAGTTGTCCTGCACTACGAAACGACATACCCAAACGAAATTAAAATAATTTTCTCGTATTTTACATTCCCTTTGTAGGTTCCCAGTTGTTCTTTACTATGAAAAGACAAACCCAAAAAAATTGTCATATTTCAGTTGCGGTTCGTAGCTTCCCAATTTTTCGTCACCATGAGAAAACAAGTTTAGCAGCTCAAGAATGATTATTAATAAGTTTTCTTTTTCCCTTTTGCTCACCACGCGTCCCACAGTCCCTCTCTCTCGCTCTCTTATTCTTCACGACTCTGACAAAGTGCCAGCGATCCCGTTCGGTGTACAACTGGCGCGAGAGCGCGACTACTGGCGCGGTTCTTCTCGAGAACGATCGCTCGCGAGACTCGCCAACGACGCCGAAATAAAAAGCTCCCAGCGTTATTGTCCCCGTGATCGGCGAGCCATCGAAGAGACGACGCACCAGGCAACTTTGAACCCCCTTTTCCCCGCCACCGACGCCTCTTAATCCCGGGGTTAATACGGACGGGAGCTTTACGCGTTATTATTCTCCCCCAACGTTCTTGTTGCTCTTGTGCTTATTATTTTGTTTTATGCCCCGGCCTATGTATACTTAAGCCCCGGTGAGCTAGACTCATCGTCTTATATCATATCATTCTCGGCGGACACACGTGTTTTACTTCGGATTACGAGCGACGACCCCCGCGCCCGTCATCTAAAGACGGAGGGAGAGAGAGAGAGAGAGAGAGAGAGAGAGAGAGAGAGAGAGAGAGAGAGAGAGAGAGAGACATCGGTTTGGCTGTTTATTTCTTCCGCGAAGCGCGCCTTAAGACGGACGATTTTTCGATGATAGCGGCATTGATAAAAAAAACAAATTCAAATGATTATTATCGTAATAAATAATAATGATAGTGATAATTATGGCACTTACAATAGGGATATCGACAATAACGAAAATAACAACAACAGTAAATAAAGAATCACAATAATCATGACGGCATTGATCATTATTATTATGGTAATTATGACACCGATAATAATAGGGATATTTTAGGGATATAGACAAAAATAACATCGGAAATAAAAACAAATTATAATTAATGATGAATAGTTGTAGTAACAATGAGATTAGTAACAGTCATAAAAATATTAATCATGGTGATGATAGTGATTTCACTATCACTAATGAGAGTGAAAAAAATAATGATGATAATAATGATAACATAAAATAATCATAGGAATATATGAATAATATATAATATTGTATACTATATAATAAGAGTAACGATGACGCCAGTAATGATTGCAATAATCATGATGATGGTGACGATGATAAAAATATTTTAATAAGCTTAAAAATTAGTCATTTTTGAATTACATCGAATTACGTTGTTGAAAAAAGTGAGCTTATCGAAGAATATGCGCACAACATACTTGCACGCTGTTCTCATTCGAATAGTAAGATACGAGATTAAACATTTCAAGGCCACGGATCGCACTTTTTAAAACGCAGATTCGCAGAGTTTGACATTTTATACGTTTTCCCCAACAACTCAAAAATGTTTCATGACGACTGAAATTTCTTTAGAATATTAATGATAAGGTTGTCAGACCTTGGGTCAGACCGGCGGGCCTGCATCAAGTCCGATGGATACCGCTGAGTTATGCCCAATCAATTTCAAAGCAGCGATATATTTTCATTGGAAGACGAGGTTTTTTTGAAAAGTGGATGCAACAGCATTGCATGGGGCGTGACGATGAGATAGATGTCGGGACCAGTCGCATCCCAGAATACACGCGTTTATCGCAGTTGAACGGAGGCGCGGGTCAATCTGGCTTTTTTTCGGCTACTGGAAAAGTTTAGCCGCCGTCAACGCGTCTGACCGCAGTCGGAAACGATCTACTCGGCAACCGCCTGGGTGTGCGGGACTTTGATGTGCTGCTCATAGGAGCGGGAAAACTCGAGGGCGGCAGAAGGGGGAGTAATATCGATTGCCTCGTTTGCGACATTTCTATATGCACAATCGAGCGTGCGGTTTAATCAAGGCGAGGAAAGCTCATCCAGCCAAGATTATCGCTCGTCGAGGGCAAGAGGAAGTGCTAGGGATCACATACGAGCCATAGTAGATTCATCGTTTATGTATACCCGCGTGGATCACACGGTTAGCCCTTCGCTTCAGCTTATCTCAGACAATGAAACTAACTACCCACTGTCGTATACTTGGCAAAAAAAATGTAAGGGCTCATCACACTTTGAATAATGTATACAAGTGAAGGAAATTTCATTGAAGCTTATTAAAGCACGGAAAGTTTGATCTGTAAGAACTGGGACAGGAATTTTTGGGGAACGACCGTGCCCGAGAGCAGTAGTAAGAAACTTGGAAATTCGTAACTTGTTGAATGAAGTGATCGGAAATCGAAGGAATCAAAGACTGAAGTAGAAGGAAGAATGAAAATGATTGAAAGCAGAAATGATCGAGAATCAAAGTAATAAAAGATAGAAATAATCAAGAACCGAAATTGTAAAAACGAAAAGAAACCCAGAATTCAAATAGACATGAATAAAAATGACGAAAAATCAAAAATGAAATGAAGATTCAAAGTAATCAACAACCAAAATCATAGAAAGTAAAAGAAACCCAGAATCGAAATAGACAATAATCAAAATAACCAAAAATCAAGGATGAAATAAAGGTTCGAAATAATCAACAAACAAAACAATAAAAAATAACAGAAGCCCATAATCCAAATAGCCATTAATTGAAATAATCAAGCATCTCGAAAGAATCAAAGATCGGGGAAATGAAAAATCAAATGACCTAAATCTAAAGTCTGAAATTGGAATGGCTTTGATGGGATGTCAAATCAATTGGATTCAATAAACATACGTTCATTAGATGATCCAAATGCGTGTATAAAATCTTGTGACGTGTGATTCCAACATTTCCGAATTTATTTGTTTTTCGCAGAGGTTAATTGAAGTGCACGGTCGTGCAATTGAGTTAAATTATCTCCGGAGCATTGGCACTCGGTCGAAACGTACTCAAGCCATATTCATCCTTAACGATTCAGTAGGTCAATAAAATCAGGAACGCTTGCCGGCGAATCTTAATGCACTACCGTCATCATCGATGCGTCGTGTTTTCTCGACCCTGCGGTACTTAAGCATTTATTGGCTATCTCGTCTCCGGGCTCTTTCGGTCTCATGTACTATCGATCGTCTGGAGAAATTATCAAAACGCTAGAGGCAAGCGATAAAACGGTTCGCTGCTTGCTTAATCCACCTCCGTTTCTTGTAGAAGAGTGCTCTTTCGAGCTAGAAAAAAAGCACTTAAGGTAGATGGTAGCAGGATAGTGAGAGTTTTTTGCGAATTTCGAAGTGCCAGTTTTGAAGATTTTTCTGGAAAGATGATATTTCATATTTTAAATCCTCGCCTGAAACCTGTGGTGTTGAGGTTTGCATCGTTTAGCATCGCTAGCAAAAAAAATCGTTTCAACTTTGCTAGATTTAGCCGTACCGAAAATCTTTTTTGGCAGATTTAACTTGCAGATGTCATATCAGGAGTCATATTTAATGCAAACTTCAATGGCACCCCAGCTTTGCAGTTAAGGTTACAACTCTATTTGGTTTGGAACTGGGGAAATTTTGATGCTCGTAGAAGATCGTCCTCGTTTTTCATAAATCCTTGGTTTGGTAGCATTGGAGTATCCAAGTAACCAAGTGTATCATATTCAACAGCCGCGTGTTAACCGTATGCCTTGCACATTGATGCTTATGCCTTCCATGCTGGAGGATGTTAGCCATATACCGTCACCGTTAATGCTGATGTCTTTCATACTGGGGGATGTTATCCACATCCCTTCGACGTTGATGCTAATGGCTTCAACGTCTCTATTAAGACAGAGCTTGCGTGATCAAATAGAGTCTGTTGGACATCAAGTCACAGTACGTGGCTCAATAGACGGGCTGGTAGCAAATGGTACGAATTGTGCTCAAGACGGCAAGCCCACCGTTTAAAGCTTCTCGGACGATAAAACGACCCAAAGATCGCCGTTCTAATGTATCAACACAAAACTACCTGCATAATCGACTGTGTTGGCTAGAAAGTAAGGAGGTATTAGCCTTAGCACTGCGAGAGCATTTTCCCAAACTTAAATCCTTCTCGAAGCTGCAGCAAAGTACATACGGATCGAAGCTACCAGACGCAGGTGGGACGCGAACCTCAACCACCAATACAACCGTGAAACCTTTTTTTATCTCCTGAGAAAAACGGGCTACCCCATAAAAGGCACCCTCTCGGATTCCTTCGCTCTGTTCTTTCCCGGACGGGGGAGAAAGAACTTCTCGAAGTTTTCTCTTGCTCGTCAGGCTTCTTAGGGTGGGAAAAGATTTCCCGTGGGAGGTTAAATAAAGAGCGCTTTGGCCTTATAAGGAAATTTCATAAAAACGCCAAATACTTATAAAAAAAAACAACGAAGGTTACGTTCTGAGGTTATTCGAAATAAAGTCAGTAGCGGCTCAGAATTTGATGCACAGCCCGCTCTTGTGCTGCCTGCTGAATATTTACTTGACTTCAACATATTATTGAGTGGGTGAATAAATATACTACCAACAGATTTATTCTTGAGTGAACACAAGCTCAAGTGAGACGGTACATGTGCTTCTGAGATTCGCGAATTGAATCCTTTTTTGAGCGTGCCTCTTTCATCTTCGCTCGAGCGATCTTTCACAACTCGGGAATAAGATTTTCCCTCGGAGAAATGTTTTACTTGTATATAGGTGGGAAGTAGTTCAATTTCTTGATATAAATCCTGGCCGAAGGTTGGCATCAAATATGTTGAAGGCTCTTCGCGACTATATTACCGGCCTACAGCTTTGCGAGTTTCAGAAATCCTTGCTCCCAACTCCCTCATTCGACTCTTTCGAAACTTTTAGGATTTTCCGCTCGGAATATAGATTCCATAAACCTAGCTACCTTGGCGTATCGTCTAGCACGGCTTTTCACTGTACTTCTCGCGAAACAATTGAAAAAGGAAACGGCTGCGGCGGTCTCCCGTAGTGCGTGACGCTCGCCTGGGCTAATACTTGGACGGGTGACCGCTGAGACGCGCATTTGTTTCAATAATGTTTACAGAGCTCGTGCAACAGAGCATGGTTTCATTCGATCGTTCACCCTCATCCTCTCCATCTCTCTCTCTCTCTCTCTCTCTCTCTCTCTCGCTCTCTGAGTCTTGCTCCAGTAACGGAGCTCAAGTTCTGGGCCGACTGGTACTAAGCGGCAGTTGATAGAGAGAGAGAGAGGAGGGGGGGGCAGAGAAAGGATCGGAAGCGAAAGCTTGTAGGCCGTGTCGAAGGGACGAGTACAAGGTCGGATCCACAGCTGTTCCGCCCGTCCTTTTCCTCGTCGAGAGGCCTGAAGAGGGCAGAATCTTCCTCTCTGCGCGCCTCTGCCTATACCGAGCGCGAGAGCCGTATTGATCCCCTTTCACCCCGAAACTCTCGACCAATCTCACGACCGCCAACGCTTGGGGTACCGACACACCGCCCTCCCGCGATGCCTATTTTTCCTACGATTTTCATGTTTGCAATTAAAGGCTAATTGCGAAAATTTCTCGAACATTTCTTGGTATCGTTGTTCAGTAGGGTAATACATGATATTCAATATGATGTGTTCACTTCCATCAAATGTTCCATTTGATGACAGCTGACTATAAGAAAAGTCGGATATTTGAATGTTGTCATTTTTATTTTGGGTACATAGACAATTCGTTAGGTGGATTTTAATAGAAAATGACCAAGTCTTGTGGTTGTTCATTTATTCGTTTTGTTTTTAGAATCCCCACAAGGGATCGAGAATGTAAAGAGAGCGTCGGAGCTTTTGTCTTTTAAACGGATATTGATGTGCGAAGGTTTGAAATTCTGCGCATAATGCAATACGAGAGACTCGACAGGTTGAATGAATGATAGTCGTGGGTTCAATCTTCTTCGCGTTTCACTGGGCGGGAGGGAGCTACCCCTGTAGAACTTCCATATGTTCTACGAAACTCCATCGTTTTCTTTTTGTAAACTTCTACCGATCGTTCACTACCGTTTTTCAGTCCCTCGTTCTTTTTCGCGCTTCCTGAAGTTTTTTTCTTCCCTTTTTGCTGCAACATTGTTCCGCAAGCTGTCTGTCATTGATCATAAATTATTGGCACTGCTGTAAGTACGTGGATCGCGAAAAAAGTTGAAAAATGTTTTATCGCAAGCACAAGTTTGAGCCTGCCAGCCATTTTTTCCAGCGCCCCGCCGGTGAGCCGCTTAATTATTTGGAACTACGATGATGCATTATTCGTCCCTGGCACAAAAATCGTGGGTACGTTGCCGACGACGTACCGTGGATAGTGATCAAAATTTGACTTGGACAAGATGTCCCAAATGTTACAGGGTGGATAGATCACGCAATTTTGGTGAGAAAAGTCCTCATCCATTTTTCTCTGCGAGGTAACGCTGCTAGAGTACAGATAATTTAGCGGTAGCCAATCGGATGCGCGAGCTCAGCAAAGCATACTACGCAGGTGGGGAGCAGGCCCCGCCTAGGCCCGCTGGATAGGCTGACGCGTCGGCGCAACCTGATCAGCGTTCATGAATCAAGCAATATTTGAACAGCGATGCATGGTAGACAACAATGGATAAGGACTTTTCGCTCCGGATTTTCTCGGTCTACCTATTTTTCATCGTAATATGCTCACATTTAAAAATAATTCTACCCCACATTTACGATCGGAAGAATATCACTAGTGAATTTCAAATAGTTTTATGCTCTGCCATTCTCTACACGAGGTTCTGCTATAATGCGAAGGTCCCCGATAAATATAAATTATTCACTGTTAGATGATCGCGTTTGCGAGCCTTCTTTATGTGTATACGGTCGCGTAGCGAGACTAGGATGTTTTTTTATCGTAGATGAACGAGCAGGAAGTAGTTCAGAATGACTGCGGACCACGTAGGGCCGACCGGGAATACCATAATCGATTTTAAATAAGTAAAGAAGCTGAATACTGAATGGCAGTTGATGCAACTGGGGAAGCTCCGATTGGAGGCCCAAGAACCCCAAGGAAATGGCAACCACACACAAACGTCAGTAAAAAAAATATATAGAAAAATGGCAACGTACAAGATTGGGTCAGAGGGAGAGAGAGAGAGAGAGAGATTGAAATCCAAAATAAAATTGCGTCTCGTGGATATATTCGGGACACGAGGAAGTGAAGAGCGAAACGAGATGTTGTAAGAGCACACGGGAAATGAGACCCTCGGAGGGTGCAGAGCGCGAATGGTGGTGGTGGTGGTGGTGGTGCGACAGGCGTCCGAACCAGACGAGAAAGGCTGCAGTACCCAAGCGAGTCAGCCGAGTGGAAATGGAGTATTCTCGAACGCGGTGTCACGTAAGAAAATAACTGATACGTGTTATCTCGTGCATGCTTGTGTGCCAGATATGCGTTGTGGAGAGAGCACACCGAGAGAAGTAAGCGGGGGAGAAGACTCATAAATAAAACGAAGAAAAATTCTGACTCCATCGTAGCTGGAAATTGTTCCTGGAAGCTTCGAACTGTCTTTCTTTAGATAAATAGGCTAAAAAATTCGTAATCGATCGAAAGTAGGATGTATACCCTGCACGTCGGATGCTCCTCCCATCATTGGACATGAGAAAAAAATAGAGATATTTTAGGATGCAAGTGAAAAGACATATCGTTTGAGCATCAAAAGTAGGATGCTTATCCTAGGATGGAAAGTGAAACGAAAAACGGTTTTAGGACATTTGTCCTAGGATTGATGGCAGGGCACTTTTTCCAGGATAGCAAGTGAGAAGGAAAATTGACTCGACGTCACCATGTACAACGCATCGATTTCCCAATCTCTGATGACATCATAATCATTACGAGGTGATTCTCGTCAAGTATCACATAAACTCCCGACGCAAGTGTAGTTGATGCCAACCTAAAGGAAAGTTCCCGACAAATTGAGATACAATTTGTAAACGGGAACCATGACAGCCGATTAATAACAACATTGATACGCCCTCTGCTTCGGAGACCAACAGAGCCCGGACAGGCTTTGGTCCGGGCTCTGGGGGGGGGGGGGGGGGGGGCAAAATGTGGCTTTGTATGACCGCAAGTATTACAACGAGCGGGAGGACAGATCGAGAAAAATGGAATGACAAAGAAATAGCCAGGCAAGAAGACGCGGAGGGCCGCATCAAGAGAATTCGCAACTGAGGGTAAAACACGTTGTCAGCTAATATTTGCCCCATCCATCAAGCCAAGTCCTTTCCTGCCCTCCTTCTGCCCTGTCCTTCGTACAAGTTCAATATAACATATGCTTCATGTATTATGGATACCTTCCTACGCGATCCTAGCCGTTTGTTATTATATTTCCTCTAGCGCGCTATCGAGTTCCAGATCGTCGAAACTCTGGGGAACGTTAACGGAGATGCTCACGTGACATTGGCAAATTACTCTCGGGGATTAAGGTGAACGCGTATCGGAAGAGACTACTGTGGTGGAGATATCTACATACTGTTGACGTTCATACTTTACACTCGCAAAATGAGAATGACGAATGATGAGTTTGTTTGGGTTTATTTGGGTTTCCATAGAATGTTCTCGCGATAACTCGTTGTTCAACGATTTTCCTAAATAAAATATTCACGAAGAGAACGCCAATTGTCGTATGGAGTCGTGTGCAGCCGATTAAAAGCCGTACACTAACGTACAATGACGTTACTTTGCTAAAATTTTACTATTTTCTTACCATTACGCTAGATTTCAAAGTTTAAACGCTACCGGGCCGAAGCGAGCGCGTTAACCGTTCGGAATATTAAAACGATCCTAAGATAGCTTTGCATACATTAGAGATGAGGCTCCAGGCGAGACGCGTTAACGATTCTCTTGGGAATAATTTCGCACTAAATTCAAGCGTACATCGAGTATAAATAACTTAGAGTACAGCTCCAAAGGTTTGTCATTCTTCCGGAAGGACTATTTGGACTGGTTCTTAGCTAGACACGTCCGGTAAGATGATCCACTTAAGGTCCAATTTCCAAATGATTTTGCATTCGGTCGGCCTTTCGTTGAGGGTTGTCGGGGCTCGGGTAATCCCACCGGAGATGAGCATATCGGCAGAACCTTAACTCCGAGCACAACCGTCGACGATAGAGGAAGGTCTGATGAAACAATTAAAGCTAGGTAGGGAGAATCCCCGAGCAGATCGGAAGTCCCATTGAGAGTTCAATGAAATACAGAGCACGGTCGGGGCTAGTTTCGATTAGGCACGTGCCACCGCCTCCATATTTAACTTGTCTCGTGTGGTGTACGATAAGTTGGTAGAATTCGCAACATGACCACAATTTCAGACTTTTGCATGACCAGGCAAATTATCCGATTCCGGGGAAATCTTCCAGTATTAGGTAGATAGAACAAAGATAAAACGTTTTTCAAACAACCCTAAACAAACCCAAAGCAGTACGTTTCTGAATCTTTCGTTTGGTCAGTTAAGTGCTAAATTCTACCAATTGGATCACATCTAAGTAGCAATCTAAGGATTCAACCATCATGGCACGGTCATCCATTGTATCAAAATAAAAACATCAATCCAATTGCTTGCACGCTTCAGTTAGCTTGTGCAATGTATTTATAGTTTGTGGTTCTTAAAGAACTCATCAATGTGGTTGAATCGCATGTCTGTGCATTGGATCAAACGTCATTCTAGTTGCTAACGTCGAGTCGTGCAGTTCTTTCACGAGCAGAATCACTCATCAGCGGTAAACGTTATCAGTGCCTTCAATTCTCGGGTAACCAAATGACATTTCGTTAGCTGCGGAGCGTTACATAACGAGAAAACCTGGCTCGCCATGTAGGAAAAGTTTCTCTAGTTCGAACCGGATAGTCACAGGGGGAGTGTGTAAATAAGTGTGGGTGTCTGCAGATGTAGATATGTATATGGGCAATGGCACGGGATAGATTGTAACCGTGGCGGCCTAGTTTGTGAAACAATCGAAACAATGCTACCTGGGGGTGCTAACGGTTGCCTGCGTTCTCTCTCTCTCTCTTTCTCTCTCTCTCGCTCTCTCTTTCTCTGCCGTTCTTTGGTGCCCGAGACTGAAAAGCTACGGGAATCCCACGAGCGAAAGGTATGGGCGAAGGTATGAATGTTCGCGGGATGTAACTGTGGCCTCGTATATCACTATTGCCTCAGTATATATGGTAAACGAGAGAACGAGAGAAAGTATCCTACAGTACGCGACACCAAGGTCGATGAGAGAAATGTTCTTCATTTTTCCCGTGATTTATGCCCCTGCTACCTATAAGCATTCATCCCTCTTTCCTCCCTCTATCAGCCACGATTCGGACTACTGAGCATTCATATCTGGACACAAATCTTCGAATGTGAAATGAACGAAAGCCCTTTGTGGTGTCCTGTTGATTTTGTTTGACTGCACCATGACTGCATCAAGCCAAATAAACCCAAACAAACATAGTCATCTTAGTGGAGCCTTTTGCCTTCGTTGCGTGCAGTCGTACAATGGTGAATTTTCTATTGGAAAACATAACGGCAATTCAACTCTGGTTTGCAAAATATTTTTACAACTTTTTTTCATGACATAAATATTTACCACGGCACACTCGGACAAATTTTGTGAAGTAGGCCTTCACAAACGAAAAAAAAAAAAACAGATTTTGCGTTACAAGCAACAGGACTGTCGGTACAAAGTGCATGGAACGTCCGAACTATGTAAGCGGCGAATGGCACTGATGCATTATCGACGACAGCACCTTCACTATCCCCTTGGACGTGTGGTGTTGACTGAGCAGTCGGTTTATGGCGTATGAACTGCTTTGAACGAAAACAAATTTGAATAAAATATGATTTTTAATGGAGTTCCGGTTCCCCCTGAGAGTTCTGCAAAATATTCTTACAACTTTTTCTCATCGAATAAATATTTATAACGGTAGACTCGAGCAAATTTTGTGTATTGTGAAGTTGGTCTTTCCGAACGATTTTTTATCGGTATACGGTGCTTCGGACCCCAGAACTATGGGGGGACGGCAAGACTAAAAGTGATTTCATAATTTTTTTCTTCGACTATGGGGCGGACTTGGCGGACCCGCCTTTCTCTGCCGCCTCACTTACTTGGCGCTGCACCAACACACTCCAAATCGTTGCAACAGGATGGAAATAAATATGTACGTAGGTTGTGTATTCTGGATTAAGATGAACAAAAACAGTGTAGCAATCTTACGCACAGTTGTGTACGTTAATATGTAGCGGTGTACGAGCAGGGTGATCAAGAGTCAGCCTCTTTCACTGTCTACATCCGGCCATTTGTCGAGCCCACGTGACCACATATTGGATTACAACGAATCCCCTTACGATGTGCGAGCTTGTTCTCCGTCTCTCTCTCCCCAGCAATTCCGGACTCTGTCCAAGCTTCACCAAGGCCATAATGACGAGCTACGTTTCTCTAGCCAGCTTTACATCGCGTTCTTGTGTTAACGAAATAGCTCGCGTTATCTCAAACGATCGCGCCACATACAAACTCCAAGATCCGGGTAAGTTTGTTTCTATTTTGCCTGCGTTATCCTTTTCTTTGTCATCCGTTTTCTGTTTTAAAGAATACGTGGTTCGAGATGTCCAAGAAGAATGGAGATCGATTGGCAACATAATTATCAATGATCGGTTTTCCCGTTATCCGAGATTGGACTGTTTTCTATGATAAGACTGTTTCGCTTATTCAATATGTGTTACTGAGCTTGCTCGCAGCCTTTGTGTGTAATTGATAGCTCGGAAGGTGGGTGTGGCGGCACTGTTCGAATTTGGGCGCACGGACCTACCAATCCGCATTCCACCAACCACCCCATCAGCGTCATTAACCCTTCTCCCTCGGTTCTTCGCTCCGTAATTTGCGGCAGGCTGTTTCAGATTAGTGACAATCCTAACAGACCATCGATCACTGGGTTTGCGGGTCAGCAACAGCAGTTGCATAAGCGTTGATGCGACCACACCGAGGTGCATGGCTATCAAACTAAAGCAATCGTCGCTGGCAATATCCATCACTCGTCGGGAATACTCCAGCTGTGCTTGAATCCAATCACATTAACGCGATCAACAGAACTTTCCAGGTCCAAAACCTAAATGACCTCACTCGTCCAATGTTTTGTATATCCATTAAACCTGAAAGTAAAAAAAAACTTCAGCAGTCTCCGAATTCAAAGACGGACGATGCCATTTTATTAAAGTCTTTTTGCCTTTTTATTAGTGTGACAAAACTGAGCGGTGTTGCACTGTAATCCCTAAATGAAAGATGTTCAGCTTGTGTCCATTGCCTAACTTTGATAAATTGAAAACCACTAACTGTCGGATTTATCTTTGTAGACTTAGGAAACAGTGCATGCGCATTTCGACTGTTGTGTCGACGGGTCGGCATAGAGAGTTCGGACTCCGGTACTTTAGTTTTCATTGATAGATTGATTAGCTCATTTATCAGCTGGAATCGCTCACCAAGATTTTTTTCAATCTTCATCTGACGAAACCACCAAACAGTGGATCTGAAGACGCGATTAGATAATGTCTGTGTGCAAGAACGGATTACTCAAATTATCTCTACCACATGGATTTCTTTTCCATTATTGATTTGGTTGGGAGCTACCTTCAAGCAAAGATGAACACACCTTCAATAACCAACCGAAGATTCAACGGATTGAGCAGAAGTTAGGACTCTTGTTATTTCCTAATATCTCTCGGAAAACGTTTTTTTCCTCCCAAATTGCCAGTTATGTACATCAATGTTACGACCGTGCAGAAGACAAAGTAGCCCAAGTTCACCCTAACAGCCCAGGAGAATATCTTCGCAAAACTAACTGCCAAGAAAATATGTCCATTCATCGATCGGGGTGTGGGCAAGTTCGGGGCAAGAAGAACCAATCAGGGGCTGTGCCCTCGAGCTGAAGAAAAATAAGTTGGAACATCTGGATAAACTGGGAATGGGATCGAGAAGACTTTTAGACATTGAAGTCTTCGATATTTGGCGGTGACGAACCTGGGGGGGGGGGGGGGGGGGGTCGATCGTCCACATACGCGAACAGAGACGAAAAACGGATAGACACGCTTATATGTGTAGGCACGATGAAAGAAAAGGGATTTACGTGTACAATGAAAAATCACCCGAGCAGACGAAAGTAGGACGCGTTAATGAATTTCCTTATCAAATCGTGACGGCCTCGTCTCCCGCGTGTTGTTTCTATGAATATAAACATATAAACCGTATCACTTGCTCACATTCGTTCGCTCAACTCTACCAACTATTATTATCTCGCTCATCGATCAATACCTGTTCAACTCCGTTGCATACTTCTTCGTGTGGACAGACACGTACAAGACCCAATGGTATAGAAACTTGAATCTCAGCATTTTGTGTCGTATTACCAAACAAATTATGGTGTTAGATCTTGTATCATAATGCAACGATTGTTTTTCCATTCCTTTATTCATTTTGCACTGCAACGATGCCAAACTTCAATATCCTAACGAATGGCTCTTTGGCAATGAAGTCGAAGGGCTTGCATCGGTGAAATACAATGAAAATTATATATTTTTTGTTGCTTTCTCTGGTAGAATCGGTCTACGAAAATCATCCAAAAGTATTTTAGGATTTTCAATAAAAATTTACAACCCAGAACCACCAAACTAACTTTTCGCTAATCATGAAAATCGAGAAAAAATCATAGCATTACAATGATCGAAACTACAAGATGATGGGCCGAGCTGTATCGCTGAGGAAATAAAAAACTATAGTTGCCGATCGCCGAAATGCAATGGACGTTAGTTTTTCGATCGATTCGCCCATTTTTTTTGTACATCCAATTAAAAAAAATGAATCGAACGTTTTTAGACTCGTCATTAAACATTTCAATGAGTTAAATTAAAAAATGATTATTGTTTCGTTGGTGCGAACACGCTGTGGGTTTGTTTGAGTTCTAGTTGGAAACGTTTCGACAAATGGCGTCACTCCTGCATGTTCTAAGCACCGCTCGTCTCCCCCCCCCTCCCCCGTGACTGAATCCTCAAATGAGACGTGGCAACATGGAAGCATAGGGAAGCTGATGATGCGGAAATGTGAGGTAGATGTCGTATGAGGTCGGATGTCTGCAGGGATCTGCAGCGGGATCTGGGCATAAAATCCGTTTTATGCCCTGATCCCGCTAAACGTAGGGGTCTTGTCAACTTGTGCTTTAAAGTTGTTTTCGCGAGGTGTGATAAACGCATCGCAGTCCTGAGTAGGTGTGTTATTATCCTGCGTCCTTGGTCTGCTTATCTCCACAACGTGATTTGCATAATGCACAGGCTAATACGCGCATTATACGGGGAAAAAACGGATAGGTGACCGCTTAACGAGCGAAAGTTGGAAAATTCTAAAAGCGTTTAAAAAGGGACAGCTGTCGCGAATGTCTTCGCGAAAAGGATGAAAAAAAGAACTGCGTAAATTTTTTTAAAGTTCGCTTTTTTTCATTAATACAGCTTGTTTTGAAGAAAAAGAATAATAATCCAATTAGGGCAGAACTTTCCGAGCGCCGAAACCATTATGCCAGATGGTCTTTCCCCCAATTAGAATGCGGAAAGTGTGCGCAGAAAAATTTGTACCAGTTACTCCGAGACCCCAGTCAAGCGGGCGGAATACAACAGGACGGTGGGGGGATAAGAGAAGAAAGAATTGTGAGAGAAATATGGCGCACTTGAGATAGCGATTGCTCGTAGGGTTTAAAGGGGTCTGCGTAAACTTGAGATTTGAAAAGTTGAATTTTTGATAGCTCGTATCACAGCGTAGCATCTTAACTTTGATTTGCAACGACGATTTTTTTAACATTGAAAAATTGACTAATGATTTTTGTGAAGGGTCTGCTCGCCCACTCCGCTGTGGCGGACCGCCTCGTTGCGATATACGTTTTTTTCTTTGTACTTTTTTCTCAAACACAATGCTTTACGAAATGGTGTAAGTCGTATCTGAGAATCGGCATCTCACTAACTTCAAATTCGAACAGAACATAGTTTATAACTTTTTCTATCGTACGACCGGGTGATTTTTCCATTCGTTTATTCATTTGTTAATAACAAATTATAAAAGTTGTTTTGCTGGTCGGAAATCGAATCTTTGTTCTACAGCTTGGCATTCTCGTAATCTTCACATTTTAAAATTTCCAAAAAATTATCTGGCCATGCAGCAATGGTGGGACTTTCTTGAAATAATAATAATCTCATGGTTTATCAAGATTATTCAATTAAAAAAAAAATCAAATTTGGCAAAACTATCTATCAATTGTATGTAAAATCCCGATCACGTCATCTGAATGCTCTTATCATTAAACAAATATTGAAAAGCTACCAGTTTTTTAGGACCCTCAAGGACATCAAAAACTTTCACAATTAATTGCGATCCACCCTCAAATCGCCCGTTCATGAAAGTTAATTCTAAAAATTTCACTCACAGCCGATTACCCAACCGAAAAAACCAAAAAAATTTCAACACCATTGAATATTGCTTTTCCATACACCCGCCCACAGCCAACGCCCTTCGCGGTCGTAAGAGAACGGGGAACGAAAGATGAACAAAGAAAATAATGTATGGCGCGGGTCGAACTTATCCTTCTATACCTACGGTCCTCACAAAAACTCCACAAGAAAAAAAAATGGTTTCATTCGTCCCAATTTCTTTTTATTTTCTCCTTTGGTCTTCGAACTTTTATTTCAAGTTCAGTTGACTATAGCGCACACGATTTCGTACTGTTATAAGAGAACGACGCAGAAAGGCCTTTCATAGCCATTCTCTGGGTTTTTTTTCAACCAACTCTCTCCTATATGACGGGTATATAAAGGAGAATGGAACTTTTAAAAGATTTTCCGGGTAAATGAGGTTTTTCTGCCCAACGAAATCACGCTTTTTCGACGGATTTTCTTTTGGCCAAAGAATTTTTTTCCCTCTTTGTATTCGTTCGTATTTCGCCATATTCCGTTGTTCCTCCGCACAGCGGCTACGTTTTTCTTTTTTTTTCGATGTTTTACCGCGAGTGGGGCGCGGCGGAATATCGGTAAAATTTTAATATCGAAGCGCGACGAGGCTTCAATATGCACGTGTTTTTGGCGCCCGGTACGAGATGAGAGGGAGGGGGCGCGACGAGGAATAAAACAGTGCTTCGTTATTTTCATTCGCAATGTAAAATTTTAGTCTCGTCAAGAGAACAGAGAATAAGAGGGGGGAGGGGGCGGCGAAAGAATTCAAAAAGTACTCGCGATTATAATTCGAGGGTAACGCGAGTACGACTATGCAAAAGCTCGTGGCTTTTGTGATGGTATTGAGGGTGAAGGTTATCATCCCTTTTCCGATGGCTGGCATGTTTCCAACGAGGGAGGCAATTCTCTCTCTCTCTCTCTCTCTCTCTCTCTCTCTCTCTCTCTCTCTTCCTCTCTTGTTCTCGCTCTCTTTTTCTCTTTTTCCGTCGTATCGTCGTTAAACGTCCTATATATACTTTTGGCAATCTGCTTCGACTGCTCTATCTCGATCATTTGCATTGGATTACCTGTCTCAAACAAAAGTAGAATTGCCTCTTTGCTCGGACATTAATCGAGCCAGACTTTTTCGTCGAGAAAAAAAATAGAACGAGACCCCCACCAGCATGAACGTTGACAAGGTGTCACGACCACGCGTGTATACACACACACACACACACACACACACACACACACACACAACTCCAGAAAATTGAAGGAGCCGAAAATTTCTTGAATTTTTTTAGTCGTTATTGAAGCGCTTTGTCTGTGTAAAAAATAGTCATATCGAAATGAAAAAGCTTCAGGTTTCAAGTTTTGAGATCTTTTGGCAATTAATTTTTGTGAATTACGGTTATCGCGCAATCATAAGAAGTAGCGCAAACAATTCTTTTTCAAATTTTTTGTTCTTTTTTCAAGGGTCCACGGGCTCGAGAATTTTTTTTCAGTCAAATCAATGCATAGGTCAGTTAGCTTGTTTATTCAGCTTTAATTGGATTTTTTTGTTTCTCTACGTCAATTTTTTGCTGAGATATCCGACTTTGAATGCAACAGGATCCTTTTGTCTTTGATCATCGATATCTCAGCAACCAACGATCGCACAGGGAATTAAAGGGCAGCTTTGAAAACTTAAATAAATTTCCTCCAAGACCCTTTTATTGATTTTTGAGATTTTTTTACAATTAACATTAATGTGGAAAAGGATGAAAAAATTACTTTTTATAGTTTTTTCAATAAGTCTATTACTACTTTACAAATATTGATGGAAAAAGTAAGGTTGCTAGATTTTTTTCAGCCTAATATACCCCCAATAGCCCTGCCAATTTTCAAAATGATCCATCAAACCTTTTTGTCGGACCGATTGATCGAAGTTATAAGTACAAAACGATCGAAGAAAGAAGTGTATTATTTCTGAACATCGCGTAATCGTCATCAAAATAAAAATACCTTTTTTCGACTTTTTTATAACGAGTTACTTGTTAAAATCATAAAAAAAAAATTGGACTTTTTTTTGTTGAAAATTTGTAAAACATTTCAGGAAGCAATACTGACTCATATTAGACAATATTCGGCCTTTGCGGCCTTTCGGGCTTCTGGGGGTACATTAAGCTGAGAAGAAACCTGGCAACATTAGGCTTTCCATCAATATTTGTAAAGGAGTGGCAGATTCACTGAAAAACCATAGAAGTCATTTTTTTGTACTTTTTTCAAATTAATGTCAAGGGTGAAAAAATGTATTTTTCTCAAAAATCAATGATAGGGCCTTGTAGGGAATTTATTCAAGTTTTCAAAGCTGCCCTTTAATTCCCTGTGCGATCATGGGTTGCCGAGACATTGACGATCAAAGACAAAAGGATCCTTTTTCATTTAAAGACGGATATCCGAGCCAAAAATTGACGTAGAGAGACCAAAAAAATCAAATTGAAGCTGAAAAAATAAGCTAACTGACTTTTTAGTCCAGTCGTGCTGTATATAGGAATCGGAAAAAATTAGAAGGCTAGTTTTTTGACAGGTGGTTTTGTAGGTGCCGCGGGTGCTAAATCCATGTTTGCCTAAAAATCGGGGTGTAGGGTTTTTTTTAGGGGATGAAAGGAGATGTGAGTGGATGAATGCCAAACTACAACCCCTATGAGGTCGGCGCCGTGAGACAAAATGTTCAGAAAAATCTGGGCTTTAGTTTTATCCACAGCGCCAAAGTCGTGGAAGTTCATTTTGGGGGTGAAAAAGTGGGCTGAAGTTTTGAAAAATCAGTTTTAATTCAATAACTCTTTAGAAAAAAATCGTACACTTATTGTTCAAATGGGAAAGTTGTAGCCCTTGATAAGATGTGTTGATCGAGTATTTGATCATCACTCTCCGATAATATGTTCACCCTAGTACAATCGAATGAGCAAAGAAACAAAAATGTATGAATGCTCATGAGTTCTGTATAATTTTCTTATTCTTCGTCGATGGTCTTCGCAGTTCGTTATTATTTTCAATAGGCAATAGATATCAAAAAAGAAAAAGACTTCGAACAAAAGAGAAGATTAAGTAATTAACAAAAATGGAGAAATAATGAGGCATGCTTTGTCTGTAAATCTGTAAATGTCTTTCTCTACATACGATGCAACTGTAAGGGCGGCTTTGTCTGTAATTTTTTTAGTTTTTAAAAATTTCCCTTACATATCGATTATATTGACCAAATCAACTGTAAATGAACGGGGGGAAAGTGAGGGAGAGAAAGAGAAAAACAGAAAGAGATAGGGAGAAAAGTAAACAGACAGGTGGACTGGAGAACGGAGAAACGGGGCGAGAGATAAGGCAAAATCGAAAGAGAAGGCAAGAACGAGCTTTCGCCAGTGTCACGACTACCTTTGTATAATACAATTGCAGTAGAGGCGCACTTGTACACGCGAATTGAAAAGCGATGAAGCTGTACGACAGGCATCGGTCGCACAGCGTCACCGAGCTCTACCCCAACCCTCTCGCTCGTCTATTCCGCTTGTCTCGACCACTCACCCTCGATCGGTAAAAAAAATTACTTCGCTTATGTATCTCTCCCGATTTTCATGCTCAGTTATTATTCCCCAAAAACACACACACCCACACACACAAGCGCGCGCACGAAATTTATTCCGTTTCCTCGCCCTCGAAGAAAAACATCCCACATATATGATTTGCAAAATTGTCGATCGGATTTTGCAAATTTGCTCGTAGAAATTATGTTATTCCGTTTTTTTTTCAAGATATGCAAAACATATTGGTATATTTGCTACGATACTTTGTACAAAGTAGAGCAAAAAAATAGGACTAGCTGAAGAAAAAAAACGTAAAAGCCACGAGGCTTGATTGAGCCTCGATAAAGTGCATTTTTACGTTAAAAAAAGATATATAATGCAACCACGTAAACATGCACTTTACTGAGCGTCGCGGCTTTGATGGTGTATAAAATTATTTTTATTTATTCTTGATCGCTTTTATGACATTACAGATTTTATTTACATGATATATACGTTTATGTCTATGCATATATATTTGGTTTCTCGAGTTTTAACGTACAGTGGGGAAAAAATTTATTTGTACACGTCGTCTTTTTCAAATGATTATATATACAAAAATAATGCCAAATTAACAACAGTTTCGTGTGAGATGTACAAATACTTTTTTAGTACCCACTGTACACTCTTGCGGGTTTTTACGTGTTCGCTGTTCCCAACTGAAGCCTTTTCTATCAGCTCCTACCCGCACTTTACTAATCCAACCTAACGTTCCGCTGTGTCGACAGTTTCCATAAGCTAAACTATTCTACTAAACCGAGGGTACGGGGAAACTGTGTAAAACCCCTACCGGTAGAAACGACCCCATATTCTTTCGATTCTCCGGTACACAGACCCTTTACTCAAGTATCGACAGCAAGGCCTCAGAAGTATTGGCCTTCCACTGACTGGTTGATTCGCCAGCCGGTCCACGGATACGCGGTCACCATTCCGAGCATCGGCCATGCATAACGCTGCTTAACTCGAAGTACCGCCACAGCCGAAGCCCGGCTACCCATCCACCAGGCTCGGCACATAATTTATAGACAGGGTAAAAGCTTACAGCACTCGCGTACGGAGCCCGTGTGCACCGCCACGTTGTGTACGTCAGATCATGTAAGCGTATAACACACCCTATTACTAAGCGTAGTTGCCATGGCACAACGGTGGTCTCTCTTATCGCGACGACGACCAATTAAGCCCGAGTTGGGATTTTCCAAGGGGAGGAGGTGGGCAACATTTTATCGCCCTCTTCTTACGCAAGCTGAAGAAAAGAGATTGAAGGAGAGAGAGAGAAAGAGAGAGAGAGAGAGAGAGAGAGAAGACAGAGGGAGCGAGAGAGAAAAAAGATCGTCTCAATCTTGGATTTTTGTGTTATTTGCAAATCGCCATCGCGTTTTGCTTAGCGTGTATGCTGCCTTTTTGTAATAGAGATTTAGCATATATATTATATATATATATACATACACGCACATACATACACTACATATTATGCACTGTATATTATACGTGTGTGTTTGCATGATTATGCTATTTTTATTGTACTTTTATTATTTTTGTTATTACTATTATTATTGTATTTACTTACGCTTTAATTTCGTTCGTTTATAGCAAGCTACATGTACCCTACTATATCGAAAAAACATCTCTTATTATTATTATTATTTTTTTATACCTATAAATGAAAGTCGGTCTTTCTGTCTGTCCCGCATAAGCTTCCGAACCAACGGTCCGATTTTGGTGCGGGTTTCACCAGTGTATAGCGTATTTTCCGCTGCAGGTTTTAACCGACCTATCATCACTGTAGGTTATCGGGGAGCTGAGCAGTAAACAAAAATGTCGAACCCAAAAACGTCAGACTAGCGGAAAGAAAATTTCGACAACGAAAACATTCACCACGCGCTGCACTCGACACCTCGGTGGTAACTGTTTTTATTTTCTTGATCAGATGATGTTAGTTACGTACTTTAAGGAGATTGAAGAGATCCAGTTGAGTCAAACGACGGTTAATAGATTTTTTTTCAATAAACCTCAAAGAAATGCATACGAGGTATAGATTTATTCTGCAGGAGTTAATTTTTCATAAAATATATAATTAAAGAGCAAAATTATGTATTTTTATATTTTTATCGCGTAAATTAAAAAACTTTTGTGTTACTACCAACTTGAAAGTGTATAACATTACCGATGATTTTTATACACTTTCATTGATAGGTACAAATATTGCTTTCGATTTTAAACCAACTTCCGGATGAGCTAGTGACTTGAAACTTCGAACATAGCTCAGATGTGAATGACAGACATATAAATAGACAGGCAAGTCTGCCACAGAGAGAAAAGAAGAGAAAAAAATGTGAAAAAATAAATAAAAAATATAGTTTAGGGAAAGAGAATTTTTTAAAATAATAATAATATCAATAGTGAACAGTGCATTAGTGACAATTTATACGATGGTCAAGGAGACAGCCCCCCAACGCAAGCGACGCCTAGAGAAGGAGAAGCAAAATTTCACACAAACAAGACTAAAAAGCAGAAAATAAAATTATTCAAATTAAAAAAAAATGTTGAACCACCTTTTTAAAACGGACTCAAAAGTATAAATCGATTTTTCCTAGCCTCATACACATTTATAACCCAATACAGATTCCTAACCGCATACAGATTGTCCTGAAAATGTGTGATTGTGAATTTTTAATAGCTATGAAAATACTTGTAAGATTTAAAACGAAAAACGTGGGGCGCATGCATAGATAATAGTAAGGAGTGTAGGGAGTAGCTGTCGTTAAGAAAACTCACACAACAGTTCATGTCATTTGTAGTGCAATAAAATTATTAGTGAGTTAGGTGAACTATTCATACTAGTAGTTTCATAGCTATTAGTGAGTTAGGTGAACTATTCATACTAGTAGTTTCATAGCTATTGAAAATTCATAATCACCAATTTTCAGGACAATCTGTATGCGATTAGGAATCTGTATTGGGTTATAAATCTTGATGGGACTAGGGAAAATTATTTTATACTTTTTAGTCCGTTTTAAAAACGGGGTAAATGTTTTTTTCAAAATTCATTTGATCTCAGATGTAAAGTGGTGAAAAAATTTCAAAAATTTCGCAGACTCAGTATTGTTTGAACAATAACATTTTTTTCAGTTTAATCTTGGATTGTGGCTGACACTCCAACCTCATTAATATTGAGCAGCGAACAAAAATGTCAGACTCGCTGAAATCAAATTTTTTCAGCGAAAACGTACGCGAGTGAGCGCGCGTCACCATGCGCTCCACTCGATACGTCAAGTGTATTTTTTTCTGTTTTCGTGATGAGATGACGTTATTTACGTACTTGGTCATCACAGAGATTAATTAAACGTTTTCGGAATGCTGAAAAAGAAAACACCGCACTTGGTTGCAACAGTACGGATGCGAAAAAGAAGTGCATAGCGAGAAATAGTGAAAAACGTACGCACCCGCGCGAAGCTGAGTACGACAGCTAATGTATATACAGGGTGTCCCTCTTATCTCTGCCACCCGAAATAACTCGGTAATTATCGACGTCACAAAAAAATGTTCCAGACAAAAATTGTAGGGTGTGAAGGGGGCCATAAAATGCGACCAATTTTTTTTATCTCGGTGGATGCGCTGAGGCACCGCATAGATCACCTCCACTTGTTTAAATGGAATGGTACATTTTTTCAACCATCCTCTGGGCCACCTAAAGCTGCATAAAAAACGTTAGGGGGTAAAAGTCGTTCAAGGTCATTCAAGGTCAGTATCGATACTACAAATCTAAATATCTCGGATCACTACCAAATATTTGGTGGTGATCCGAGCTATTTAGATTTGTATTATCGATACTGACCTTGAATGACCTTGAACAACTTCGACCGCGTAATGTTTTTTATGCGGCTTGAGGTGCTCCACAAGATAGTTGAGAAAAAATGTACCATTCCATTTAAACAAGTGGAGGAGACCTTCGCGGTGCCTCAGCGCCTCCACCGAATTAAAAAAAAAATAGGGCGGTCCAGTATGATGGCCTCCTCGAACACTGAAACTTTGTCTGACACATTTTTGGATATGATCAATTGTTTGAGTGCTATTGCTCTGTAACACTTTATGTGCCTCACCCTGTATATATCACTCAGACTACGAGACTTAGATTACAAGAGTGAATCAACCGTTTTTTTAGAATTCTCATTGAGAATTTGCAACAACCTCTCACGCGGCAAAACATTTTTTTGGATAATACCGAACAGAAAGGAATAAAATTGGACAAAAAAAATCGTATTTTCCTTGCATATGATCGGTGCAATCCTGAACTTCGTAAGTAAATCAAAACAGTCATTTTCGAGTAGCGAAGCCTCTTTGACACTATTTCATTTTTGCGTTAAATCAATTGATGTATCTATTTTCTCCCGTTGTATTTGTATTCGAAAAAAATTCTTTTGTCAATTAATTTTAAATATAATTCCGCGGAATTTGCGCTCGATAAAACGTTGTCCCCGTTAGCACGACTCCTATCTGTGAAGTAGCGATTTTTTAATCGGTTGAGCTGATTTTATCAACGATGTCGCGGAGACGCCATATCGCCACTCGATTCCTCGCTTTTTTGTGATGTTTTTTTTTCGCTCGACCTTTGCATTTGAGTGCAACGAAAATTTGTTTCGTTTTTTTAAGATTCACATCCAAAAACGTTTTTTTTTTGTAATTCGCCTCTCGAATATCGATTGAGAATTAAATACGAGTAATTATTATTGTAATTTTGGCATATGGATGATTTTAATTTGATAACAATGGAAAAATCAAGGTTCTTTTCCGTTTTTGTTCTCTCGTTACGTTCTCATCGCGGACTGCGATTATTACTCGTGACGCACGCGTGTGTGTATGTGGGGTAGAAAGCCCAACACCTCACATCCCTCTATATCCGCCGTCGTCCGAGTGTCGACTGACGCGTGTCGTATCACGTCAAAGCGAAGCAACGATGGCGATCGCGGTACACGTATCGGGCAGGTTTCTGTAGCCGCGAATAAAACAGATCCCACCCTTTCGCGTATGGGAATAAAAGTTGCACAGCCAACTAATTGTTTGGAAGATCGCGTGGCAATTCATAAGAACGAGGGGATGCTAAATTACCGCCTCGGAAAAACGTCACACTTTATTCGCACTTCTTGTCTCGATATATTCTTTGTCGCCAAGCAGTAACGACAGATTATGAGCCCTGATATTTTTTGGTCATCTTATTTTGTGGCTTTAGAACAACGAATGAAAATTGGAAAAATACTTTCCTGTTTTGATAAATATTTCTGCAGACTGTGTGATATATTTTTTTCTATCATTCAATATATAGATATATTTTTTGCTATAATATATGTGGTTGAAGTTGGCATAGTTCAAATCCAATGAAAATTAATATTCCTTGATTGCTTTCGATTTCTTTTGGCAGATTGTGACCACAGAAATTTCTCACCATTTTTAAAATATTTATTTCTCCATTTATAATATAAATTTGGAAAAAAGCCGTTTGGGTTTCTTTGGGTTACGTTCAATATTTCTTAGAATTTAGGTTTAAAATGAATATTTCTAAAATTTTTCATTTTTCTGGCAGATTTTGACTACAAAAAGTACACACCTGTTTTGGAAATATTTCTTTAAAAATGTATCATATAAATCTTCGAAAAATATGTTGTAGAATAATAAAAATTAAAAAAAATGGAACTATCGTCGCATTTCAACAATGCAAACTTCAATACCATAAATATATAGTTTCTACATAAATATATCATACATACAGTAATAATATTGTGTATTATATTATCTAATATAGATTAAATGCACGTAATATATATTCGTCCTATATTTAATAACATATACTTGTGAGATACACATATATTGATATATACATTATTACTATTATTATCAATATAGCCTGCATCACTGGAAACGTCGATTCTGGATTTAAAAAAACAGTGCCACCGAAACGGAAACACGATACTCGCCCGTGTAGAATTTTTTTTCTCGACACTAAACTGTATCAATAAATTATTTATACTTCACTCTAAGGCTTCTTAAAAAATAATAGACGGAGCAAAAATATATTTCCACATACTGGGGTCTTTCGAAATTTAAATGAACCCCGACCGGCGCTATTAAAAAAAAATATTTTTGCGCGATAAAAACATACGGCGAATGCATTTGAATTTCTTCTATTGAAAATATTGCAAAATATTTACTATCAATTTATTGATTAATTTATTCTGTGCGTATACTCTATTAATTTATTGGATAAGTATTACTTATATTATGATATATTAATTTCATATATATATATATTTTTTTTGAAAATTATTTTCGTTCTCTGCTCTTGATCAATTCTCGTATCAGTATTCGTCGATGCCCTGGCAATCGAGATCAAGATCTGTACCTTTGACACTCCGCACTGTTTTTCGTGCGCGCGTTACATGTTTAGACACAGAAGTACTAAAAAAAATTGCCGTGTTTCGCGGATTGCTGGGGGAATACTCGAGATATAATACACGATGGAGGACAAACTAGTGTGTCCGCGCGCGAGAACGTTGTGAAAGGATCGTCGTGAGGCAACTGGCGCACATTTCCGACGAGGCACCTTCTCTTGCCAGCCACCCCCAAGCCGAGCCAGATCGCCACCCCACACACACACACACACACACACACACACACACACATACCAAAACGAGAGAGAGAGATGGGGGGGGGGGGGCAAAAAGAGAGGAAGAGTACGAGGGAGGGAGAAACAGGAAGAGGGAGGAAGAGAGAGCACCCACAGTAGAACGAAAGTAGCTCCAACGCTACTCCTGCCCTCTCTCTCCCTCTCTCTCTCTCTCTTTCTCTCTCTCTCTCTCTCTCTCTCTCTCTCTCTCTCTCTCTCTCTCTCTCTCTCTCTCTCTCTATCATCTCCCTCTAAGCACTCTTTACCTCTCTGAACCCTCTTCGACCATCCCTCTATCTGCCTCTCCCTTCGTGCCCCCCCTCGTCCTTATCCCTCGTACATTCCACCAATCCGTCCTCTTCGAAGTCCTTTTTTCCTCTTACCTCCCCGAGCCCGCCCCGTCGTGCTCCACACCTCAGCGTTTCACTCCCGTGGAACGCAACGAAAGACCTGCTCCGCGTTGTCTTTCGCCGTACATAGCCGAAGTTAGTAAACGTAACACTAAAACGACGCCTACGACGCGATCCTCTTTTGATGCTATATTGGATTTGAGCGTATCCAGCGATGGGAGCGGGCTCTGAAAGGGAGACAAGGGTTTCCGGGAAAAAGAACGATGTTTCATCCGATTTTTATTTTTGTGTGCGCGGATTATTTCTTTTTTCTTTCATTCCGAAAGTCAGGGAAAACCGAACGCCAAGTGAAAATTCCATGTCGACTCGCAAGGAATATCACTTTGGTGGCCGCCTTCGATTCTGTTAAAACTCATGTATATGTTGGAGCATTAAAAACTATTGAGTACGTATTTTTTTTTATCGATGGAAAACTGTTTTCAGGATGAAACCACCCCTTAGAGTGAAGTATGTCAAGGGTTGATTTTGTAGTTAAAGAAATAGCAATATACACTGACATAAAACATTAAAGGAGCTCGAAAAGTTGACCATTTTTTTCGTGTTTTTCGAAAGGCTGTAACTTTGTCAAAAATGGGCGTATAAAAAAAAGGATTTTGAAGCTTGAAGTTTCTAGTTTTCAGTTCTGACAATGATTTTTTTTTAAATCACCGATTGCGCGGTCGGAAGAAATAGCACGACAAAAAAATTTTGCAAATTTTTACGTTTTTCAAAGTCTTGCACGGGTTTCGGAGATTTTTTTCGGACTTAACCAATATCAAGGTCATTGAGCCCATTCAATTCACTTCAATTTGCTTTTTTTTAATCTCCGTACGACCATTTTTCGCTGAGATATCGGCCTTTGAATGAAAAAACGTCCTTTTGTCTTCAGTCGTCGATATCTCAGGAACTAATGGTCGTACGGGAATTCGACCGGCAGTTTTGGAAACGAAAATACATACACTATAAGCTCTGATTATTATTGTAGTGAAACTTTTTATTTTTGCCATCAGTTTTAAAAAAGTACAAAAAAACGATGTTTTCTTGGTTTTTATAAGATCCACCGCTACTTTGCAAACATTGCGGTAAACACTAATGTTTATGGACGGTCATTCAGCTCAATATGTCCCCAAGAGCCATGCAAAATTCCAGATTGATCCGTTCATCGGTCTTTCTTGCCCGATTGATCAAAATTTGAAAAAAACTTAAAGGAGCAAGTTTCCTCCTTCTCAGACATCATTTCATGATTATTGAGAGGAAAAAAAAATTTCATTGCTTTTCGTACAATTGGGTATTGAGTACGCATTAAATGTTGAAAAAAAACCCTGAAAATCACATTAACTAAAAATGTTCGAAAAAAAAAAATTTATAAAAAAAATGTTAAAATTTTTGTTTTTAAATAAAAAATCAATTTCGATATTTTTTTTAATGTTGACATTTTTTTCAAATCAACATTGTACCGCCAGCATTAGAATTATCCAAAGCGTACCACTCTTGCAACTTGAGCTTCAGTTAAGGAAGTTGGAGCGGTCCAGCTGAGTCAAATGACACTTCGTGAATTTTTTTTTTAATGAACTTCGAAAAAATGCATATGTGGTATAGATTTATTCTGTAGATGCTAACTTTTCATAAAATATATAATTAAAGGGAAAAATTTTGCATTTTCATTGTTATATCACGTAAATAAGAAAACATTTTGTGTTACTACCAACTTGAAAAAGTATAATTTTATCGATGATTATTATGAAAAAGCTGCGTCAACCAATGTTTTATACAACTCAGAATGAAAATTTTGAGTCATTTATAATGATGCCTACTTTCACTTCTGTCACAAGATTATTTATTATTACCATGAATTAATATTGAGTGTTGCTGAAGTACGGCAACGTTGCGGAGACATTGAGGTTGGCAAGAATGCTTGTTGTCGACTTTGGACTGCGTAGCAGCCGCCGAAGTCTCAACGTAAACATAAACATGTTGATGCCGGACGATCGTCCACGTGATAAATACGGAAAGTTTGCAACTAAAAGGAAGCTGCAGTGGACGGAAAATATTATCATCGCGAATAAAAGACGAAAAAAAATCGATGAGGATTCGAACGAGTCGATAGTCGACGGGCGTCGTATAGTCGAAATAAAGAGGTTAGCTGACGAAATGTGGTGCTTGACGTGTGACGCTCCGCTGTCATTTCGATACATTGAGAAGGAAAAAAGGATCGGGCTAGCTAGGATTTTTCATGTGAGATGTCACGTTTGCCTTCTACTTTGTGAGGTAAAAACGAGTAAATCCCACGAAAAAAACAATCGTACGCAATATGATGTTAAGGTGAAAAATTCTCTCGGTAAGTAATAAAACCGTTTTCGCTCTGTCTTTGAATTGTTATTAATTGAAAGGTAAACTTTTAGCTATGATCGACGCGGGCGTAGGCGCTACTCACATGAACAGCATTTTGTCGACAGTCAATATCCCTACGGTTAGTAGCACGTTAGTGAAACGGAACGAACATCGTGTTGGAAAAATCCTGGAGGAACTAGCACACGAAACGTGTAGGGAAGGAGTGAAACTTGAATGAAAATTGACTCTGGCCGCTACTTCGAAAGAGTCTATTGATAATTGTGAATTTTTACCATGTATATAAAAAACTGTGTGAATAATCTCTCTGCAGAACTGTCTTTAAAAAACCTTCTTTAAATATATAAATGGAAAACCCGAATTTTAATCATGTCTGACAAAGCTATGAAAGTCGACAGCTTTTTTTAAGAAAAATGATCTGTCAAACGATATCCGGGATTGGCAGCACAATTTTGCACATAGACTTGCTCTAATTGACGTCTTTCAAATTGACTATATTGAAATTTAATAAATCATCACTAACCAATTCTTTTTTTTAGGTTTCGTAGAATTTGTTGATACTTCATGTAATATCATGTACGTATCATTATTGCATACCCAGGAAAACTTATTGGTATGCAGCCAGGACCATGAAACCAATGCTGTTTCTCTGAGAGCAGCCAACGCCAACTGAATAGTACTGCGCAGCTTCTGAGTTGTTCAATATTATAAACGGAATGTTGATCTTCGTTTTGAAGCTAACCAAATTATGCTTTAATTATTATTATCATTGATTGCATGTTAAAAAATAGTGTAGTTATGTAATCGAGTATGCATTGCACAATTCGTGTATGTGACTTTTCTTAGTTATTTTCAGGAATTCCATACTGAAAACTGTGAATATATGGAGAAGAAGCGGCTAAAAATTCGAAGCTGTTACTTCGCGTATTTTTTCCTACTAATAATTTTACTCGTTCTCATAACTCATTGTCGTGGAATTTGACAGTTGCACTTATTTTTAGCCAATGGCTTCGTTTCAACCATTCCATTTCTATCTATTGCCTTTTGTTTCACCCTTTCCATTTATATCTATTGGTTTCTGTTTCACTTTTTTCATGATTGTATAAAAATGACCTCGTAATGCGTATGATTGTATAGTTTTTTGTAATAAATTTTATAGAACAGGTGATCAGGAGCCATCCGATATGCCAGATGTGCAAGAGCAAAGTATAGTACCGTTAAAAGCTTCATATAATGCGGGATGGCAAAAAAAAGGATCGGGACGAGCATATAACAGTCAAACTGGTAAACTAGCTTTGTTGCAAAAATCTAATTTATCTTACTATCAATAGGATTGGTCAATAATGATTCTACTCTTTCTGCGTATTTCAGGTCATGGTATTGCAATAGGATCGAAGAGCGGTAAGGTTTTAGCTTATGGGACGAAAAATAAACGATGTATTCGCTGTGAAAAAGGACATCTACCAGACGATCATGATTGTCGGCTGAATCACACTGGGAGTTCCAAATCTATGGAGGCTGCTATTGCTGTGGAAATATTAACAAGAAACCCGATCTTGAAAGAAGAGAGAGTCGTGATTGCTACGCTTATCGGTGATGATGACTCGTCGACAATCCCACAGGTTCGACGTGAGTCAGAGCATCCTGTTGAAAAGGAATCAGATAAAAACCATGCAATCTGCACCCTCAGCAAAAATTTGTGGTCGTTGAAAATTCCCCGCAAACTAATCGATTACATCAAGTATTGTTTTGGCTGCGTACTAGAAAAAAATAAGGGCGATGTGGAAGCTGTGAGAACAGGCCTTTCGAATGTAGTTCCACACGCCTTCGATGGCCACTCGAACTGTGGTTCTTGGTGCGGATTCAATAAAGACCCATCAAAGTTCACGCACAAGATTCTGCCAAATAGAAAAGGTCTAATCGATATGGACATGAAAGCTTGCCTGACAGAAGTTCTGAAAAAGTTTGCAGCCAACTCAGAACGCCTCGCTCCCTGTGGTTCAACCCAAGCAAACGAGTCATTCCACAATATATCTCTCAGCAAAACGACCGAACGGTGTCATTATGGTGGATCGGAGTCGAATGATTTTCGCGTGGCATCAGCAGTTTGCCAAAAAAATCGTGGGACTTCTTACGCGGTAGACGTCATGCGAAGCTTAGTCTGTCGCCGGGTACGCATACGAAAAAATATCGAGCTGGGAAGGACAAAGTGAGAATCGACCGAGGGCTGGCTGCTAAAACCGTCGAGAAGAAGCGTCGTCGTCGTCAGCTGCACCGATTGCGTCATTCAAAAAATGTTGTCTCAGAAAATAGAGCAGAGATTACCTTTTTGTCTGGGAGTGGATTGCATTCATTCGAGGACATCAATGATAATTTTACCAAAGGAAACGAATCTATTCCAAGTAATAGTCGCATCGCGTTTTTTTATATAGAAACAACGGGGCTTGCAAAATCATGCGAGATTGTGCAGTTTTCTGCCAAACTTGGTTCTAAGACGTTTGCTGCATATCTCGTACCTGCGCACGGCTTCGCGCCGACCGCGTCTCTAGTGACAGGTATAATATACCTTATATGGTATAATATACAACGCTTTCGCGAAAATGTGAACTTCAGGTATATAATAAATATTAATGAATATTTTTATCGTCAGGTTTGAGCGTTAATGATGGAGAGCTTTATCGAAATGGCGAGAAGATGAACGCGAAACCGCGGAGGTTGACGATGAAATCGTTTATTGATTTCTTGGCACCTGGGCCTGTAATACTCATTGCCCACAACGGAGGGCGATTTGATGCTCCTCTATTTCTAAAGGAGATACAAGTTCTGGGATTCATGGACGATTTCCAATCAATAGTGTGCGGATTCTGAGATACACTTCCTCTTTTAAAAAAGAAATTGCCAGGTAGAGTAAAAAGTAAAGGGCCTTTCAGTCAAGCAGCTTTGGCGGAAGATTTTGTAGGAATCGGATCGTCTACTGGTGCTCATGACAGTATGGTCGACGTGACTACGCTAGAAAATATTGTAAAAGTTATTGGTGTTACTGAAGAGAATCTCCGATGCAATGACGTGACTGTAAGATCCATAATTACGGAGGAAATTCGATCCACAAAAACTAAAGAGATTAAAAAAGATTTGAATTGTCTCAAAAACAATGTGTCGACGGGAATGTTAACGAAAATAGCGAAGGCTGGCATAACTATCGACAACCTAAAAAAATCACTTCTCGATGGAGGTGAAGACGCTGTTTTAATGCTTTTGGGGGTTGATGTGAACGGTCGACCTCGAGTAACGAAAAACAAACGCATTCTCCAAAACTTGATAGCAGAGCTGAAAAAATGCACATAAAAAATTTCGCCGATTACTCGCTCAATTATATTATGGCTAGAACGATGTGATATAAATGTACGATTACAACAAAACAATATTTGTATAACATTGTTCAACTTGAATAGCACTGTGAAAAATAAAAGTATAAAGTTTATTAAAGTATAATATGACTTTTTTTATTAAATGTGTGGGTATATGCATACAGAATATAGACCCACAAATTTAATCATGTTTCACACTTATAGCATATTTCATATACACACACACACACACACACATATGACTCATAGTTTACTAATGTTAAAATAAAACAATAAAATTGATGTGAAAAAATTCGTGAAAAAATTCAAATCGGGCTAATTTCGCGGTACTTGCTATTTTAAGGTTAGGGTAACATGACTGACGCAGCGTTGCCACATCGATTCATACGCTAGCCAAGATTCGTAATTTTTTACCAAACCTTGATTGTTAAGTATTGAATATATATGGTTTTCGGTGGGCAAGATGCATTTTTTTTTTCTAAATGCTTACAAAGGTTTAGCTCACATTACTTTGGTGTTAGAAATGGTTTGTCTTGGTGTTAATTAGCCAAAAAATTGCACCACCCATAGCCTGAACGTCTTGTCAATCTAACCACACGTAAAATAACATACAACAAACTATTTTTTATCTCCGGTGTTTCGTGGTGAAAAAATTTCAAAAAAATTGTAAAGGCTCAGTATCGTCTACCCAATAGAATATATTTTTTCAAACATTCAATCTTGGATTGTGGCTAATGCTCCAACCTCCTTAAATATCGTCTCACCATGATTACTTAAGAATATGAGTTTTCGTATCATAATCAATACAATTTACAGATACTAAATATTCTTTCTTCGACAGTTTTGAAACGTTTAAATAGTCAAAACTACTATAAATTTTCCGAACAACCCGAAAAAACCCAAACAATGTTGATTTGAAAAAAATGTCAACACTAAAAATATCGAAGTTGATTTTTTTATTTAAAAAAAAGAATTCAAAATTTTTTTTCGAAATTTTTTAGTCAATATGATTTTCAGAATCTTTTTCCAACATTTAATGCGTACTCAATACCCAATAGTGCGAAAAGTAATGAAACGTTTTTTTTCTTCTTAATAATCATGAAATGATGTCTGAGAAGGAGGAAACTTGGTCCTTTAATTTTTTCAAATTTTAGTCAATCGGGCAAGCAAGACCGATGAAACATTAGCGTTTATCGCAATATTTGCAAAATAGCGGCGGATTTTATAAAAACCAAGAAAACATCGTTTTTTTGTACTTTTTAAAAACTGATGGCAAAAATAAAATAAAAAAGTCACTACAATAATAATCAGAGCTTGTAGAGTATGTATTCACGTTTCCAAAACTGCCAGTCGAATTCCTGTACGACCATTAGTTCCTCAGACATCGATGACTGAAGACAAAAGGACGTTTTTTCATTCAAAGGCCGATATGTCAGCGAAAAATGGTCGTACGGAGATAAAAAAACAAGCAAATTGGAGTGAATTGAATGGGCTCAATGCCCTTGATATTGGCTAAGTCCGGAAAAAATCTCCGAAACCCGTGGAGAACTTTGAAAAACGTAAAAATTTGCAAAATTTTTTTGTCGTGATATTTCTTCCGACGGCGCAATCAGTGATTCTCAAAAAAAAAAAATCATTGTCAGAACTGAAAACTAGGAACTTTAAGCCTTAAAATCCTTTTTTTTGTACTACTATTTTTGACGAAGTTACAGCCTTTCGAAAAACACGAAAAAAATGGTCAACTTTTCTTGCTCCTTTAATTTTTTGTGTCAGTGTACAATAAAATACAATATGAAAATCCCTTCGTGCACCTAGTTAGTAGAATAAGTCACGAATGCAAATTCAATGTGGTAATCCAAAACCATTGGCGTTGTTGCGACATTAAATAAAGTATATTTTTCAAAAAATCTCGAGCAGGAGTAAAAATCCATTATGGATACATAGAAAAAAAATGAATAATTAAAGGATGCACCACTGCTATATTTTTCTATCTCTCGCCCCACATTTAAAAGGGGTGCATTAAGTTGAATGAGACGGGTAACATTTTAAAGGGGGAATATAATTAAAGTTTACGTATTTCACTTCACTTTTGGTTTCCCGGAAAGTGCAATTGACAAATGATTAAAAAAGAGGCAAAGGGGTATGTACGGAAAAATCGGCAAAGATCGATGTTCTGTGTCAGTGAAGTTAGCAGAGCCTTTGCCAGCAGATCAAAATTAAGTGAGAGTTCTCTTCGCATGTAGTCGAGTTCTATAGTTCCTGATGGTTTTTATAAATAGTTCTCGTGATTCTGTAAAAAAAAAAGGTGATTGAAAACATGATCTGCTAACATCCCGTAGCAGATCAATTTGCAGTACATCATAAATTACCGGGGATTGTTTGTACATGCGCTTAAGTTCTATAGTTCCTGATAGTTTTAGCAAGCGTTCTAGTGATTTGACAAAAAAAAGTGACGGAATTCTTTTTTGCGCTATTTCCTATATACCTATGCTGATGGATAGGCGTGAGTTCTGGCGGCTTTTTGTGTGAGATATTATAGTTTTGGTATAGTTTGATGTATTTGAGAATAGTTCTGGCTTCCAGCTATTTTGAAATAATCATTAAAAATATTTATCAGTATCTCAACTATACAGGGGTGCTCTGCTAATGGATAGTTCCAGGTGCTTTTTGTGTGAGATATTGTAGTTTTGGTATTGTTTGATGTATTTGAGAATAGTTCTGGCTTCCAGCTATTTTCAAATAATTATTAAATGTGTTTATCAGCATTTCAACTATACAAGTGTGCTCTGCTGGTGAAGAGGCGTGAGTTCCTGGTGCTTTTTGTGTAAGATATTATAGTTTAGGTATTGTATGATGTATTTGAAAATAGTCCGTGGTGATTGCCTCTCACGTGGTTCTGGAGGTCCATGTATTTTTTATCAATATTTCTCTTGTTAGTAATGAATTTTTTTTGTTCGCGGTGGGGGAGGGGTCGGGGGTGGCAACTTCACAAACTTTAGTCGAGTGTGCCGTTGTGAATATTTATATGATGAGGAAAAGTTGTGGAGATATTTAACAGAACTCTTACGGGGGCAACCAGAACTAAAAAAAATCATAATTCCAAAAAAAATTGGGTCCACTCAAAGCAATTCATCGCGCCATCAATCTGCTGCTCAGCCGAAGGAAAAAAATAAAATAAGTTCTGGCTGCCTCTGACATAGTTCTGGAGTTCTGTGTACTTTTTATTGACAGTTCAGGTGTTAGTAACGATTGTTTTTTTCGTTAGGGGGGCATACTTCACAAAATTGACTCGAGTGTACCATTGTAAATATTAGTCTGAAGAGGAAAAGTTGTGGAGACATTTAACATAACTCTTGCAGGGGCAGCCGGAACTCCAAAAAAAATTCATGTTTTCAACCAAAAAAATTTGGGTCCACTTAAGCTGTTTCGATACCAAAATCGAAATGTTTATAGACGATTGAAATTCATATCACTGGGGGATAAACTTAGGATGCATTAACTGTCCAAAAATGAATACGTTTCACCACATAGTTTCGGAGATTTTTATGGTTTAAGTTGAGTTTTGTTCGAGTATTATTAATGAACCAAGTGGAGAAACCGGTTAATTTTTTAACACGACGTTCCTGACATCAATCGCAGTTTGTTCAGTTTTTTAGATTTAAATCGAAGCATTATTTTAACCCCTACAGCCCTATAACTAGTGTTCACGAAGTCCCACGTGTATTACCAAATGAATGAAGGTTCACGTTGAACCGTCATGGCACGCGGCATGACGTAGGGATTAAAATAATGCTTCTATTTAAATGAAAAAAATGAACAAACTGCGATTAGTGTCAGGAATGTCGTGTTAAAAATTAAGGGATTTTTCCACTTGGTTCATTAATAATACTCGAACAAAACTCAACTTGAACCTTAAAAATCTACGAAACTATATGGTGAAGCGGATTAATTTTTGGACAGTTAATACATCCTAAATTAATTTCTCGGTGATATGAATTTCAATCGTCTACAAACATTTCGATTTTGGTATCGAAACTCCTTAAAGTATTCCATCGCGCCATCAATCTACTGCTCAGTCGGAGGAAAAAAAAGTTAATCAGTTCTGGTTGCCTCTCACATAGTTATGGAGTTCTAGGTTTTTTTTATTGATACTTCGGTTGTTAGTAATGATTTATTTTCGTTGGGGGGGGGGGCAACTTCACAAAATTTACGCGAGTGCACCGTTGTAAATATTTGTCTGATGAGGAAAAGTTGTAAAGATATTCAACAGAACTCTTGTGGGGGCAACCAGAACTCCAAAGAAAAATTCATTTAAAAAAAAAAATTTGGCTTCCCTCAAAGCATTCCATCGCGCCATCAATCTACTGCTCGGTTGGAGGAAAAAAAAGATAATCAGTTCTGCTTGCCTCTCACATAGTTCTGGAGTGCTATGTACTTTTTATTGATAGTTCTATTGTTGGTAACGATTTTTTTCGTTAGGGGGGGGCCCACTTCACAAACTTTACTCGAGTGTACCATTTTAAATATTAGTCTGATGAGGAAAAGTTGTGAAGACATTTAACAGTCCACTCGAAGTATTCCATCGCGCCATCAATCTACTGCTCAGTTAGAGAAAAAAAAGTTAATCAGTTCTGGTTGCCTCTCACATAGTTCTGGAGTTCTATGTACGTTTTATTGATAGTTTGGTTGTTAGTAATGATTTAGTTTCGTTCAGGGCGGGGGGGGGGGGGGGGGTGGAACTCCACAAAATTAACCAGAGTGTAACGTTGTAAATATTTGTCTGATAAGGAAAAGTTGTGAATATATTAAACAGAAGGCTTGCGGGGGCAACCAGAACTCCGAAAACATATATTTTTCCGATAATAAAAATTAGGTTTCACTTGGAGCGTTCCATCGCGCCACCATTCTACTGCTCCGTCGAAGAAAACAAAATCAGGTCTGGTTGCCTCTCATATAATTCTGCCGTTCTATGTACTTTTTTATAGTCCGTCTGTTGGTAACGATTTTTTTTCGTTAGGGGAGGCCAATTTCACCTAATTTACATCGTTCTCGGGTGTCCTTTTTATTGATAGTTCGGTTGTTAGTCACGATTTTTTTTCGTTGTAGGCGTGGGGGCAATTTCACAAAATTTACTCAAGTGTACCACTGCAAATATTTGTCTGGTGAAGAAAAGTTGTAAAGATATTCAACAGAACACTTCTGGGGGAAGCAGAACTCCCAACAAAAATTCATTTTTCCGAAAGAAAAAATTTAGTTTCACTCAAAGCATTCCATCGCGCCATCGATCTTGTGCTTAGTCGAAGGAAAAAAATCAGTTCTGGTTCCCTCTCACATCGTTCTGGAGTTCTACGTACTTTTTATTGATAGTTCAGTTATTAGTAACGATTTTTTTTTGGTTAGGGGGCCGACTTCCCGAAATTTACTCGAGTGTACCGTTGGAAATATTCATCTCATGAGCAAAAGTTGTAAAGATATTTAACAGAATTTCTTCGGGGGCAACCAGAAATAAAAAAAACCATTAAAAAAAATTTGATTTTACTCAAAGCATCCCATCGTACCATCAATCTACTGCTTATTCGGAGGAAAAAAAAGAAAATCAGTTCTGGTTTATAATATTATATTATTACTATAATATTTTACACAGAAAGCACCTGGAACTAACACCGAACCATCAGCAGAGGATCCTTGTATAGTTGAGATATTAATAAACATTTTTAACAGTTCTTTGATAATAGCTGGAAGCCAGAACTTTTCTCAAATACATCAAACAACATCAAAACTGTAATATCTCACGCAATAAGTATCCAGAATTCACGCCTATCCATCAGCATATTTCACCATTATCACCAGAACTATTGCTCAAAACTATCAGGAACTTTAGAACTCAGCCGCATGTACAAAGAACTCCCGGTAATTTTCGGTTTTCTGCAAAATAATCTGCTACGGGAAGTCAGCAGATCATTTTTTCAACAAACTTTTTTTTCTCCAAAATCATCCGAACTATTTCTAAAAACCATCAGGAACTATAGAACTCGACTGCATGCGAAGAGAACTCCGACTTAATTTTGATCTGATGGCAAATGCTCTGTTAAGTTCACTGACATAAGAAACACAGGCGGAAATATTGCGAGGGCCGGGGGAATGGGAGGGGTGGGGGACAGAGGAAAGAAAATTGCGGATGTCATCGCGTTTATTTAAACTTGCAAATATGCATTACGGCACACATTTTTTCGGAACAAAGATTTATATACGTATTTGTATATTTATATGAAGTTTGAAAATATACTCTCATCGTATGAAGAGCGAAAGATTTTTCCGCGTATAGTTGATAAGGCACGCAGCCGTAGCCAAAGCTTCTGCGGAGCTTCGTTACTTTTTTTATAATTTCTAGTTATTATTTTTAATAATAATAAGTTCCTAATTACTATTATTATACGTTCTGTCGTATTATTTGTCTCTCTCCCTCTTTATTATAAAGTAAAAACAAAAAATTAACAAAAATGGATAATAGTCATCCTAAAAAATGAACACAAAAAAAACAGAAAAAACGCGAAAACGAATTTTAGCGCCCATAAAAACGGAATCCGACATTCACGATCTCCTTGCGACTATTGTTTCTTTTTGTTTGTTTTCTCTCCTTTTTCCAGTCTCCCCCGCGAGGGCTCGGATTTTTTTCTTTGTTCTTTCTTCGCCGTCCTTGGACTCCGATCTACGTCCCGAGAAATAGGAACATGATGCAAAGAGAAGCGCGAAAAAAGCTTTACAAAGGCAGCCTTATTTTTTCACTGTTTTTTCCCCATTCCTCCCGCTCAGCTTCATTCCTCACTGGCTATGTTTGCTTCGTTCTCGTTTCTTCTTTTTTTCTTCCCTCTTGAGTTTCTGTGTTATTCGCGTCGCCGCATTTCAGTCGGCGGCTCTGCAATGACCTTCGCCAAGGTGGCGCAGAACAGTCCTGGAAAACCGATAGAAAATCGCTCGACGTTCTCATTAAAGGTGCCCTCGCCTCCTTTCGTCCAGATATATACCTATACATTTTCAAGATGATACTCGAAGTCAAAATAGCCCTCGAAATCACCACTTCACGTGTGTAGACATACATATATTTAGATCGGGTATTTGACGGTAGTGATTTTTTTTGTTGTGTCCAGCATAAGTGGTTCTCGTCCGATTTTCACCCCTCCCCCTATCCCCGGGTTCCGATATCCCTTCACATATATATTTTTCCCTTCGGCTGGTTCTTTCTCTCTCTCACGCTCTCCCTTTCTCTCTCTCTCTCTCTCTCTCTCTCTCTCTCTCTCTCTCTCTCTCTCTCTCTTCTTCTCTCTCTTTATTTGCATTTTTCAATTCTGTTCTTTCTTCTCACTTCCGTTATTCTATTTACTCTTATGTGCACTTTGTGTTTTCGTTTGTACTCGCGTTTTTCTTTCTTCTGTTGTTGGCATTTTCGTTTTTCATTTTTTCTTTGCAACATGGTGACTTTTTCTTTTTCCTTGTATCTAGTCACATCTTCTTTTTTCTGCTTTGGTAAATGAAAGTGCGTTGGAAATTAGTCATTTTTCAATTGTGCAATTACCTGTGCCAATTTCGAATCAAATTCGTTGAGCAGTTTCTGCGTGACGCGTGCACGTACAAACGGAGAAACGGACGGACCAAAAATTTACAAAATTGCTGTTATGGCTTTTTTATCGTCAGTAAACGACACAACAATTGCCCTTATGAAAAACTATTTCATTTACAGACACGACTTCTTTACGATCATCATCATCATCATAATTACATGTCAGATTTTATTGCTCCGGGCGACGCAATTATTATTGTTATTACTATAATATATATGGCGATACGGTAAAGCATTGAGAGAGAATTGCCGTCAGCCACACTCGATTAGGGGAGGGGGGGGGGCGGCGGCTACCTGCGATACAAAGGAATCTGATCGATTTGTTTATCCACCATATAGAGGATTCTAAGTCGCTGGGCGCATTCTCCCAGACCTACAATATCGCGAATATTCCAATCCATACTTAAGGGTGTCCTCTCTATTTCTCTCTTGCCGCCTGTTCGCTATTATCACACATACGCGTTTCATCGCAGGGCAGTAAAAATGGGGTAGCATTATAGTGGGAAAGAAAGGAGGCCGATCGCACGAGTTATATATACGTACGGCTATCATCCTCGTGCAATATGCAGATACGAGGGGGTGTACGCTGTGCGGGATTCGCTTCGCTCGTACAATGTGACATAGAAATGCATGTAGGCTAGACGAGGCACGTATCAAGGAGACCATATTTACCGTTGAATATTTTCACACCGTGCCCGAGGGGGCAGCTGTACAAATCAGCAATTTTCCGACAGGAAAAGCTCGACTCGGGGCTATTTTTACCGTTTGCACCTTTTGGCGAACTTGGACACACCGGTTGGGGATCCAACTATTCGTTTTTAGGCCCTCGTAAGTTGGCCGTGTCGGTCCGTTCATCTATCACAGCTTCTTAGTTTTTAGTTTTATCTCGATTGACGAGTTTGAAGTTTCCATCGTTGGTATGCAAAAAAAGATTTTTTTTCTCAATTTATCAAATTTCTTTCAGCAGATTTGACCGACAAAACGAGTCATTTTTTGGGAGGGCTTATTTCCGAAATTAAAAAAGGGATTTTTTTCCGATTTTTCATTGCAATCGTCTTTTTCGAATTTTTCCAAATGTTCGTTGCGTTCTAATCTTTCCAAATTTTCGTGACATTCCAATCGAGATGCTATTGAAATTGCCAGCGTCAATACCATCTTCACTTCAAACTCCAATACGTGGCAAAATGTTGAGAAAATATTTTTCTAGGCTTTTTCCCCCAGGTGTAAAATAGGGGCAATTTTCGTTCGCACCCTATCGAGTGAGGGCTCATCGGACATGCACAGCAGGCTCTGCTCGGTACTCGTTGATGGAAAGATCGATTTTTCGAATTCTCGTTACACTGACTTTTCGTAAGGACTCGTGACACCGAGATTGCAACGATTCGTATTTTTCCCTCGAGCAAATACTATTCGCTTTACGGAAATTTGGATCGGACTCAAAGTCAAGTGGGCCTTTTTTTTCTCGGTTGCAATCAATTGAGACACTCGTTGCAAGTTCAACGCATCGTTTGATCGAAAATCAGATAATAATCCGACAGATGGAGATTCCGAAGACAAAAGTCGCTTTTGATTTCAAAACACTAAGTGACAATTATTTGCGTGCATTTATTTATTCTTGTCCCGGGCGATTTTTGCGCAGCCGGCCCTCGGGTCTGTGTGCACGCAAGAAGAATCGTTCTGAATTTTCGTGGATACGGTCGTTATCGATTTGTGTATAGCACAGCTGGGCTGTTTTCCGATAGTCGTAATACTAGTCGAAAGTAACAGTCACCTGTCCGCTCTCGCGGCGAGCCTCTCTCTTTCTCTCGCTCTCCCTGTGCGCAATTGGATCATCGATCGGTCCGAGGAACGAGAAAAAGAAATACCGGGGGAATGGGGCGAGAGAGAGAGAGAGAGAGAGAGAGACAGAGAGAGAGAGAGAGAGAGAGAGAAGAGTGGGAGAGACAGATAGGGATTTCGTGTACGGTCAAGTATTTGTACGAGCCGTGGAACTGACTTTTACGTTATTAAATATCGCCTAATATAGCCACTCGAGAGTCAGTGGCAATTTAAACAAACTCTAGCGTTATTCATCCGAAATGTTTTAACGGAAATAGAAAGTAATCTTTAATTCACTAAGGACGATCTCATCGGACTTTTTTTCCCATCTCCTTTGTTTTTCGAGGCAATGCGGAAACGAAACGATTTTTTTTTTAAATTCTGATTTGTTTTATTTCTTCTTCCCATTTCATTATTATTATCAATAATATCATGATGAGGTGGAATTTGGTTTATTTCTTCTTTTAAATTGTATTCTTAATTTTTTAAAATTATTACTACTATTACTAGCTGTGCCCGCGACTTCGTACGCGCAGACCATTGAAAAAAACCTACCGATGCCGGTTTTGATGAACTCTTGAAAACTCTTGAAAATCGCGTATATTTTCATTGGGTGAGCCGATTCCGATGAAAACAAAACTAAACGTTACTTCAAGTTAAGCCCTACATTTTTTTAAAAACTCCATCCAGATTGGGTCGGTAGTTTTCACGTTTTGCGTGCACAAATGATCAGACAAATTGACAAAAATTCCAAAAATGATCTTACTGCTTTCTATCACTTATCCTTCATCCCCCAATTATTATTTTTTTAAATATTTTCTTTGTACTGACACGCAAAGGACACAGTTTTATTGCATGTGTAAATTATTATTAGTAACTATTGTTATTATTATTATTATCATCGTCTGGAATTTTGTTTATTTATTCGTTAATTTAATTATTATCAACATTATCATCTGGGATTTTGTTAATTCTTTTTTTTATTTCATTATTCTTATTGTTAATTAACTTGAAGTATTATTGTTATGATTCTTTCTTTCGTTATTATCTAAGATATAATTTTTTTAAATTGGTTTTGAATAATCATCGAGAAACCTGTTTCGAGCAACAATCGACAAGGTTAAAATTTCCGAATATATCAACTTAATAATCCCCGATGAGTGGGTGGGTGTGTGTGCATGCGCGCGCACGCGTGTGCGTACAAAATGGAAAACTGTCTCGCACAGTAACCCGGGAGATATCGACATTGTACACGGGTTTATAAAATCGCGGCACAACGTTCACGATAGGACGAGAAGATGAGACGGAGAAACAAATGAAAATCGACCCCGAGAATAGAGGGTGGAGGGGCTGGGAGGGCGGGGGAGCGAGCAGGAGAACGGTGTTTTGAGGTTGACCGGCTTCGATGATTTATAGCCTACGAGCAAGGTCAAATACACACGGGATTCTCCGCACGGACACAATATACTTTTGCGATAAATCGTCGTTACCCGTGCTACTCGAGGCCTGCGGCTTGTTTCTTTTGAATTGCAAGAAAATACAAGTAGTCCAAAAAGCTTCGATTTACTTAGTCGATGCTTCCATCTTCAAAGCGTAAAAAATAGCTAAAATACATATTTACAACTCATACATATTAGTTCATACAATTATTCCCACATTAATTAATACAATTGATACACAACAATTAACCCTCAATTCATGAACCTGGGTCGTTTTCGCCTGCCAAAAATAATTTTCTTCGCAGGTTGCTTAATAATGAAAAAAATATATTAAAAATAAGAAAGAAAATAAAACCCTATTTTCCTTTGAGAAGTACGGCCTAAATATTGATTAGATATTTTTCAGATTTTTTTCATTGACAATTGTTGGTTTGGTAGTGCAAAAACGAAAACGACCCAGGTTTACGGAATTAAGGTGCCTCAAATACCTTCACGGATTGAGGGTTAATACAATTGAGGGGGGAAAGGACTGAAGATGTAGAATTTGCAAGAAAGAAAACGAAACAATGGAGCACCTGCTAATATGTGAAAAAGGATGGAAACTTGTAACAACGAAAGCGAGAAAGGAATCTGAGAAGTGGGTACAAGGAATGGATAAGGTGTGGCGATAAAGGGAAAAATTATAAACATGTTGAGTGGAAAGATAAATATAGGTATATTTGCCAGTATTGCAGAGAAATATAGGAAGTATGTCAAAAAATGCGCAAGGAGGAAGGAAAGGAGTATGCGGGGTAGAACATAAAATTAAGGTAGTTGTAAGAAAAATGTATGTAAACAAATCGGAAAGTTTTTGTACAAAACTTGTAAAGCAGGTTATGCAAATAAAGTTCGATTATTATTATTATTATCATTATAATTATTAATATACAAGTGATCCATATATCGTGTATTTTATATTTTTTATACCCTAGAGATCGACGGCTCGACAAACTGAATCCAATAGTTTTTTTATATTAAAAAAAGGTGATAAACATCCAGATGACACTAATCGTTATAATAATAATAGTAATAGTAATATATACGATATAAGACGATAAGAGATAATTGAACAAATAAATAAAAAGAAATGTATTTTCGTTGTCGTCGCTGTTTCTCCCGCATTGGCTTGAAAAATACTAGGAATAGAAAAAAAGTACGATGATTCGTCCGTCGTAAATTGAATATTTTTATCTATATACAATACTTCCATTTTAGGACGTTGAAGTTTGCATCGTCGGGATGCAACGTAAATCATTTTTTTCAACTTCTCAAATTTATTTTGGCATATTTGAGCTCGAAAATCACCCAAACATCCGTTAGGATTCTCATTTAGCCATCTACAACCTAAATCTGCAAAGTATGATTTTGGATAATTATGAAAATTGAGGAATCGATAAGAATTTTTGTTGCATTCCTACGTTGCAAACTTCAACCCCATTCCATTTTGTGGATATTATATATGCAGTCGAACCTCGATATAACGAATCGCTACGGAAGTTCGTTATATCGAGTTTTCGTTGAATCGAGATCATGTTCTTTAACTCTTCGAGTGCACACCTCCGCCGACAACCTATAAGTGCATATTGGGTCAATCTGACCCAAGGCGTTTTTCAAATCGTTGTATTTCGGTAAATATGCATTTTTTGTTTTTGTTTTTTGTAGAGATGTTTTCTGTAGTAAATTATCCATATTTGATGGCCCTAAATTTATTTTTGACGATAACGAAAATGAAAAGCCAAAACATTCAAAGTGGGGCATACGTTGAAAAATACGCATTTACACGAAAAAAATCTTTTTTTTAAAGAAAGAAAGGTTTAAATTAGAGCAATTTCTACAAGCAATTAGCAATTAGAACACAATGTAGATTATTATGTTCTTGTATCAAGGTTTCGGGTGTCTATCGGAAGGGAATGGACAAATCTGTGTTATATCGAGGTTCGACTGTATATATTTTTAATATTCTAGATTTCTTTACTAAATATATATTAGTAGTAGTACTATTGTACTATACTGCCATCATATAGAAGAAGGCGGCATCTACAAAAAAACATGGAAAATGCATTTTTAGTTCCATTGGAATCAGTACAACATTTCCCATTGTTCTGTATAATAAAACGCATTTTCGATTTTTTTGGAAGATGACGCCTTCTTTCATATGACGGCAGTATAGTAGTAGTACTATATATTTTTTTATTACGACTAATGTATAATGTCGCCTCATCAGCATATCGATTTATTTTGCCAAATAAATCTCTGCCTATCCTTCGGGAACCTCAGGGTGACAATACTTTTTTTCGTGTTTTCATTCATTCATTTTTTTCTTCATACTTTGCCTCCTGTGAATCTCCGCTGAGGTATCGAGTCGTGAAAAAAAAACGTCGCGTTGCCATCATCGTAAAAACGATCGATTAGATTTAGTACGGGCAAAAGCAATCTTTGCGAGCGTATGCATATACACATCCATATAAATACATACATAAATATACAACATACATATTCGCATACGCACACACACACGCGCGCGCGCCCGCGCCCGACAACCGAATTATAACGGGAGGAATAATTCAACCGTATTTACGAAGTGGCGATCCAGACCCTGTTTCCACCCTTTCATCGATGTGAAATTTTTCTGCGCCTTGTCTTCTTTTTTGACTCGTCAATTCGTGGGTTTTTAGGTCGCCAAGCGCGCAAGAAGTGACGCGATGCGGAAGAAAAAGCACACGCCGAATTTAATTAGAATAGAAGGGTGGTCACTTACATTTTGCCGTTTTCAGCCATTCGTCCTTTTGTTCGAGCTTTGTTGCTCTTCGTTCCGTCTCTCTCGCTCTCGGTGCCTCGTTGCACCGGTAGATTCCGTGCCCCTTTCAAAGTCACACAACACAGGCACAAACACGGTCGCGCGCGCGCGCGCGGTGTTTCGTGACTCGGATGTCGGTTCGCGGTCTACGTCGCGATCGTCGAGGCAAGAACAAAACGGAGAAAGAGAAAAAAAAAGAAAAATCCGGGCACAAAATTCAAAACATTCGCGCGAAGTCTCGATCGGATAAGAAAAATTCGAAACAGGGTATCGCGATGTTTATTTACGTGGGTAGCGGCGAGAAAAATCGAGTAACCGGCTGCGAAAAAACATGGGCGCGCACGGCGAAACACAACGCGGGCAAAATCGCACTCTCGTTGGTGGGAGGGGGAGGGGAGAGGGTTGGGGTAGGGAGAAGAGGTTTCGGAGGGGGGAGCGAGGAAAAGGCGAGAAAAAAATAGCTAGTGCGCGTCGCTGTTATTCCCTCATTTTTGCTCCTCTGCGCGTAATTTTTTTTGTTTTGTTTATCTCCTACGGCTGTCAATCTTCGAGAGTACACGTATGCAGCAGCAGCAGCAGGCGCGACCTTTATAACCAACTCGACGAATTCCCGACGCAAATGTTTTCCTTCACAGAGGGGCGCTCGCAAGCGCGATCATCGCCTTCTGTGGCAAAACTTTGTTTCTTCTGTGTTTTTTTAATTCGAATTTATCTCCGCACAAATTCCGATAAGACCTGGTCGCGCGGTGACGAAACGTGCGAGGGAAACGGCCTCTGACTTTTTTCGGCCTGGGTCGATTTGCGAGACACCCACACACGAAGGAATTGCCACCGCAGCGAGACGCTCATTTGTAACGAACACGGAGAGCAGAGGCACTAACACATAGACGACGTTGCGTGCACGTATTGTCTGTCATCGATTTCGCTCGGGACCACGCGCGCGACCGTCCCGTCGGAGCGCCCGACTCGGACTGCCCTCTGGCGACACCTAGCCGTCAGCCAGCGAACTCGCAATTTCAAATCTTAACGCGCGGCAGAACACTGCATTTTTAGCACAGCTGGAGCCGTTAGAACTCTTACGTAATAGAAAAAGCCTCCGTAAAATTGTAAAAGATGTGATTTTTTTTCTAAAACCATAAATTAAAAATGATGGTATTTACATAAAATAATAAATTCGAACTGACACTGGTGGATGGGCGGTCGGGATTACTCGGAGCGGTGACCGTTTAGCCGTGCTCCGGCTAAGTTGGTTTAAGTGTAATAAAATGGTGAAGAAAGCTTTCCTTAAAAAAAATCATGATAATCAGCAATATTTTCCTCGCCTAAAGATATCGCCCCCCCCCCCCCCCCTAAGAAAGCTTCTACATAAAAACCCATAAGGATATACGGTAGAACTCAGGAATGAATTGAGACCTCGTTAAATAATAAATTTTAAATATTATTAATATATATTTATATCGATATAGTATAAATATTTAGGGTTATTGATAGATTTTTAGTGAAACTTCAAACTATGAATATAATAATGTAAATTTGTAATACTTTTCTATTGTGTCTCATTATCGGCATTTGAATAATATAAGTTATAATTCAACAAAGTACCAATCTCAAAACTAGTTGTTTACACCTGCCAATGATTTTCTTGGTCTGTTAAAATACTTACGATTTTCGTGCTTCCGTTTTCGATATTACAGTAATTACGTAACAAAAACATTTTCAGGATATTTTTTCCAGATGAATCCGTCATTTCATCGCTACTTTTTCGTTTTCACTTATTTAGGAACAATCCTCGTGTCGCGGTCCCTTTCACTCTGTGGTGTGGATATTGCTATATCGGTCGGTCCCCCTTATCGGAACGACCATGGCGGCGAAATTTCGTACCTGTACTTTTTACATTATCGCGGACGCTTTTTCTACCGCTCTCCCTGTCAAGTTTAGACGCCTTAGCCTTCATTTACCAAATAGTGTAGTCCAATACATAGTCCGTCAGCCCACGCAACACGCGTGAACTTATTCCTCCCAATTTTACAGCCCGATCGGTTCGGCCAGGCGTTACGGTCGACGTACGCGGGGGGGGGGGGGGGGGGGGCAAGGTTTGCCTTACGTCACGATTTTAAAACTGCCAGAAATAGCAAAATTTCTGCATGTTCAAGTTTTCAATTTAAACCTCGAGTGCAATTTTACCGTGGACAGCTGACAGCTTTCTATACGCAATGTCAGTTAAGGGGGAAAATCACTGTGCAAGACCTTGCACAAAAGCTTTCCCACATCTCCCAAGCAAAATTTGAAGGAATTTTTTATTTTTATAATCCTTGAAAGTACATGTATTGAAAAATATGATGGCAACATTTTTATTCACAAGTCCGAAAATTGACAGAGTTATAGTCACTTTAGTGAGAACAGGTAGCACGACCGGTTAGTGCCCTCAGTCCCTACAGGTGTGGCATCATTTACAATATATAAAGTACAGGCTCTTATTATTTTGTGATCTATCATGAAGATGAAGAACCGTCATATCGCCCGCGACTAGATACTTCAATGTAAGTATCAATATTCTAGATAAAAACATAACTTTACATCAAGAAATACAAAACGAAAACTGTGAACGCGTTTTTCTCGAAACTAGTTGTTTCGACCTTGTCCGAGCGAATACTTGAAAACTTATCAACCGATTTTCAATTTTTTTGAAAACACTTAAGACATTTTTAAGACTACTTGAATATAGAAAAAGGGCCTTAAAAATAAAAAAATGTCCAAACTGTCGGCATTTTGTAAAAAGAAAACCAAAATAAAAAACGGCGACGCATTACGATAGCTACATTTGTATAAATATCGATAAATTGTTGATTTTTAATTTACAGATAACCTTTCATAAAGATATCGATGGGACAATGAAGGGAATTATTTTTCGTCGTCAAATCAAGGCATATATCTCGGTTAATTTTCAAGGTTTTGTCATAAAAATTGGTATAAAACTAGATGAATATATACTTCATAAAATGCGTATAAACCCGATCCTTTCATAATTAGATATGTCTATGAAAAACATTGCAATTATTGACGACAAAGCACCCGTTACGTAACGAAATAGGGGGGTTCTGGCCAAGCGTTACGGTCCCGTTACGTGGGGGTAGGGGGGGTCAAAATTGGAAAATTTTGCCTTTCGTAATTTGTGTACGCCCCTTAGTCTCCGTCACTCGCAGACTCAACTAAAATAGAAAACCGAGCAAAGCGCAATTATAGTGTTAGGGATGTCATATCGAAAAATGAAGTGATTTCTCTACTTCGTTTATTGATACCACTCGAAAAAGATGCGTATAGTGAATATCAACGGTCTGTTTTCGGACATTACCCAAACGTTTAGGGTAATCACGGCGTTAAGTGGCTCTGGCCATGGTCAATGAATTCAGACGTACATAAAAGAGCAGTTCTTAAGGAGGTTCGGTGATTGGAGCGAGTCCAAGATAAAAGCCCGATTTTTTTTATAGCATTGTCGAGATCTTCTTTCATGCGTATGCGGAGTTTTCACGAGATTTACCGTACAGTTTGAAAGTTACTAATTGTAAAAGTGGGTGAATTAATCACACATAGACCACAAATTGTGCCTGTCCTCTCATATATCGATTTTTTGTGCTACTTGCAGCCAAGCCACACGTAAAAAATACTGACCGCAGCGTTCGTTGAATTTTTGTGATCAATAAAGCACCTTGAATTGGAAAGCTCACCGCAGAAATAAGCAATAAAGTTAGAAATAAAGTCGCGAAAAACCGAAGTATTCGGAGAGCGAGACTTGTCGTGACGTAACAGCAGCCATCTTGCTGGAGGTGTGGCAACGCCGGATGCCCGCGCAAATTTGATTCGTCTATCGGATATTTTCAACGCGAATTGAAACTATGATTGTGCGAAGCCGGACACTTTTAATGGATTATAAAGGGCCTTTCGTCGATATTTACTGAAAGTTCTTTTATGTATAGCCAAGGCATCTCAATTTTTCTGCCGATACGTATACAACGCATCTATATATAAATTCAGCATGGAAGAACCGTCATATAAAATGAACGTTCCTTTTTATATCTGCAAATATTGTGAAAATTGGGAAAGGGAAAAATAACATAACAATCGATGAAATATGTTTTGACTTCGGACAGATTGGACATTGGACAGTTAGGTTAACCTCAACGCGACGTTTTTTTATTTGCAATCGCAATATTATCTGAATCATCTAATTCTTGTCCGACAGAATCTACCATTGTCTCTAAACCGGTCTTCAGGTTCAATCCCGTTACTCTCTCGATAGACTTCTACAGTATTTTCATTATCCATGTTTACCGGCAACAAAACGTGGCGGTATTATTACAACGCAAAATAGGCTCTAAGTTTACTAGCGTGGTCATCACCGTACCTCCTTAAGGATATCATGTGTCGATTGTATTGGGGGAATTCGCCCAAGGTTAGTTCTCGATTAGCGGCGCTGACGGCAGTTTTCATTCTCGCTCTCGCTTCCGCTCGTAGGCCTTCTCGTGACCATTCGACTCCCCGTCCAGTTCATATCCCTCGTGCTACAAAAAGAAAGTGGTCTGTATTTCCGAAACTGGTTTTGAAAAAAATTAATTGTCTTACTAAACTTTAGTTTTCACCAAAATGCTTTAAGCTATTCATATAAATTATTTTTCTGAAAAAAAAAAGACAATCCAGCACGTCGGTTTCGATCCAAGACTCTTAGCTCAAGCGTGTTTTGGCTCCGCAATGTGTAAGAGAGAGGTAGGTGTCTCATTCGCCGTGACAGCTGTTCACTCGTCACGCCGCCACCCGAAAAAGGGAGCGTTGTACATCTCCCTACTAATATCTGGTTTGGGTAGCAGAATACTTGTCTTCAGGCCGCCCATAAGAACTGTTTCTCTATGTACGTCTGAATTCGTTGCTACGGTCTTGAAACGACAGTCGTATTTTATAGGCGGTGAATGGACGGTCTATTGTCCAAGATTTTCCTTCTTATCGCCGCCACCGTGTCGTTGTGATCGGGGGGACATGATGAGACTAACCTAAACCGTTCATGACATGTCATACATCATTAGCTTCTACAGCTGTACTCAACGAGGTGCTGTTGTTATCGTTATTATTAAATCCTCAGTTTCACTCAATCAATAAGAATCAAATCAATAACCTAAATACATTTTTTTTTCATAACCTAATTATATAAATTCACTTACAAAAATACATGAAAATAAAATAAAAAATTGGAAGAAGTATTTCATTATAAATTGGTCATACCGAGAAGCCAAGTTGTGGATCGAAAAACCAATAAGTTTTTATTTACAATGCTATATTGATAACGAGAAAGAAAAAAAAGTATCTGGTTTTTCGATCCACAACTTTTCGTTTTCGAGTGATGCGGAACTATTCACCTAAACTATACTACCGTAATTAGAGCAATAAAATAGGAATCACTTTTATCATGGTCACTTGAGTTCTGCGAATGGTTAATAAAGGTTTTGTTATATTTTTGAGCATGTATGTAATTTACTTTTCGTGTACTGGATATTTCTTACAAACCCCCTTTCCTATAAGCTAAACGGCCCAGTTACTGACACTTTAAGAGCAGCGGTGTCGGATTTTTACTATCCATTGACGCGTGATACAGCTAAAATGAAAAGTAAAGGTTTTAACACGTGCGTTAAGTACCCCCTGAATGAGATTCACCTATTGATCAAGTGAAATAATTCATATTTATTAATATAATAATTGTTTTAATATCGCTTCTCTGCTGCGGGGGTTCCTGACACTAGAGAAACATCCATGTCGTAGTTTGTGACCCCTAAGTATACCCAATTCATGACCCCCTTGACGCAGTTTGTGACCTCTACGTGTACCCGATTTATGACCCCCTTGGCACAATTCATGACACCTATGCGTACCCAGTTCCTGACCCTTCCGAATATCCCCATGAAAAGGTTAAATGGGAATATATGTAATTTCACAGACACTCATATATATATAAACAAGTATAAACAGTAAAAAACATTCAATTAGTGCACAACTATTTTTTTCTGCACATATGTGAAATAAAAAATTAAAAGCAAAAAAGGTTATAAAAATTACTTTTTTTGTTTTTGTTTCCTCTTATTGGCTCATTTTCTGAGCGCTCTAATTCGTCCACATTTACGTTTTTCGCGACTTTGCCTTGTTCTTTCTTAATTTTTTTTTCGATATTTGCAGTTTTCAACTGTTTTTTTTACCATTCGGGCTGCTTTTGCAATCTCTTGTTGCTCCTTTTTGATCTGTGCTTTTCTGAAACGTTCTTCTTTTCTCGCGGTTTTGTTTTCTTCTTCGGCACGCTTTTCTCATTCTTCGCATTTGCATAATTTATCCATTCGTCGGACGTCAGTACTGCTGGCACTTTAGGGTTTCCGTGTTTTTTTTTTTGGCAAGTTCCTCCCTTTTGGGAGGCTAAAGAAAAAAATGTTTGATCAGCGAAGGGATACCGGGAGGAATTTCCACTTGCGAATTTGACATAGATGGCTGCGGAGAAGTCGTGTCTTCGGGCTTTTCGTCGATGTATACACTTTGCTTTTGTACAAGCTCCGTCCCTTCTTCAATGCATTGATCTTGCAATTGAACCATCTCCGTCCCTTCTTTTGTACTTTCATTTTTGAAGGGTACTAACGCGTTCCATCTACGTCTCCCTGTCAACATTCACAATTATTAACATATATATTATAAACATTGAACAATGCAAAAAAAAATCAGCAGCATTAAGAAAATATTTTGAATACTAGATTTCCACAAATTTTAATAATTTAATAATAATTAATAATTAAATCATTGTTAATAATTAAGTTAATTTGTTATGTCACGGCAAATTAGAATAAATAAACAAAAATGGTTCGACGCAGCAGGTGACAAGTCGAGGGTCAACAACTGCAACATAACCTCAATTATGCGACGTAGTTATTGACACCACGGATTTAACCAAATATCTAACCAAAAGTTAAATTATTTTTTATCTCATCGACAGTCTGGTTCCTGCTGAATCTGTCGATACCATGTTTATGTCGTTTTATACTTACAGGGCGAACAAATTTCCGATTTACGTAGATCGTCGCACTTACTATCAGCGTCTAGCACGGCCGCTGCGGAGCCACTGAGACGCGTATTACACTGTTCACTGGTCAATTTCTATTATAAAATATTTCATTAAAAAAAGTGTGTTTGTCCAATAATTAAAAGTGAAAAACGCTCTTTAACGCGGTCCTTTAGTTTCTCGGCTGTTTTTTTACGGCTTTTTCAATATTTTTTTACGGGCAAAGCATCGAAATAATCAATCCCATTGTTTTTGCATCATCTTTATTACCATTTAAATAAGCTTTACAGATTTGTTGAAGTCAAAATATATATTAGAATAAAGGTTATAGTGGCCGACAGGAAGACATCAAGTATAAGAGGTGCTTGACGGTGACCAAGATTGCGGCTGTTCTGCTTATCTGAAATAAAAAAACCAAACGGCGTTTTAATCTTCATATTTAAGACTAGCGATTGAACTAGAGTGAATTCGAAATTACAAAAATTGACTTTTTTATACACTTTTGAAAATTACATTCTATTTTTTACTCATTTTTTCTTAAGTTTTTCGCTCGTACAAAAAAAAAACTATCGAAGCAATCATGATAATCCTAGTTCAATCGCTGGCTTATAACATATTAAAGATGCTGTACAAATTTGAACAAGATCGGTGCAGTAGTTTCTGAAATATCGTGGTCACTGTTTTGAAAAATGGTGTTTCGAGAAAAACGCGTTTGAAAGTTCGCGCATGTGATTTATACTAAAAATTTCATCTCACCGTCAATCTGCTATGCCTGGACCATACGATAGGCCTTCTTCTTCTTGGAAGTCACGCAGAGCTGCTCCGTCTTCCCTTTTCGCGATTCGGGCCTGGTTTACAACATCACTCGTGCGCCTTTCTGGACGGTCGATCCGAGAGCTATCACATATCCTTTAGCTTGTGGGCCGATTTTCACTCCCATGGTTTCCAAGGTCTTCAGGATAGATTTGAATCCTTCGTTGAAGATTATGACAGCGAGAAACGTGGCGATTTCAACCACTTTTGGCCCAGAATGGAGGTGCTTCGGAGCAAAAGTCCAGATTAACGAATTGAGCGACTCGTTATTATTTTGAGTTTCCGCTCCCAGGCATCTGCTTAACAATTCTTCTTTGGATAAATCCTCATAAATTGGCTTTATAACTTTTTGAACTGCTTCAGAAAGAGGCGGTTTATTGTTTTTGAATTGCTCAGCCTCTCCGAGAAGCTCATACCTGCTCCGTTCCAGGGCCGTAATTTGTGAATCACTTCGAATATCGAAAAATCCTTTGGCACACATTTTCTACACATGTTGTAGATGTGATTTATGAAGAAAAAAAATCGATTTTTTCGACCCGAGGAACTAGAGGACTGCCTTAATTAGCCGATAATTTAATTATCATTCGACAAAAACTATATTTATGGCAGTCAAAACTTTGCCGTCGGGGTCACAATCTGGGACAGGGTCAAAAACTGGGCCGTTTACCTTACGCAACATGTGGCCAATAATTGAAGCAAAAACTAGACGCTAAGCGAACCTTCCCCCACTACCGTCGTTTCAATACCTGTATATAAGACCGTGGCTCTGGCAAGCGAGCCCCTCGCAGTCAAGCATCGACTAGCAGATATTTCAAAATCTGTTGTAGAGTCTATCGGTTATTTGTTATATTTTTATTAAATAAAATTTCAATGTATTTATACTTAATTGCAAGATTGTGTGTATGACTGTAGCCTGTGATTTGTTTCTCGACGAAACGCGACTAGCTCCGATACTGGAATGCGAATCTGGGGCCGGCTGTATTGGTATAGGTTTTCCGCAGTTTCCCTATACCCATGGCAGAAATGTCATGGTGAATGCGATACAGAGGGGGAAGTCGGCTCCGGCCGCAAGGTGGGGAATGTAATAAGGGGAAGGGTCCTGTACAAATGGAAGCTACGATAAAAAAATAATAATAAATTGCAAGAATGATCAATATCAACGCCATTTCCCCGGCTAATAAACATTTTTCAACTATATTGTGAGTTCGAAATTGCGCAATAATAATCCATTTTTACATGTAATTTCATTCGCAAGAGGTTGACGGCGTCTTGCCTAAAACACATTGTACTTTCATCCCGGATCTCGCAGCCAAGGAACGACGCCGAAACTCCAAAACAAAAATTTCCCTCATCCGAGTGCAGTAAAATTTCGTACGTCCTTTATTTCGTTCCGTTGTTGCACACAAAGCCAGGCGATAACGCCGACATTCCTTACGTATTCGTGTATATATAGTACAAGAATGAGCGAGTAGCTACGTTTGAGACGATCCGAGTTTGTCCATTTCAATGGTCTCTTGCTCGATTCATTTTCCCATAGGAGTCTCTTCGACTAGCAATCACGAGAAACACGCGTCAATTTTGCAATTAATTTTCCTTGGGTTTGGCCTCGGATGGTGGCTGCTTTTTCTGTGAAGGAAAAAATTCGTGAGTAATTATTAATTTTTTGCCCGAGGCAGGTCGTCGGTTCGTCACGAGCAAAGGCGAATCACCTCGTTGCTGTCCGTCAGAGCGTCGGTCACTTTGCCAAGCAAGGAGCCAATGGCGGAAGTGAAACTGCTCGCGATGTCGACCAAGTCAGAGGTCGATGAGGGCAGTTGCATCTTCGGCATCTCGGGCCACTTGATTTCCAGCTGATTTGTGTCACCCGGTTTCACTGCAAATATCCTGGTTTAAACGAGAACACGAATTTGTCGAATATCTTTTCGGCTTTTTTGTCGCTGTTGTTATTTGATTTATTGCTTTTCCGCAACGTTCGAATTACCGGATTGAATTGTTCGAGAGGGAGCAAGCGGAAGACCGGGGACAAGCGGGAATTTTTGTCGGGGGAGAAGTGTCCGTGCGGAATTTTGAGGATAATCGTGCAGAGGCGAGACACACTGATGTTTAAATCTCCGAATCAGGAGGGGCCTCCAATTCTTCCTTGACAATGGGAGTGTCTGGGAATATATCGAAAATAGTAGGAAAAAGAAACAACTCGGCGATGCGAAATTTCCTTAGAATTAAATTTTCACATAAACAATTCGTTTTCTTTTATTACGTTATTTTGTTTAGAATTCAAAACGTCTTTCCCAGATTCAGATTTTAAGGATTCTCTGTAATGATAATCGTGAAAAAACTTTTGGAAGACTTTTGTATATTAGATCGGTCAAGAAAAATTAGTCAACCAAAGAATGCAAATTAATTTTTGTCACATTCTCATTACCCCGATTGGCAAATTTTTGGCAAAAGGGAGCACAATTTATTGAGACTTACCACCATAAACGAAATTATAGCTGATATTGGCATAATGTTTGATCAGCCCGAGGCTCTCCCGTGCCTGTTTTGGATAACAGACAGCTGCGACCGACAGTGCCCCTGTGCTCGTGTACACGAGTCGCTTGAATTTGCCACCCCTCAGACTAAATATTAGACCGGTCAGACCGCCGATCCCGACGGCACCCAAACGCGGCATAGCGTTGCTCTCCTCCCGCAGGTACTCCAACATCACTGTCATGCAAAACCTATCGGTTAGCTGTTAGCACGAGCTACAAACATTTACAGCACACAATAATAATAAGCATTAAAAAAAAAATTATTTTCAAAAATTGTTCACACTCATATTATTAGAGCAATTGTCACTTTTATTATTATTTCAATTTTATGAACTAATTTTTTTATTTAATTTTACAGAAAAAGGGTAATAATACCTGACTAGACAAAAAGGAATGATGAAACGTTTATTTCCGATTTTATATATTTGATATTTTAAATAGACCCAAGCGTGTGATAGTTGCCCCAAGACAGTCATAGAAAAAACAATACACCTGGCAAGAAACATCAATAAAATTCACTCACGCATGCTGTGCTCGTATCCCGTGCTGATTTTGTTGTTAAAACTGTCCGTGATTGCCGAGTATTCGGAAAAGAATCCCTGAACCCCACGGCGAACTGTGCCGAAGCCATTTTCCAGCAGAGAAGGCGTCGTTTCTACGTCGCTGAAGGGCCAGATGTGAAAAATACACCAACATCATAGAGGCTACCAGGTCGGCGACAAAAATGGAATTGAGATAACGAAATTGAAACTACTTGCGCTTTACCACGTCTTCGCCTTCGAGGATACCTCCTCGACCACATAAATCGGCAATTCGGACGGTCTGACCAGAATGCTCTCCTGTAGCTGTTCGTTAGCGACCTCCGATGGCGCGCCTTTATTCGGCGGTTCGACTTTGAGGACTGGCACGGCGGCGCAAAGTCCGCAGGGCATCAGGAACTTCTTGAAAAGCTTCGGTCCGAGAAGTTTAATATTTATTCACTTGTACAACGGCTGCGTTACGTCACGAAAAGTTTTCTCAATACTCGCGCAGAGTCGCTTTTCCCTCAAAGTGGGAAGAAAACGACCGGGGGTTTTTTTATTCAATAATTTTTCCGATCTCCCACAAAATCTCTATGATTCGAAGCCTAGACGGATAAAAAAAGTTCAACGAAGCGGCCAACGGGATTTCGGGGCTAACATAACCTATAAGAATGTACCTTCGTTCTCTGCATATTTATTCCTCGCGCTAGTGCCGAATCGCGTATCACCAGTAATCTTTTGTAAGCTCAGCAAGATCTCAGCAAGGACAAAAGATATGATTATTTTGCGCGGCAAACTCTTTTCACGAGGTTTTTCATACAATCTCGAGACATAATAGCAGACGTCGTTCGTCGGTCGAAAAAAAAACCACGCTGACGTCACGGGACCGAGGTGAGCTCAGTCGAGAGAAACGAGCGGAACGCGGTCTTCCGCTTTCTACGCTCCGTTCAAAATACAATGTTTCATTATTATTATTTATTTATTTTAATTGGTATTAGTATTCGAATTATTGCCATTATCATTTTAACTATAATTCTTATTGTTCAAATTGCAATATTTTTGTTATCGTAATTGTAGTTATTCATTTGATAAGTATCATTGCTATGTCAATTGTATAAATTGTAATTGTGGTTATCTTGATTATTGCTACTTTCATTACTGTTATTATTATTGTCTTGTTTTTTACGATAATCGACTTATTGGGGCCTGGTGGAAATTCCGAACTTTGAATGCTCTGACGGTTTAAAATTCCGAATTTTAATATTCCGAAATTCAAAATAGGGCCGGGTTGAAATTCCGACCTTCAAATGATCAGAACGCTCAAAACTCCGAAAGAATTTTACACGAAAGGCCAAAACTCGGAAAATCTGAACACCGTCAGAATAATTAGGCTATGGAAGTTTTAAAAGTTTCAACATTTTTAATAAATCGACGAATTATATCAAGAATTTTTTTTATTAGGTCATTTTGTGTCAACTTTGAAATTTGTCTAGACAATGTTATACGTTGTACATCGTTTACAGTCAACCGTGTAAACTTTGGCTGGCATGATCTTGACATGCGGGACGGGTTGAAATTCCGAACTTTGAATGCGCCGACGGTTTAAAATTCCTAATTTTAATATTCGACATTACAACGTTCGTCAAGATCATGCCAGCGAAAGTCTACACAGTTGACTTTAAATAATGCAGAACGTATAACATTGTCTAGACATATTTAAAAATGGACGTAAAATCACTTCTTAATAAATAAAAAAAATCTTGAAATAATTCTTTAAAAACTTCCAGAGCCGAATTACTTTGACAGTGTCAAGATTTTCGGAGTTTTGGTCTTTCGTGTAAAATTCTTTCCAAGTTTTGATCTTTCGGGGTAGTATTCTTTCGGAGTTTTGAGCATTCTGATTATTCAAAGTTCGGAATTCCAACCCGGCCCCGACTTATTGCTCCAGGCAACACACTTTCCCAGTTTGCACTGGGAAACATTCACCTACCCCCGGGGGTTAAGCTCGATTTTAATGTAGACCGGAACAATATTGCTGGGCGGAACCTTCGAGTGTCGTCCAGCATTAAAGAACGCGAGAAAAATTGAATTAATATTATTATGATGGTACTGATTGTGATTATTATTTTTCCAATGATGATTGATCTTCTAGTGATTGCTCTTGTTTTTGTTGTTATTATGACCACTCTATATGGTCATTATTATTTATATTATAATACTTATATATCGTTCACGTTGCAATTTTGTTGCTATCATTATCATCGTGATTGGGCTTCTTGAGATGATACCAATTATTGGTATTTTATAATAGTGTTCCCAGTCTTCAAATGATTATTACCATTGTTGTGATTGTTATTATTCTTTATTTATTATTATATTTCTTACTTCAGCTAAATATATATATATATATATATGTATAAAAGTTCGCACCTTGAGGCCCGTTCTGCCAAATTCGACGACAGTTCCGGGCTGATAATCGTCGCACTCGTCGACGGGCTCTCTGCACGTTATGTCCTTGCCGAACAAATTGCCAATGGTACATTCGAGAATCTTGTGTATCGCATCGTTCATATTGTATCTTCACCCAACTAATGCGAAAGCGCGAGTGTAACGAACTGTCAAATCGTCATTGCTACGTGCACCGATAATTTTGACGTTTAATTGGACGAATGACAGGGAAAAAGGAGACAAAAAATTGTCACAAACTTGGCGGTGACAGCAGCGCTAGACGTTTGTTTTTCCGTTTCACTTTCCGCGCATTCTCACCGGGCGTTTTTCCTCGCTTTTTCTTATCCCTTTTGCACGGTGGAGGGGGGGGGGGGCAAAGTTGGACACCCGGAACGCGGATGGAATCGGTGAACCAATGCGGTCTCGTGTGCCCGCAAGGGCGCAACTGGTGATTTCCGTGCTTCGCTAGTCCAAAATGTCAGACATCGACAAATGGATAGATATTGCAAAAGAGTGCAAATATCTACCGGAAAATGATCTCAAGGTAATGAAATGGACAGAAGAGAGAGGTGAGGCTAGTTGCCGGGTGAACGAGTGCTCGTCGTGTCGGATATCGCTCGGGCAGAGTTTCAAAATGATCTACGGACGAGTTCCGTCGCGATTCTCTGTGGCGTTTAGGTTACGCGTTCTCTTTTTTTTCTTCTCGTTGGCTCTATTCCCCTCTGTCTCTTGAACAATTGGCGATCGTCACAAGTATGTTTTTGTGTCCTTTTCCAATAGAAATTGTGCGACATGGTCTGCGAGTTGTTGCTGGAGGAGTCCAACATACAGCCGGTCTCGACTCCGGTAACCGTTTGCGGCGATATTCACGGTCAGGTAACAATTATCTTCCACTCAGCGGATAACCTAAAAAATGCGAGCTTTTTCATTTTTTCAACATATCCCAGAAGACTCGCTCGTTTCATTCACGCCCATTTTTCTTGCGGATCGTGTGACGCTCACTATCGTGTTATCAGCGACGATATCTTCTTTTCTCTTGTCTTTTTCAGTTTTACGATCTGGAGGAATTGTTCCGCAACGGTGGCCCTGTACCAGACACCAATTACATATTTATGGGCGACTTCGTCGATCGAGGGTACTACAGCCTAGAGACCTTTACCCGCCTATTGACGCTCAAGGCCAAGTGGTCAGACAGGATAACGCTGCTACGCGGCAATCACGAATCACGACAGATAACGCAAGTCTATGGATTTTACGGTAAGTCCCCTCCCTTTGTCTCTCTATGCGCGGGAGGCTGTTTGTTTATTCATTTTGATTTCTTTTCTTTTCTCTTCCGATGGAATTGTTTCGGTTTTTATTATTGTTATTTAGTAATTAATTGTAGTTTTTAAAATATAACTTACTCATAATTATTGCACTTCTTATTATTATTATCAGAGGAATCATAATCTTAATGGATAATGGTTTTTGAAAACTTGATGTTCCGGAGAATTTGGAAGCTCACAATCCATGCTTTGATTCAGTAATAATGACGATAGTTCATCTAGTATCACTATATTCTATATAGTCGCGGTCATGCAATAGTCCGAAGGGTATTAGTTATAGGGGTGATGAAAAAAATTGCTCGTGTTCTATTTTCCAAATGTCGGGAATTTTTTCATTTCGTTTGTTTGGGTTTGTTCCGGGTGGTGAAAAATATATTCCGAAGATGGAAATATTCTGTGTCAAAAGAGACTAAATTTAAAAAACCAACAAAATGAATTGCTAGAAAATGTTACAAAATAATCAACTAGCTTCTGATCTTTGAAATTTTGGAATCTTCTTCCATCTCGATTTCTTTAGATTTATTGCATATGATCAAAATCTTTTCAAACATGAAAATATTTGGTATAGAAAATAAATAAGTAAAATAAATCAATAAAATATATTACAGACAACTTTTCCGAAATTCAATCGGAAGCGTTTTGATTTTTTTTAATTTGTGGAAACTTTTTCAATATCGGTTTCTTTGGGGTTATTCCTTGAAGTAAAAACAAAACTTTCCGAACATGAAAATATTCAATGTCAAAAATAAATGACTGAGAAAAAGAAAATAAATCGAAACGATATAACATGCAACGTTAAGGCGTCTGGCCACGTTGGCCGATCGAAAAATGGGTATATCTAAAAAAAAAATAAACTCGAAAGTATGGGCCGGAATATTTTTATTTTTGTACACAACCTCAGAAAGGGCTTTAAGAATAACGTTAATAAATTGCCGTTAAAAATATTTAAAAATGGCGCCGTTATGCACATTGCCGCGGAGGCCCTCCCCACGATACGCGCGGTCGTTGCCCAGCTGTTGCCCGGTCATGTCGCATCTGAAAAAAAAAATCCGCTTATTCGTGAGTAGCGTCGCTACAATGTAGCGTAGCGATTTTTTATTCGACCATTAAAAAAATTACGGTGAGCCATAATTTCGGTGAAAAATACAAATTTTTTTCTTCGGCTCACCATAATTTTTTTAATGGTCGAAAAAAAACCGCTAAGCTACATTGTAGCGACACTACTCACGAATGAGCTCATTTTCTTTTTTCAGAGTGACATGACCGGCCAACAGCTGGGACAACGACCGCGCGTATCGTGCGGAGGGCCTTCGCGGCAATGTGCATAACGGCGCCATTTTTTAAATATTTTGAACGGAAATTTATTAACGTTATTCTTAAAGCCCTTTCTGACGTTGTGTGAAAAAATACAAATATTCCGGCCCATACTTTCGAGTTTGTTATTTTTTTTTTAATATACCCATTTTTCGATCGGCCAAGATGGCCAGACGCCTCAATAAAATAATCGATAGCATGCTCCAAATGTTTGGAATTTTTTTCCTCCGGCATTGTTCAGGTACATAGGCTTCTTTGGGTCTAAAAATAGTAACAAATCATCGCAAACATTAGATATACATTACGATAACTGCGATCAGTTAATTCTAGTTTTTCTCTTTCAGATGAGTGCGAAATGAAATACGGAAACGCGAATGCATGGAAATACTGCTGCAGGGTGTTCGACTTACTTACAGTAGCTGCCGTACGTAAAAGTCTCGATCGCCCTGATTCTTATCTGTCACGAAATTTGCCTCGGACTATTATCGTTGATTTGTTGATATTGCAATTCGCAGTTAATCGACGAACAGGTTCTCTGCGTGCACGGCGGTTTATCGCCGGCCATCAGGACTCTAGATCAAATTAGGACGATCGATAGAAATCAAGAAATTCCTCACAAAGGTAAAGTAATTCGCGCAAGGCCTCGTGCGTTTTTTTCGGTGGTTCCTCATTCTCGGCCGTTTTTCAGGCGCGTTTTGCGATTTGCTGTGGTCCGATCCCGAGGACGTAGAGACATGGACCGTTAGTCCGCGAGGCGCCGGCTGGCTCTTCGGCAGTAAAGTCACGCACAAATTCATGGAAATAAACGACCTCAAGCTCATATGCAGAGCTCATCAATTAGTGCACGAAGGTGAGTATTCAACTTGTGTTTCTTTTTTTTTTTCTTTCTATTTTTCGCCCTATGCTGGAATTTTTCCAATTTTCACAATTGAACACGGCATAAGCAATTGCAAATTACGAAAATGGCAAGCTATAGAAAAAGTTGAATTTTTTCTTCAATTGCTTCGATATCGAATTTATTTTCGGCGGAATTGATGCGAGATGCAATCTGGCATAGTGTCATTCGACGAAAGTAATCGCATTACCACGTTGACAGGCTACAGATATATGTTCGACGACAAACTGGTGACCGTGTGGTCGGCGCCGAATTACTGTTACCGATGCGGGAACATCGCCAGCATACTGGAGTTCAAATCGGTGGACGAGAGGAATACGGTGCTGTTCAAGGCGGTGCCGGACAACGAGCGAGTGATTCCCGCGATGACCGTGACCCCGTACTTCTTGTGATCTAACGTAGCGCTCCGCCTGTTGTTCCGACGCGGAGGATAAGGGGGCGCGTCCGCGGGATTTTTTTACTACGGATGTGCGTGTACACGAGAGCGCTGCGTCCTCGATCGGTTGACCGATACGGCGATGGATGGCGCGCGAAAACGAATTCCATGAGAGAGAGAGAGAGAGAGGGAGATCGGTAAAAAAATCCGAAAACGAGACACAGGTAGAAAGAAGATAAAAGGATTTGGGAGAGAATACGATTACGAGTACGTTACGCGCTATTAATTTTTAAGCGACACCGAGGCTCGCGATGCTGAACGATTTTTCCCACGTACTTCGAGAATCTCCATTTTATCGAAAAAATATTTCCCTTTGCAATTTCTTCTTATTCTTCCGAAAGTGCACATTCTACCCGAAAATCCTTACGCAAGTAACTTTGAGTCCCGTTTTGTATGAAAAAACCGACAAAAAATTCAGTTTTTTACCGGCCCAAATGTTCTTCTCGTCTGGTTTATAGTCTAGGCATAATCGCTCCAAGGTATTTCCCTGTCAGAGGTATTCATTTTTGTAAATCACCAAGTGCATGGAAGCAAAATCGTCTATCAGTGGCGGTGTAGGTGGTAGTGGAAGCAAAAAGGACGAATAGAAAAGTAATGAAACATTCCTGCGCACGTGGGAGGAAGATCTTAACCAAATTGATGAATCATGTCCCCTTTTTTTCCTCCGACCGTACTTGAAGGATCGTCGGGTGTGGATAGCAGGTTCACTCGCGTTAGCGCGGGAGAAGTGTACACGTCTCACAATTCTTACGGTCTTCCTATAAACGGACATAACAGAAAAAGGAGACAAAACTCGAGAAACCAAAAGCAAAGAACAAAAAAAAAGTATTCGCGTCGAGTCAACCTCACACGTATAATGCTTCGATTAAATACAAAACCCGAACGAGAATCTGTCACACAGAGACACGCACATACACACACACACACACACACACATACACGGCGAACAATTTTGCGTTCCAACGACGCAAACCTCGACACCGGTCACCGCCCATCACTCATACAAATTCCATTTCCAAATGCAAATTACTGCAAGGAATATTCGGAGCCGAGCAGCTCTTCGTTGTTGACCAAGAAAAGCGTATTTTATTATTTTCTACCGATCGCTACCAATTACCGTGATCAATTTGCATCGCCAATTATATATGACGCACGGAAAAGACATTTCCGGTACTTTTAGCCGGAGACTTTTCTCAGCGCGCTCTGGGAAAAAGGCCACAAAAGCCAGACTTATGGAGTAAGAAATTTTGTTTCGTCTGAACTTTACAAAAAAAAATGTATTCGGTGCGGTAAATTCCGCACCGTTTCGAGACACGTCACTTTTCGTTTAAAAATCCACTGCGCGTTCGCAAAATCATCAGATATAAAATTAACAAGAAAAAAATCGGTGCGCCAAAACGCTCAATGTAAAAAGATCCAAGAAAACTTGCATTTTTTTTTCTTCAAAACAACGAAAACTGTTCGACCCGGTTGCTATTTCATAAGTGTAGTTCGGCGTGGATGTCTCGTTCACGAGAACACTCCAAATAAAGACGAACAAAAAACGGAGCCCCAGAGAGATGCAATTAAGCCGTGTGATTTTATCGAGTGGAACGCAGCATGCCAAATTCGGTGCTCCGTTGCATGAACAATAAAACGAAAATAAAAGAGTACGAAGAAAAGGTCGTAGATATTCTTCACCGGGCCGATGGAAACACTGAAAGGGAACACGGACGGTTCGTACGACGCAAATGAGTAAATAGAAGAAAAGACGAACGAATTGAGAAAAGAGGAGAAAAAAATGAAGAAAAAAAGAAAAACACAATAAAACCAAAAACTCTTAGCAAACGTGCCTCTAAATTGATAAGCATTCGTGTAGGAGTTGTATCTGTAAACTGATATAGTTCGAGATTGTCGGATTGAATATATAGCGAAGAGGGAGATGAAGAGAGGGAGAGAGAGAGAGAGAGAGAGAGAGAGAGAGAGAGAGAGAGAGAGAGAGAGAGAGAAGACAAAGGAGAAAATAGAATTGCAAATGATCGCCTATATATCCATATATACACAATCATTGTTCGAGCCTGAATTTCGAACATCGTCGAATTGCTACGCGCTCGCGAGAAAGGAAGAAACTTGTAGATTCGCTCGCGACGATCGTTACCATTGTATTGCGTTTTCGCTTATGCGCGAAGCGTCGCAATCTTAAATTCTCGTGACAAGATCGTCGACCGTCGCAAAACGTAAAAAAAAAAGGAGAGAAGAATCAGAGAAAAGAGCATCAAGCGTTCTAATTACGGAAAAAGAGGGAAGAAAGGAAGCGAGAACGAAATGAGAGACGTGCAAACCTTCGGGCAGTGCCTTTAGAAGCCTAAGAACACTGAGCCGGTCTACGCGAACGATGTAGCGACGCGCGAATTTATTGCCGAGGAAGTGAAGCTCGAAGGGAACGAGAGTCGAGAGAGAGAGAGAGAGTGAGAGAGAGAGAGCAGGGACGGCTCGGATGTGGATGGATATTGCGCGAGAACTATTTTTGCGTACTATCGGTGGATAGGTCAAATGAGCTTAAAACGAGGACACGATCTCACCCGACGTTCCTCATTCCTTTATATACGGTTAAAAAAAGTAAAAAAAAACAAACAAATAGTTTGCAGGCTGTTGTAGGCACGAATATTTTTTTTTCTTCAATTTTTTGTAAGCTGTTCTTCAACAGGACGGCGGAGGGGGGGGGGGTGTTTTGTTGTATACGTTACACACGCGTTCGTAAAACGTCTCGACATATCTGCACGGAGTTTACCGCAAGCTTGTATTTGTACTACGTGCTTTGATGCGAGGAACGAGGAAAGGGTGATTGAGAATATCACTAATAATAATGATGATGATGATGATGATGATAAAAAAAAAAAAAAAAACAAGAAAGAGAGAAGGAAAAAATAGAAAAAAGCAGGACAATTCGGCTCAAGGAATCGACTTTGGAAAACCTGTAATGCGCAGGATAAACGTGAAGGATGTATCCGCCCGTGCAAGTGACTTTCACCGGATATCGGTTCGACGTATCGAGATTGTACGAAAAAACTACTGCGAAGAAGCGTATGTCAGGATATAAGATTTACTTGTCAAGAGAATAAAAAGCGAAAAGATGGCGCGATTGTCGAAGAAGCTGAAAATTGATCCGCAACGACCCTTTTCGTCGCTGAGGACGTCCGTCAGTCGCGTGCATGAATTGACAAATGCGGGGCGAGGCGATCGTAGAAACAGCCTGAAAATACGATCGGCAGACGGCCCCTCAGCATCGGGTTTCTCCTTCCTTTTCGTATGGGTAGAATATTTGCGCCCCGCGGACGACGCGCACTCGAAAACGTTAATCATCTTCGGCCGAGAGGGAAAGAGCGTATTGAGGGGTATCGAAAGCGGAGAGAGAATAATATACAGGGTGTGGTGGATCAAGTGTTACAAGCTTACGTCTCAGGAGGTACGGATTATAATAATAGAATGGTGCGAATAAAAGTTGTCTCGTTTCAAGAGGGCAAAAAGAAAGCAATGTCAATTTGACCTTGGGTAAAACCGCCAAGCTCATACGCAGGTGCAACTTGGAAATTTTTGAGCTTGGCGGCTGTACTCAAGGTCAAATTAGCACTGCTATCTTTTCCCTCCTGAAACGAGACGACTTTTATTCGAAACATTTTTTTTCTTACAATCCGTACTTTCTGAGATTTAAGCGTGTAACATTTTGTCCGAGACATCCTGTGTATTGGACGAAATGACGAGAGGAAGAAAGATAGGAAAGAAAGGAGGAAGCAAAATGGAGACGGTACACTGAGAAAAAAGAATCGTTGAATGTGCAAAATGAATTTTGTTGTCTCGAAATTTTGGTGTTTTAACAGTTGCTCAGACATGCTAAATAAGCAGATAGTTTAAATGTATCTTTAGTTACTGCCCAACTATACTGTTTTGTTATGCCAATCAAAAATCAAGTTGAACGTATTTAAAGATACAATTTTGTTAAACCAACTGAATTTTGGATGGATGAAAGAATTTTTTTTCAGTGTACACGCGATGAATGCTCCCGGCATGAGCTCGGGTACATCTAGGAACCTTTGAAAAGTATTAGACTCTGTGTTTGTCGGAGGTGTTCGCAGCTGCCGCTTCCGAATCCCTCTCTGCACCACTGTGATTGCGTCAATCGTTGTCGCGGTTTGATATAATTATATTGTGGCAAGCTCCTTCGGACGAACGACCATTTCTTTGTCCCCTTGTCATCCTCGGTCTTATACTTCATTCCTCTGCATCTTTGTCTGCGTCTCTCTCTCTCTCTCTCTCTCTCTCTCTCTCTCTCTCTCTTTCTCTTTCTCTGTTTCTCTGTTGCAATGAAATTTCCTGCTGGGCGTTTTTGTACCTCAAGGATCGTCCAGGGGCTTGCTCAAGAACAATGGAGAAGAAGAAAAAACAACCGCGCAGTAACGTATTTAAAGATTTCACAGGTAGAAATCATTGTAACGATCATCATGTACCTTGAAAGTATAGAACTTTGTTATGTTAACGTCAATGAAACGTCTGTAATAAAAATACATGAAAAAAAATGACAAAAAAGAGACAAACTCCCTCGCGGGACAATGTAAGCAGAATTTTGCGATGAGATGCATTTTGAAAATCGATTCGTGATAGGACGCAACGATTTGTATCAATGTGTGTTAATTAATTATTGTGAATGAGCCCGTGTCCTTCGTATCCCTTTACCTTTCATTGCGTACTTAGCTGTGCTGGCCACTTCATCCTTATTAACTTCCCGGTTGAGTTGGGTTGACTACACTGAAAAAACTCACAAGTTTGAAGAAAAAAAAACAAATTAAAAGGACTACTTTGATAAGTTTTTGATTCTTGTCATATTGACTGATGTTGGGTTAGATATAATTTCGAGAAAGATAGCTGACATTTTGGAAATTTCTCAGAGATTAATAACATTTCGGACGAACGAAGATCGTGGAGCTCTGCATCAATGTATTCCACAAAGTCTGATGCATTGCTTTGCACGTCTGCAGCCATTCCCTATGGCTCACTTCGTTGGCCGTTAAAATTTACATTTTGGCAATCCTGAGTATAAAATAATAAACATTTGTGCACAATCAGTCAAATGTGAATATTCAAGCTAAAGTTTTGCCGAATACTCGAATTGGTTGTAATCGTTTTTATGATTTTTGGGTACTTGTTCGATTTTACCAGATTAATTTACTCAGACACTAACGCCATTTGTTATATCGCTCAGCAAGTACTGACGTGTTCCTAATAAAACCTCCACAGTCAAATTACCACACTTAAGTATACTTTACTTACCTAAATCTAGCCTATGAAATTGGCATACTTTATTGACTGACTTGTTGGTCACTCATCAGAAAATTTATGACATTTCGATTGATCGGACCTTGGTCCTGAATTCTATACGACAGACCGGTCGCGCCACGCGTATATCACGTTGATTGGTGTCACTTACTAACAAATCGACGCAGTTTCAAAGCAAGGATTAGCTTAGTTGTTATTGTCAATTAGGGCCCAGATGTTGAGAAACATTGTAGGTTTTTGCGGATTACTGGAAAAAGTATTTCGCAGATTTGCATAACATTTTCCTTTTTTCTCATCGATTACGAACAGTGCGAATCTAGCGGTCCAATCGAGTTCCCGACACTTTATCGATGCAAAATCATCCGCTGATTACGAATTTTCCAGGAAGAACTCTATCGAACGAAAACTCTTGATCCAGGACAAGTTTATATATTTTTTAAATCCATCTCCTACGCTAATTAAGGCCTGGACTAAACTATTAGAGTTTGGTACTTAGAGTACCAAACTATCAGAGCTTGGTACTTGGAGTACCAAACTATTAGAGTTTGGTACTTAGAGTACCAAACTATTTTATATCAAATAAGAGCCTGCCTGATCTATTATAGCGAGAAATAAAAGAAGGTCCATTTTCACGTCTTGTGTCCTATTGATTACGACCAATTCGAATTTAGCGGTCCAATGGAGTTTCCGACACCCTTGAACGCGGGATCAAACGTAAAATTGTCTACTCGGAGTATCGATACTATTATGCATTAATTCTGTACTACTTTTGAAATGTCAATGCGTCTTGTGCCCTATAGATTATGTACTTGGCAGATTTTCATAACATTTTCATAGGACCACATCGCTGTGTTTCGCTACAAAGCAAACAAACAACCATTCAAATCGGACCAGCCAAAGCGGCGTAATCGGTGTACATACATATAAAAAAAATAACAAAAATACATAGCCGACGAACAGTTTGAAGCCGGGGTAAAATAGTTTTATTTGAAACACTCGAAAGTATATAAAATTACCTACTCGTAGTTTCAATACTATTCTGTATTCATTTTGTCCTAATTTTGACATGTCAATATTGAAATTACGTGACTTTATTTTCATATATTTTTCGCTCGACTACATCGGCGGGGGGCGGGGGGAAGTGCCCCGCTGTGGCTACACCCAAGCCTGTGCGATAAATCTATCCGAAAATTTAGGAGGTTATGTTGCCTGAGCTAAACTTTCGAAAAAGTAATTTATTTACGCGATAACCTTGAAACTTTAGGTATATCCTTCCAATAGTCTTATAGTGAGAAATCTGGCAAAATATCACCCAGATCGATCAATAACTTGTTCAGCTATAACACGAGCAGTTTTTCAAAAGACGCCTGAAGGCATACCTCATCAAAGTTCGTCTCTTAGGCAGTTTTATTTTCGATAGCTAGAATCACGACGCCATTGAAACTCACCAAAGCGCCCTGGATGTTAGGCGCTTTAGTGAAACAAGTTTTTTCAAACACAAGAATTTGGCGCCCCCTTAACTTGCCGCCCGGGGCAGGTACCCCGGTTTGCCCCCCCGCCCCCTTAAATCCGGGGCTGAATTCCACGAGGGCACGGCGAAACTGGAAATGCTGTGACGATAACGGCGGCAGGGGGCGTTATGCCGATAAATTATTGCATCACTCAATGATTACCACGGCTCAGAAGCGGGCGCTTGTGGCGTTTTGCCGTCGGTACATTACCGACAGACTCTTTCTCCTTCAGAGTCTGTAGCTTCGACTCGGGGCGATGTGATGTCGCTACTGTCTCATTTATTTTTCCATATCTCGTATATAACTTCAATCAAGAATTTTTTTCATCGTTGCGACCTAACAAGGAGGAAACCTATCGTTTATAAAAACAAATTCTCGTTAATATCCCGCGAAATTTCTGAACGTGAACTAATTACGACAACGTGAAAAAAGAGCGAAATAAATTATTGTTCAGGGTACATAGAAAAGCAGGACCTCCGTCATTGATGACATCGCGACCTGCGTCAATGGAGATCGTGTCCAATCATCCCAAGCAAAAGGGAAGACGAGAACGAAAAAAAAATCTCGTCGTTCCGCTTCACCTTCTCGAACACTTTTTTTTCACATAAAACAAGAGCTGGAAAACATCCTGCTGCAAAATTGCAATAAAACACTTGACATTTGCTGAATATTGAAGTACCGCCGCCCCGTCGATCATCCAAACGTGAACTCGGGAACGTATAGCCCAAACGTTATTTCAAATTAATACAAACAGTCGAACACGTGTTCTCTGTGTTACAAAAGCGACTGAATGACATCGTTTTGTGGTACAGGGCGACGTAACACTTATAGGAGAACGAAGTGTACGTTGGTCTATGACACTGAAACATACGCTAGAGACTGGAGCGGCGCCAGAGGGGGGGGGGGGGGGGGGCTTTTGAAATATATTCCGATAACACATGGAGCGAGGTCGATGCACTGTCTATCTCGTCTTTCGAAGAATAAGGCCTGGATATGTGAATACGTATTATTGAGCTTGACAAATTTCCAAATGGCCCGCCATACCCCGAACGAATTCTCGACGTCGCGACCAAGAAAAGGAACAAGTCCTCGTTTCCGTTGAAATTCTCGAAATACACCGTTCGCGTTACGCAAAACATTTATATATATATGTCCATAGTCGTAATCATATGAAATCCGTTATTTGTATTCGAATAGTTTTTTTCCATGTTTGGTAAAATATTATTATAATCTGTTATAAAAGTAATAATAAATCATTTTGATGACATTGGACATAACGGAAAATAATATAAATATGAAAGTGGTTATATGTGTGTGTGTGTATATTTTTGATTGCATAGTTCCAAAGCCTAGGGTTTTGAATTTTATTTGCAACAAAGATTTTGTAAAAATCCCAAAAACTTTCGCACTGCGCTGCGGCGAACCGTCCCGCTGCCATGTACCCATTATTCTTTTGTCTTTTTCTCGAACACCGTGTTTTATACGGCTCATGACATTTTCTATCGTATAACCGTATGATTTGTTTATATGTATATCCATTTGTTCATAAACAAATTATTAAAGCTGTATTTTCGGTCGAGAGTCGAATGTTTTCACCTACAGCTTGCCGTTTTCGTAATTTTCCAAAAAGTATCCAGTTGAGTATCCAGTTGATTAATCAAGCTTGATTATCATCCTAAAAGTACATTTGGGAAAATGTTAATTTCACATAAGCTTAATGGCCAGAAGCACCTGCACCGATTGACCATGCAGTAACGGAGGAACTTTGTCAAAATAATTATAACTTCATTGTTGATCGATATTTTCCAATAAAAAAATGCCAATCTTGTCAAAAGTACGTAATAATCGTGTGTAAAATCCCGATCTCCGCATCCCAATACTCTCACCAGAAAAAAAGATTGAAAATCGACCTATTTTTTTGGGCCCCGTCAATATTGAACTAATAATTTTTTTTTTATTGAATTAATTATTTATTTTTGTATATTGGTCGTATTTAAAGAACGTCCCGTCCCAGTTAGCGAAAGAGCCCAAAATGTAGTCGAAATCGATGTAGAAAAAATGCTTTCACAGAGCATTTTCGAAATAACGGCAAATTCGGTCTTTCCAGTGATACTCGAGGTGTTTCGTCGGGCCGCGAGCCGTCCCGGCGCGGGGAGGAGCCCGGGTACTCGCAGATGGCAGCGAGTTGCGTAGGCGCGATTCAACGCTCGCCTCGCGCTCTTCGAAATATTGTACATTTCGTTCTATTTCAGTCTCTCCTCGTTTTTTTTCTTTCTTTCTTTTCTCGTTCCTTCCTTTCTTTTTGGACATCGTCATCGTGTCATCTGTCCGATTACGTAACGAGATGCCACGCGAGGACGAACGTCTCGGCGCGAGGGGCCCTGACAAGAGCCTGCGAGTACACACTTGCGATAGGTTATAACACCAGTCATTAAGATGTATTCAAAACGTTGCTATAGGCAAGAGAGCGAGAGAGGGAGAGGGAGAGAGAGAGAGAGAGAGAGAGAGAGAGCCCGGCATTGCGGATAACAAGCGAGAATGCGCGATACATACGTCACTTCTTCGTTCTCGACCGCACACGTTTTCGTGGCACCATTTTTTTAAAATACTTTTTCTGCTGTGTTGTTTTTTTATGTTATTCAAAGATGCAGGATTGTCTTTCGATCATTTTTTCGTGTCCGGTTTCTTTATTAGACTATTTCTTTATATTCTTGTGATTTTCTTTGTCTTTCTTTTCATCCAGTTTATTTCTGCTCATTATTTTACATTTTTCTTGCCAGTATTTCAACTTCGATTCTTTAGAATCGTTTTAGGTTCGATTTGCGGTCGACGGACGATGATCGAGAAAGTTTACACGAGACAACTTTCCCGCTCGACGGTATATACCATATATAAATATATAGAGCTTGCTGCCATCGTTTTTCGTATTATCTTCATTCAATTAATTCACGACAGGAAATGCATTACTTTTTAAAGACGTGAATTATGTGTTGGTTTTAAATATGTACACCACGTAAAATATTATTGTACGACAATTCGTCAGTCAAAAATATTTCAAACCAACACAGAATGGACGTCCGTCCAAAGAATTTATTTCTCGTCATGCATTAATTGAATAAAAATAATACGAAAAAATACTTCATTCAACACACACACACACACACACACACACACACACACACACACACACACACACACACGGGCGCGCACGTGTGTATATGTATAGTATGTTTCTTGATTCCCAACGCTTTTCATTTTGCCGGTTTTTACGTATTGCCCGTTCTCAATTGAACCCTTTCCTATAACTTTCTTGTTTCACGTTCGCTAATCTAACCTAATGTTCCATTACGTCAACGGCCGTCACGAGCTACACTATACCGCATTTTCCGAGGATATAGGGGAACTGTGGAAAAACCCTGACCGGTATAGACGGGCCCGTTTTTCTGATTCTCTAGTGTAGAGACCTTTAACTCAAGTATCTACAGCAAGGTCTTAGAAGTATTGGGCTTTCGCTAACTGGTTGATACGCCAGTGAGTAAATGGCTAGCGGTCACCACTCCGAGTATGGGCCATGCACAACTCGAAGCTGCTTAGCTCGAAGTTCCGCAGGAGCCGAAACTCGACCGCTCATCCGCCAGTCTCGGTTATATATATATATATATATATGGGTGTATGTATGTATGTACACACACATACACACACACACACACACCACAGAAAGACAGAGATAGATGGATAGAGCAAGAGAGAGAGAGAGAGAGAGAGAGAGAGAGAGAGAGAGAGAGAGATAGAGAGAGGGAGAGAGCATGTGCGTTATCCCCTTTGTATGTCGAGAGCCTTGCTATCTTTGGAGGCTCAAGTGCGCGACCTTGTTTGTAATATTGTGCGTTTTAGCCTACTATCAATTGATACAACGTGTCCGCGCGGACTTCTAAGTGTTGTTACGGGAAAAAAGAGATACGAGAAATTTCACGACTCCACTCAATTGTCGTCATCAATTCCCTATCCATAAAAGCAGCAAAAATGGAGAGCTCAAAAAATATATAAAAAAATATATATACAGGTCCAAATATGACGTGGCCTTTTTAATACAACAGATTATACATTTTCCAAATACTTTTCTTTCCAAAATTCATTTTTCTCATTTTATAATTATATATAAACTAATTAAAAAATAATCTACAGACAATCTTGGGGGAATTTTGACGATTTCCATCAATCGAAGAGACGAAGATGGAGCGTGATTGAAATCAACGCATTATGCAGAAGAGTCTGACTGCAGCGGATTAGAAGCAGACCGAAAAGAAAAATAATTAATAAATAAACTTCGCATCAAGATGCTTCTCTGCGAATCATTGCTCGACCGAGCGTTACATCAATTACGTATTACGCGATATATGCGGCTGTGCGAATTTTATTGGGGTCCGTGCGGCGGGAGAAATCTCACGCGATGCATGCGCGAAGACCGTAAACCGTGCTCGTCCGTCAATATGTATATATATATATATATATATATGTGTGTGTGTGTGTGTGTGTGTGTGTGTGTGTGTGTGTGTGTGTGTGTGTGTGTGTGTGTGTGTGTGTGTGTGTGTGTGTGTGTGTGTGCATCGTCATTTTTCGGTGCGTGAAGTGACTTAAGAAGCGGCCTAGGGGAAAGAGAGAAGACGGGAAAAAGAGAAAGAGAAAAAGAGACAGTGAAATAGCCGGGAGTGCGCGATAAGGTAACGCGGACAAGCACGATAAGCCAAAATAAGATAGCGATAAGGGGCGGACGGCGGCGGGGGGGGGTTCATAGCCGTCGACAATTGCGCTCGGTTGTCGACAACCGTCCGTGATATCTCAAAGTCAATGTCCTATGAAGGACTGGTGTGAGTGAGAATTTCGTATACACAGATAACTATATATCTATACACACACATGTAATAGGTGACCCAAAAGTATTTAGCACGTAGTTAAATTGAGTCTACAAGTGTCCGGGTACACACATACAGAAATTGTCCACTCGACGCACACACTATTGGATATAGTTTGTGACCCTCGAAAAAACTCCAAGAGAACTATCCGAAAAAATGTGGTGCTCTTCTCGGCCGGGATTCGAACCCGGGACCTTTCTTGATTGCCGGTCGAATGCTCCGACCACTTATATTGCTTACCACACTTTTCTCGGATAGTCTCGAAATTCGTAACGCAACGTTACAAGTTTCACGGTACGCTTGAAATACGTCGCTTATTTATCTCATGCAAACATCGAAGTTCTCGCCTCCCGAAAAAAAAAACAGAAAAAAGTAAGTCAAAAATTTATTTTGAGTAATTCGCACTTTGGGGTCGAGAAGAAAAACGCCCGGCGTTTTTTTGTACGAGGTGCAAAGCAAGAAAAAACAACGAGGAAAAAGAAAAAGAAACAGGCAATGCGTGCGGGCGAGGACGGGTGTCAGACGGGAGAAGGAGACGTATGAGTATGGGGAGGGGGGGGGGATATGGGGAGAGCCGAATTTTATTCATCGGTATGTATATTCAGGGTGGCCCTAAAAGTGACGTCCACAAGATCCAAAGTCAGAGTTGAGCAATAAATAAATTAGGTACCGACTGAATACTGACGTCGATGCTTTTAGATTTGACAAAAAGTTTACAAAATTCGTTCGAAAGAATCAGTCACTAATGTTCAGATGATAAAAAAGATTTTACAATAGTCTCAATCACTTTCTATTGATTTAAAAAACTTGAAGAAAAAAATAAAAAATCTTTTTCTCGCGAAGAGTAAAAAAGATCGTAGAACATAGATGGGGTGAATCTTATGGGTAAGTGTGTTCTGATACGGTGAGGATAAGAGGCATCTAGATTTTTTTTGGATGTCACTTTTCCGACTACCCTGTATGTGCGTGTGTATAGATATATGTAGATCCATAGTGTCCTGAGAGAAGCCACAAATGGGGGGCTCTGACCTTAAACTTTCTACACGCCAGAAAGAGGCTGGTGTATAACGAGTGTGTTTCGTGTATATATATATGCTACCCAAGTTCGCGACACCTACAACACATTTCACTCCTCTTGGTCGCTCGTCGCCCAAAAGCCTTCTTTTTGACTTATCGGTTGTTCGTAAAAAAGGCCTTATCGGATCGTCGTATGATATGACGTGGAGCCCGTTAATTCGAAACACTCGTAATATCGTCATTTTACCGAGCGTACCCATGAAAATATTTACAGCTGCTCCGACATCGGCCCAGTATTGCGCCAACTCTCCTGTATGCTCGGCCATTCCCTGGCATAAATGGCGGTCCATTAATGGACCATTGTCGGAATGATATACTCGGGCCAAGGCTGGCTACCGAAATCGTACACACACTGGACTCAAACCGGCCCGACACTATTGCTAAGGTTGGCCCAACTTACAGCCAATATCATACCAGCGTTGGTGCCGATGCTCGTGCTAAGGACGGCCCAAGTTTCACGCCGAGACTACGCCAACATTGGTATCAAGAGCGGCCCGACGTTAGTGCCAACGTTGGCCCAAGTTAACGCCAATATCATACCAACGTTGGTCCAGTCCATAACCAACAGTGATACGATAGTGCCCCGAGCCTCGACCGATATTAAGTATACTATGGTCGTTTTTTGCTTAATATATATGGTAATGCGCAGTAATAAATATTTTCTCAGAATAACAAAACATAATTTATTATTAATTCTAGTAAGTACGGAGATGGTTATTTATTATATATTATCATTGTACTTATTATATCAACCTTATTTCGCAAATAATATATTAACGAACAATAAAACATTGGAAATGTGAACGTTTTTTCGCCAACATAATATCTATATAACATGAAAAACTTAGCATGTGAAAGTTCGTGGTTTCTCTAGAGATCAAATGTAAATCACGCATGCGACTTTTTGTTTGTTAATAAACTAATGGAAAATGAAAAACTGACAAAGCGAAATGGATTCACGAGAGATCGGAAGTGAATCACGCATTATTATTATTCAAAGCCCTGTTTCTTTTGGCTCGAGTTTCTCGAGCATCAAAGCTGAAACAGAAAAAAGTAGCTTTCTAATTTTCTATATCACTTCAACAGTCGTATACATCCTAGGGAGTTTAAAACAAAACCGACATTTTTATCAAATCCCCTATGCAGTAATTCCAGTATGGTGAAATAAGACGCCTTCATATTAATATTTAGAAGTCCCTCATTGTAATTTTCTATTCCCCATACTAATAACGTGAAGAAAACTTTGCTTGCTACTTTTTAATGTTATAACTCGTCAAACAGTAAACGCGTAACAGTGCCCATGGCAAATTTTTTTAGGAAATCAAACGGTCTATAAAAGAAGGTATTTAATATTTTACCAGGTGTATTATTTCACCTTACTGCAACTACTGAATAAGGGACTTAAAAACATGTCGTTTTTTTAATCACTGTGAAAAATACATTTTGGGTCATATACCTCTTATTATGCGAAAAGTTACGGTTGCACTGAAGTTGCGTTTTTTATTCATATTTTTAGATTTTCTTCTACAGGCGGTGTAGTGCAACTCTACCGGTTTTCCAATCACTGTCTGCATAGTTTCAGCTATGCACTCTGTCACTGTCGATAATCCAATAATTTGCCGACTGAGAATTCGCTTCTGCAACAAAAATCATAACATTTCATATAATCGTAGCAAACTATGTGGTACAATTTTTTGCGATTTCGTTTTTTTTTTAATTTCGATCAAAATGAAGTTAACAGGATTTTTTCTGAACTTTATTTCGTATTATAAGTTTTATCATAAGAAACTTGCGGAAAAATATCGCGAATAACGGATAATAGGACATTCAAATTTGATCTTCATTGTATTCGAACAAACATACAATTCCACGCGATTCTTTCACTTTTTACTTTAATTCTAATTTTTAATGATGTATTAAAAAAAAATTAGTATTATATATTCTTCAATGGAAAAATAAATTCGAAAAAATCTGGCGATTTATTTTGGGTAAAAAATTGACATGTTACTTTCGAATAAAAATATGATTTGTTACTTACCGAAGCATTTTGTTTTTCGGGGTCGCCTTCAAGGAGTGCTTCGAATTCCAAAAACGTTTCCAAATTGCGAATCGGTAATTCCACTTGCAGAGTTTCGCTTGGGTCTCCTGAAGATTTCGATTTTCCAAATCTTGTAGAATGGCTAGTTTTAAACCCGTAGTCTTCTTTTCAACATCGTATAAAATACTTCTTTTGGCGGCTTCAAATTTTCGGGATAATTTAATTTCGAATTCCTCGAATTTGTCCTGTATGAAGTGTTTCAATTCATCTGCAAAGTTAAATAAAATCAATTAGGCAAATATAGGTTTGTCTCCACTTTTTATTATATTTTTCTTTATACGATAATGTTCATTGTATTTCATTTCACGTTTCCAAATTTACCGATATCATTCTTCAGTACCAGAGGTTGAATTGTCAATGACACAGAGTTTTCGAAATCGTTTCCAGCCAAATAAGGCATCGCGTCATCTAGTAATTTCAAAATGAATATGTTATCATCAGCGTAGCTCTAATAGACACGGTATCGAAGAAACAATGAAAAGTTAAGTATTGTACCGTAAATATGCATTACGCTCATATCCGCCGTTTCATTCACCACTGGCATTTTCTCTTCCAGACATGCGGCTATGATATCGACTGATAAAAATGAAACAATGCCTAGTGTATTAAAGGTTTCCGTATCGGTGCTTGCTATCAAATCTGCTCCTTTCAATGCGCGTTTGAGAAGGCGTATTCCTTGTTCCCGGTCACCTGTGTAATAACCAAAAACTGATTCTCTAAGTCAATGAAAATATGAGATACTTAATCGAAGTTCTATTTTACTTACGAGGCTGGTGTAATATTTCCTCAACTGGGTATTCAGTCCATTCTGCAATTGGTGATGAGCTCCTCCGAATTAATTTCCGGATCTTTTTAAATCCCGTTGTGGTGTTCGGGTAACGACAAACAATTTTTCCGTTTTTCGTCGAAACCCATGTTTGTAGCACTAACTCGATAACGTTTTCACCCGTTGGTTGTTTTTCTTCAAATTGTACGATTAAAAAACTCGTGGTTTCGCGTATATTATTCATTTCGAAGACTGTTATATCGTGTCACTTTATTATAGGCTATTCTTATAGGTTAAAATACGTCGGAACGCGTGCACTTCCAGGTTACACTCGGGCGACATGCGGTAAAGCCGACCGCGTGATTGAGTGTTTGTCTCCCTATGGCGCGCACGAGGCACAGTGTATTCCAACATCATTTTTTTATTTTCCGCGCTTTTTTCAGTTTATCATATCGCTTTTGTTTATCCATATTGAGGATACGGTAGGAGTAGAAGGGAAAAAATTACTATTGCATGAAAAAGCAACCATGGACTCTACATTGTTTGTTCGTGGTCTGCATCAATGCGATCCTGAATAGCGGCTCGCGAGCAGTTTATAAGATACGTAACGGGGTGTGCAACCGGCCCGTGATCGGCTCGACTTATCCACGCCAACAGTCGGCTCTTTGTCGTTCCTCGATCTTCGTTAGTCGATCCTGTCCTGACATTGGCATATTGCCGTATGCCGAGATTATATATGAACCTAGAACAGTTAAGGGCGAACAGTACTGGCCCATGGTTGGCTCCAGTAGTCCACCCCAACAGTCGGCTCTCCGGGGGCAGCCGATACTGGCCCGACATTGGTATAGTACCGGGTACCGGGATTAGAAATCAACGCAGGACCATTCATGGCAGACAGTATTGGCTCACGGTCGGCTTCATCAGTGTACGCCAACAATCGGCCCTAGGTCGTTAACCGGTACTGTCCCTACATTGGCGTAATGTTGGATGCTGGGCTTGAAATAGAGGAACGGTTGAAAAATGGGAGAACCGTTGGTTTAATGTTGGGCCAACATTGATTGCCAACAATCGGTTAGCCCGTCCTGGGCCGGACATCGGAAGTGTTGATCGCGTCGGCAATTTTTTCATAGGTATTGTATGGGATTTGTTGAAACATTTTTACAATATTATTATCATTATTATTGATACTTTCCGGGGACGTTAATTTGCTCGTTTGTTTTGAGCTGCGCTTGAGGCGGTAGATACCACGAGGTATCGAAGTGCACGAATAGAAACGTTTCGCAATATTTAGGGGGTTTCGAAAACTTCATAGCTTCATAGCTCATAGCTAGAACGCAGGCTTATGGTTTGGCTTGAATTTTACGTTCTGGATGAAATGTGGGAATATGCAATAGTTTTGCCAAGATAGAGTTTTTCTTTTATTAAAAAACATCGATGAACAATTACGTTATTATTATCTAAAGAAAGTGTAAGTGCTCCTAGCAAACATAGCCGCATCTGGAATGACAAATTAAAAAAATGTACTCTTGGTATAATAATAAAACTTTTGCATAGTTGTATACTTTTTTGGAATTTTGAAAATTACTAAAATGCCAAGCTGTAGAAAAAACTTCGATGATCGACCGAAATAAACAACTTCACGCGGTTGTTATTAACGAATAGACAAACATATGAAAAAATTACCCGGTCATACACTCATTACAAAAATTAAGGGAACGGTAAAATGTCAAAAAAATTTCATTGATTTTTGAATAGCTGTAACACCGGAAAAAAATTTTAAAGCAACACGCTCGGCCTGAATCTAAGAAATAGCGCGAGGCAAACATTTTTGAATTTTTTTTTTCTTTTAAAATCGTCCACGGGCTCAAAAAATAAAAGTGTTCCTGTAATTTTTGATAAAACTTTGACGTTTCGTTAAAAAATAACGGTTCAGCCGATCAATTTTAATTTGTGAGGGCTCTTTGGGCATGTATTGAACTAAAAAAAAACCTAGAAACATGACTCATTTTCACAATATTTGCAAAGTTGGCGTGGATTTTCCAAAACGGGAAAAAAGTCATTTTTGCGTACTTTTTCAAATCAATATTAAGGTTGAAATAAAAACATCTCTAAAGTACCGAAAGGTGCTTTTAGAGAGTTTATTCCAGTTTACGAAACCCACCTCTAGCTCGCTGTACGATCATTTGTCCATAAGATATTGATGATCTATGAAAAACGCTCCGTTTTTCTTTAAACGCCGAAATCTCAGCGACAAATGGTCGTACAGAGGTCCAAAAAATACCGTCTTGAAGCTGAAGAATCGGGCTAAAGGACCCTAGTATTGATCAAGATTAGCATATTTTTTTTGGGGGCTGTGGATGATTAAAAATAAAATCGAAAATTTTTGCTTCGCGCTATTTCTTAGAATCAGGCCGAGCGTGTTGCTTAAAAAAAAAATTACCGATGCAATTCGTAAACGCTTTCAGATTTCAAGCTTTAAAAACCCGTTTTTTAACGATACGACCATTTTTCACAAAGTTACAGCTATTCAAAAATCAATGGAATTTTTTTGAAATTTTACTGTTCCCTTAATTTTTGCAATGAGTGTATGATAAAAAATGTTTTGCTCTGTTCGAATTTCAAGTGACTCGGACTTGCACATTTTCAGATACGATTTACACCGTTTCGTAAAATAGAGTGTTCGCGCAAGGGCTAAAGGAAAAAGGGTACATCGCAACGGGGCCGTTCGCTGTAGCGCAGTGGGCAATCTGGCGGCCCCCTTCACAAAAATCGTGTCACAAGTCGGTCGGCCAAAATTATGCAATAAAAATCACATTTTTAAAATTTCAGACTTATGTACCCGCAATGGTATTTTTCGCTCTCGTTGACTCGTATGTACTACGTACTGTCAGACGCAACTAATTCGAAAAAAAAAGAAACGATGGTGCTGCACTCGTGAAGCAACGACCTGCAGGAGATAGATTAATTGAAACAAAATCGATCTCGGAACAATAAAAATGGTATGACGATCTCGTCGAGACCGAGGAAGAGACAGAGAAAGAGCGAGAGAGCGAGAGAGTGAATAGGGTGAAGGGGAGGGGGTTGGCGGGGTGCAAGAGCAAAAGAGAACAAAAAAGAACAATCGAGATTGAGAGAAAGGCTACGAGAGAAAGAGGGTTAAAAATAATGACGCTGAACAAGAGCGCGAGAAAGCCCGACGCGCGCGCCTCCTCTTCGCGGGGTTTGGCGAAGTTGCGGGATTTTATATATACGCGCGGTATACGTATAGCGGAATCAGGAAGAGAGCGTTGCACCGCGAGGGTACACTGTACCAGTGAACCCACCGCGCAATGTGTTTGTAGCTCTTTCTCGCTCCCACTCGTCGCATCCGTCATTGTTCATATTGCCCTCTCCCGTAGGCGCGCCACCACTCCGTCGCTCCTCGTTCGCCCTCGCGCGCGCTCTCCGTCGTTGAGACACGCTAGCCGCGATTGAAAAGTGTGCGGCGGGGGTGGGGGCTGTTTCCCCGACGGGCGCTCCCCTCTCCACGATCATGCCCTCTCCCTCGCGTGGCCGGTGGTGCACCCCTCGCGCGGGTGGGGGCAGCGGCAAGGGAGAGCGCGCCTAGAGCGGGGCAAGCATCGGAGGGGTCGCAGTTCCGCGGGATGCAGGAAGAAACCGCGTGGAGTGTCGCACGCATGGGCAGAGTGGAGGGGGGACGTTTCTCGCCTAACGGCGCTCGAGACACCTGAGAGTGGGGACGATTGCGTTCGGCGGTTGAGTGCCGTGGCGGTGGGGGGCGGGGTGGTCCCGCGAGAATTTCGCCTCTCGCGGTGGGGTGAAACGGTGGCTCGGCTGGAGTGGGGAAGCGCAAGGGTAGCCGCGAGTGCTGTGGGGAGCTAGCGGGTGAGGGGTCTCTCAACCCTGCTAGTGGCAATCTCAGGGATGTATCACGTTCCATCGGAGACCCACACTAGCGGCGGCTATTAAAAACCTACCCCAAGCTTGTGTTCCCAAGTTCAATCGGGTAAATCCACCATATTACTCAAGGAAACATCATGGAAATATCGAATTTTTCGGCTTTGTCAAAAACTCTTCGGGTCTCGCGTTACGTTGCCTCTTTCGGAGCAGGGGCAAGGGGATAAAAAAGTTTAATCAATATTCTAAATAATAAAAAATATGGTTTTTACACACACAGACACACACAAAAGCAACAAAGTTACGATGATGAAAAATCGACTCTTTAGTCATTATTATTTTTAAAAAGGGGGGTGAAGGCAAACGAACTAAAATTTCGCAATCGCCAAAAAATTTGGTAACCGTCACTACAATCCATTTTGTGAGTACCGAAAATGTACACACACATGCACAAAAGAAGGGGAGGGCGGCCAGGGAGGGGTGCGGAAGTGCACTACCCGTCGAGCTAAACAGGCCACTCATACGTCGTATCCCGAGCTTTTCCATTTCCTTTTCCCTCCCCCCTGCCGTTTCCCCTTCTTCTTCTCCTCACGCTTGCGGCCCGTCGCCCCGTTTCCGTTAGGGGTATAGCTCCTCGGCAGTGGGGGATATTTCGAGCCGGCGAAACGATCGCGCGACAGGAGTGGGGTCGTAGGGGCAACAGACCGGGAGTAGAAACAGCGGCGGAGGAGAGACGGAGATAGAGTGAGGGAGTGAGAGAGAGAGAGAGAGAGAGAGAGAGAGAGAGAGAGAGAGAGAGAAGGGCACGACGACGACGACGACGACGACGGCAAGGAGAGGTCATTGACCTCAGCGGCTCGCTGCCGGCTGCTAGAGCGCTAGGCTGCTGTGTGCCGCTCGTTCGCGCTCTCCGTTCCGCGTTCATACCTCGTGCGCGCTTTAGCTTCTCTTTACACTTTTCTCGCAATACGAAAATCCCGCGGACGATCGATCGACCCGCGCGACAAGAGAAAGAAAAAAACGCAAATAAAAATAATTAAAAAAAAAGCGAAAAAAACGACAAATAAATAAGCCGAAAATCATTGACACGGGAGGAGCCGGAAACGCAGATACACCGTTGTATACTTTCGTTTTCTTTTTTTTTTTTTTTTTCAATTCATTCATCCGTAACGAAAATCGGATACAACACTTTTCTCGCTTTCTCACTCTCTCCCGGTTTATCGTTCGAATCCCGTCTCCTTTTCACGTGCGTGTGCGTGTGTGTATCTTATTATGCATCCCTATACGGATAAACGTTTATGCACATATGTTGTATCAATGTACATGTGTTACTTACATGAACAGTGCTACTAGTTCAGCCGCGAGGAGAAGGACACGTCGGTCGTTCGTCGTTCTCTTCGTGTGCACAACTTTGTTGTTTTTACCGAGCGGGTAGTGGACGGTGCTAAGGACAAGGATACCAACGCGAATTATAATCTGGAAAATATCGTTGTTTTTCGGATTTTACTGTTGCTCGTTAGGTGGACGCTGGTGCTGTTGGATTTGACGAATTCGTGCACGTCGTATACGCAGAGTGGCTCGCGCGATACGCCGCGAGAGAGTGACAGTCACGAGCGCGGTGACGAATTCACGCGTTCGGTGCGTGCGTGCGTGCGTGTGTGTCAATCGCGTTTCCACAGCCTGGTCTCCGTTCTTTGCTTCTGGATTATCTGAATTTGTCCTGTTTTTTCTAATTCGTTGCCCTTCTCGGGTTTTTTTGTCTCTTCGAACCGACAACACGATAGTTCCGTAGGTTGGACGTTTTTTACGAGTGGCTCAAGTTTTTTTGAGATTGACACCTTCCCCTCTTGCGTTTCATCTTTTCGTTTTGGTTTTCTTCCTTTTCGCTTTTTCCTCCACGTTCTGTCGGCTGGCTCGAGAATTCTACAGCGGTTTGTCGAACATCGGGAATTCCGGATTCATCGAGAACCAATTGAAGATTGGAGCGAATGAAAAATGTATCTGTACATGTAGTGATACTAATTATAAAAATGAAAAGAAAAATTTTGATCGAATAAAATTAAATGTCAAAGGAATCGAATGATATCGAATTTTTTTAATTCATCCGAAAATATTTCAATTGAATTGAGATAAATTGAGTTGAGCTCAAAAAAATGTAACTAAATTAAAAATAAGTAAATCAATGATTTTTTAAAATCGAGACAAGATTCAAAAAGTTTAGTCAAATTGAAAATACTTAAATACATTTGAATAAATGGATTTAAATTAAAATGAAAATAAAATAAAAATAGTGTTGAATTAAAATAGGGATTGCAGGAGGAGAATCGTAGCCGCGCGAGCGGTTAATAATCGAGGAAAAGAAAATTCGGTGGAAAGATAGTGAAAGTGAGGAGGGTCGAGAGGCGAGCGGGGTTGGGGGAGGGCGGTGAGAGTGAGAGAGCGAGAGTAGGAAGGAACGGTGAAGTGAATGAACGAGAACGTGCACACAGGACCTTGGATATACACAAGCGTTCGGTGGTGTCTCGTACCTGTGCCTCCCTCATCGCTATTGTTTCGTTGCACAGCCCGTGTCTCACTGTCCTAAAGAGAGGCCCTAATTTAACTGAGTGTCGTCAAAGTGTTGAAAAAAGATAAATTAATAAATAAATGAAATGTTCTGCATGAAAAGTGGCAAGAGTGCGAGAGATGAAAAGGAGACGTGGGAGAGAACATCTCAAGCTGAGAGCGTCGTGCATGGGCGAGCGTGAGAGAGCGAGAGAAAGAGAGAGAGAGAGAGAGAGAGAGAGAGAGAGAGAGAGAGAGAGAGGGAGAGAGCGATTTTGATTTTCATTTGATTTATTTATTGCTCTAGGACTAGTTGTCCACTTCCACCGACAGAAAGAGAAGAGAGATTTCGCGCTAGTGTGCCGTGGATTATCGTGGGTTGAATTTATTCAAGGACGCGGCGAGGTCGTGTTCACGAGGCACCGACACGTAAGCGTGAAATTCAGGCGAACGGATCTGGAAAATTGCCTTTTTTTCTTTCACACGTCAATGTAAAAATCGAAGTGTCATTGTGAAAAGGGAATGATAATAATAGTATTCAATTCACGAAACTGTGCAATTTTTGTTGTTGCTGTTGTTGGAACTCGGGGCTGTGCGTGCGTGTGTGTGTGCGACGGAAATTTCGTTCGTGGGCGACGACAGTGCGGTCGTGCTGTCAAAAAGCAGCTGACAGCGAAGGACCGACTGAAAGAGACGAAGAGGTGAGCGAAATATCATTCTTCGGGCTAGCAAGAAGCTTTTTGTCAATCAGTTTTGGAGGGTTGGACTTTGGATTTTTTACAAGTGTCCGGTACATCGTTGTTGGGGGGGATGTATGTCGAAGAAAATCGGCACTGTATGGGTTTGCTTGGATTCAAATTCCGACAATCGTTGTTGAGTAAAAAAAAAATTATATCGAAGCAATTTGGTACTGTTTGGACTTGTTTGCATTTGTAGACCAGTGCCCCGATCTCGGGTCGAAAACAATTCAAATCCTATCAACTCTGCACCGTTTGTTTGGGTTTGACTTCTGACGAGTCGTACTAGAGTAAAAAAAGATCAAATGCAAGCAACTTTTGGGGTTTGCGTTCAAATCCAAGCAGTTTTTGGGATGACGTTGAAGTCGGCATCGTTTTTTTTTCCTTTCTTCATTTTCACTACTATCCAAAGCCCTCTTTTGCCGATTGAGGTCTATCTCTAATAAGAAGACTTGAAAACGTATAAATGATTTTTTATAGCATCAATCGGCCAACAAAAATTGAGCTATTAAAAATAACTAATTTCCCTTGCATTCCAACGATGCAAACTTCAACGTCGTTTGTTATATTTGAGTTGCTGGACAGCGTTCTCGCGCTAAAAAAAATGAAATCCCAGTAAATCAGCGACATTTGTTTGCCTTTGTTTGGGATTAAGTTCGGGTGCACAGTTTTTGGCTAAAGAATAATTTATTCGTGAACATTCCCTCTCTCTTTCTCTCATGCCGAGTATCCAAGGTCTAGATCGAAAACAATATGCAATATATCGCATATTTTAAGTTCAAATGTTCAAACTCCATTTCGGAAAAAACAAGTTTTTCATTGGGCAACGGAGAAGTGACAATGAAAAACCGACAGAGGGAGAGAGAGGGAGGGAGAGAGAGAGAGAGAGAGAGAGAGAGAGAGAGAGAGAGAGAGAGAGAGAGAGGTACCCGGCGAAGAGAGGGGGTAATCAACATACGCAAAGGACGGGTGGGACAATAAGGGCGGGAGGGGGTTCGAGCGATAATGATACATAAAGGCCTTAGCGTTGCGGTCGTGTCGGATTGTGTTCCGATGCTCGGTTTTCCCCGATAACAAGAGGAAATAATACACGTTGGACGCATTGTATATTTGCTGATAAGAGCGCAACTCATCGAGCGGAGCAGAACCCCACGAATAAACGAAGGGAAACTATGGTGCAGGGACGAGGGCCAAACGATTTGAACTCTCCGGATAGCGATTAAATGTGCTTATTATGCTTACGTCGTAAATTGATAAACGATTGACGGCCCTTGCACACGCACGTTGCCTCTCCTCCAGAGCTCGAATCCTGTTGTTGCATTCGTTCCACAATCGAACTAAAATCCTGTATTTGACTACTGTACAATTTTATCCGAGTCAAGTAGACCTTTTTTATTCAACGCAACCAAGTTATACATTCAATTATCAATGGTATATCTTTATATACCATTGATATTGACAGACATATGCATGTGTGTATGTACAAAATAGGAAAACGAATTAAAGATTGAAGAGAAAAACGTAAGACATAAAATTTTAAACAAACATTCCAATCTGAGAAATAAAATTGAAATCAAATCAATTTTATTATATTCGTATTATTTTATTTTATTAATTTCAATCAAAGAAGACATATATTCAATAATTGTTAAAAAATATATTAGTTCTTGATTTTATCAAGTTATTTAACAAATTTTATTGGTATTCAAATAATACTTGATGAAATTGATTTTTTTGAAATATAAATAAAATAAAGCTAAAACAAAATAATAAAAAAAAGTAAAGGCTAATGAAAATTATTCTTATTTCTTTTATTTCTTAAAAAATCAATGAATCAAGACAAGAACATTTTAAAGAAAAAAATTAAATCTTACAAAATAAAAATGTTCACATGTCAGTCAAATAAAATCATTGACAATAAAATAAAAAAGAACAAAAATCAAATATAAATGAAGGAGATGTAGATAGACAATATGTACATAGATGTATATAGAGGGGAATACATATGGATGTATTTTTCTCTACTTTGGATTGATCGTTTATTTCACTTTTATTTTATTCGCATTTCTTTTTTTTTACATTTAAAAAATTGATTTTTATTCGACTTTACTCTTTCTTTCAAATCTTATACCGCCTTTCTTTATATCTTTTATCGTCGTCACATTCTACATTTGATCTAAATGATGATATATTTGATTGACTAAAATGAAAAAAAAAAGAAAAAACTCATTTCTTTTACTGAAAAGAAAAAACAACGACCTCTGTAATGTGCAATTGTCTGCTCCTCACGCTTTAGTCTCGCGTATATGAATATAATTTCGTTAAACATCCAGAATACGGCCTCACGCGGGTCATAAGTAGGTTAACTGAGGAAAGAAAAGCCCAGTTAATAACAGAGAAGCGTGTATCTGGGAATAGAAAGTAAAGGATGGGACAAAAGTTCCAAAGAGCGAGAGGGAGAGAGAGAGAGAGAGAGAGAGAGAGAGAGAGAGAGAGAGAGAGAGAGAGAGAGAGAGAGAGAGAGAGAGAGAGAAAAGAGATTAAGCGAGAAAGAGATTGAGAGAGGAAAGTATGCGACTATGTGTGCGCGCGCGCGTACAAAACTCTCTCCTCCGCTGCTCGTATATATCGCGATGTATACGTAACAGTCATTCGTCGCAGTATAAATACATCTTGACACGCGAGAATCGCGACGACGAAGGAAGAGGATAGGAGCAAGCTACGTTTGCCAATGTGCAAACGAAAAGGGCGAGCGAGGTGTGCAAAAGAAAGAGGGGAAGAGAGAGAGAGAGAGAGAGAGAACGAGTAATTGATAATATTTATTATACCTCAGTAAACTCTTAAACAAATATCAAGCTACAAATGAGGGTAAAAAAAATATATCAACTGGAAATTGAAAAAAATAAAAATTTGATATAAAACGAGAAATAAACAGAAATGAAAGAAATAAGGATTCGATATAAAACGATGAAAAAAAAAACAATATAGGATGCGATGAGAGAAACAAAAAATCCAAAGAAACGAAATACAACGGCGAATTGAAACATAAAGTAAAACTCGGTAAAAAAAGAGAGAAAGTCATCGTGGACTAGGAAGCAAATTTAAGTGCACAATATGAGTGCCCGCGTTTCGTCGATGAAAAAGAGCAATGCTCTTCTTCTTGCTCTCCTTTTGTAAGGAAAAGGAGATGAAGGGAGTAAAACAAACATACATACATTTACATGTATATTAATATTTATACGGAGTGACAATTATAAGTTAGCCACATGTTTTCTACGCGCGAAATTTAGCGACCGAGAAAAATGTGATATTTAAGTCAAGTACTCTACGAAAAAAAATATAGGGTTTTTTCTGACGAGTAGTATTTGCCCTAAAAAATGGAGCATTCTGGCGAAAAAAAGTTCCATTTTGGGTTCAGGAGAATGAAGATAATTAAATTTCGAATGAGGAACACTGCTAGCAATTTTTTTTGAATGACATTGATTTCCGTTAATCTACTTTGGAATAAATCTTTGACAATTGTTAGCTCGACGGCCGGATGCACAATTTTTTTTTTTAAGAGTATTTTGTATTTGGAATTTTGTTATTATCTCCTTCTGCTGTACTCCAAATGGTATTTTCATTTTTTTCCAGAATGCTCAGTTTTTTCTGGCAAAAACTACTCGTCACAAAAATACGTTATATTTTTTTTCAAAGAGAACTTGAAAAACCATTGAACATAACCATATTTTTCTCGGTCGTGAAATCTCCAGGAAAGGTTCTAAAAAACATATCGTTACCTTATTGTTTTTACTCTGTGTGTGTGCGTGTGTGTGTGTGTGTGTGTTTGTTTGATTGACACACACATGATTAGTATCCACTCGAGAAAAGGAGAATATGCGGGCGTATACTAGCTGAGCGAGAGAAACGAATCGAGGTGGAATGGTTCGTCTGCTTAGGCGTTCGGTTGGAAATTGTTCCGAAGGAGAAAACTATGTTACCGTGGTGTGATTAGGGGGCGGCGGAGGAGGAGGAGGAAGCACGGTTTCTCGATGGTAACGGTAACGGGAACGGTCCACCGGGCCTAAGGAGACACGACCTAGCCGCGTTGCGGCGCGGCGTCTCGGCTTGCATCCGTGTGTAGTAGGCTCTACTACTGTATACGAAAGTCGTGAGAGACGAAAGAATCGCGACGCTCACATCGCCGCTGGAAGAAAGAGAGAGTATCTCGGTTTCTCCCCCCCTCTCTCTCTCTCTCTCTCTCTCGTTCTCACTTGTACGAAAGTGCGAGTGTGAGGACGACGTGCACGGGAGGCGCACCGAAGGAATTCAAAAGTGAAACTGTGACGATTCTTCTCATCTGCGATAACGAGGAGCGAGATGCGACGCCCCCCCCCCCCCCCCCCCCCAACATATTTACACATGTATATAAGTACATGAATGGATAATGGAATTTTTAATATTCATATTTACTTATTTTGTATTTATTCATATACATATGTATAGACAAATGAATAAATATGAATATAAATGTTTAAAAGTCTATTGTTTATTCGTAAACATCAAACGATAGGAAAATATAATTTTTAATGTTCACATTGATTACCGACACTGGTGGAGTGCGGTCGGGGTTCGGCTCTGGCGGTACATCGAGTTAAGCAGTACAGTGCAAGGCCAGTACTCGGAGTGGCGACCGCTTGGCCGTGCACCTGCTGCCGCATCATCCAGTCAACGGAAGGTCAATTTTTCTATGATATCTTGGTGTAGAAACTTGAGTTAAAGTCTGTGCACCAGAGAATCAGAGGAATATGGGACCATCTATATCGCTAGGGATTTTCCACACGTTCTTCGCACCCTCGGCAAATAGTGTAGCTTAAGACGGCTGTCAACGCAACGGAACATTAGAGTGGATTAGCGAAGTGCGGGTAATACGTAAAAACTCGCGATGGTATACGCTAGAACTCAGAAATTAATTCCAAACTCAATAAATATTCATATTACTTGATTAATTAATTAGTTAATTAGTTTATGTGTATATATGTGTGTGTGTGTGTGTGCGCGCGCGTGTGTGTAGACTTATTACAAAAATTAAGGGAACCGTAAAATTTCAAAAAAAATCATTGATTTTTGATTAGCTGTGACTTCGTGAAAAATGGTCGTATCGTAAAAAAAATGGGGTTTTAAAGCTTGAAATCTCTAGTTTACGAATCTCACCGGTAAATTTTTTTAAGCAACACGCTCGGCGTGAATCTAAGAGATAGCGCGAGGCAAACATTTTCGAATTTTTTTTTTCAAAATCGTCCACGGGATTAATTTTTTTTTGAGCTTGATCAATACTGGGGTCATTTAGCTTGCTTCTTCAGCTTCAAAACGGTATTTTTTGGACCTCTGTACGACCGAAGCTTCAAAGTTTTTTCAAAAATTAAAGGAACACTTTTATTGTTCCTTAAATGTCAATTATTGATGATTACAAAGCAAAAAAAAAGTTCTGTTATTTTTTTCACAGTTTCGCAATAACTTTTCTTCAAATCTTGGAAAAAGAAAAAAATTCAAAATTATGAAAAAACATTTTTTTATTTAAAGTTAAAAAAAACAATTCTTTCGAAATGTTGGATTTTTTTTCCCCAAACCTAGTCGTTCCCCATGAGTCGTTTTCGCAATATTTGCAAAGTTGACGTGGATTTTCTAAAACGGGAAAAAAATCATTTTTTCGTACTTTTTCAAATCAATATTAAGATTAAACAAAAAAAAATTCTCTAAACTACTAAAAGGTGCTTTTAGAGAATTTTTTCTAGTTTACGAAACCCACCTTTAGCTCGCTGTACGATCATTTGTTCATGAGATATTGATGATCTACGAAAAAAAAGCTCCTTTTTTCTTTAAACGCCGATATCTCAGCGACGAGTGGTCGTACAGAGGTCCAAAGAATACCGTTTTGAAGCTGAAGAATTAGGCTAAATGATCCCAGTATTGATCAAGCTGAAAAAAAATGGTTAGACCCGTGGACAATTTTGAAAAAAAAAAATTCGAAAATTTTGGCCTCGCGCTATTTCTTAGGTACACGCCGAGCGTGTTGCTTGAAAAAATGTTCACCGGTGAGATTTGTAAACTAGAGATTTCAAGATTTAAAACCCCATCTTTTTACGATACGACCATTTTCCACGAAGTTACAGCTATTCAAAAACCGATGAAAATTTTTTGAAATTGAACTGTTCCCTTAATTTTTGTAATGAGTGTATATATATATGAACATAAAAATAAAAAATTCTATCTTTTATTCGTGGATGTATGTATGTACATATAGGGAGTACCATTTGAGTTGGCACAACGAAATATCTCGAGAGGGATGCATTTTAGGAAAAGATGTGACGATCAAAAGTTTCCCAGTTTCAAGGAAGAAAAAGATCGTTGATGGTTATTTCGTCATTTCGTGGCAATTTTCAAGGTTATTTCAAGGTCAACTTTAGTTTTTCAAAAAAGAAGCAATCCTTTTTATTTCAGAATATTTTCTTGCGTAACAAAAAAAATATAATTTTTGGCGGAAACTTTTCCTTTGACTCTAATATCTTAAGATATTTTCAATATTTAACAAAATATTTCGTTACTCATTAAAAATGTTTGAAAAATTCAAGCCCAATAGAAAAAAAGTTAGCTATCTCGTAACGCAAAAAAAGATTTTGAAAAACCTTGAAAACGCGAAGGTTGACTTGGAAGTAACCTTGAAAACACCCAACTTGAATGGTACGAACTCTATGGACAAAATAAAAATTCTAATTCGACTTGAACGATGAAATTCGTCTAATGAATAACTGACGTTTTGCAGACGAGACCGGAAGGATATCGATCGCGATTGGACGGTCGTAGTCGCATCCGAGCTGTGCGCACGAGTCCGCAAGGGAAAAATATTAACAAAGTGTTGAGTTGGCTCAAACGGGGTTGACGGGGGAGGGGGCTCATTTGCGCGCGAGTGTTCAACACGAGCACGCCGAGCACGAAGAAACGTCCGTTCGTTAAAAACGACCGAGGAAGATTCGCTTGGACCAGTGGAGTCCCGCATTGATGGCAGATCATCGACGCAACAAAAATGTAAGTCCTTTCTCCTTTTCCGCATTTTTACTTATTTTGATATTCGCCAACGGAATGGAGTAAGAACATACAATTTTAGGAATTAACACTCGTAAGAATTCAATCGAATCGATAGTAAAATAGGCCCCAAAAAACAGGTCGATTTTCAATATTTTATCCCCCGATGGATCTTTCGGGACGACGGGATCAGGATTTTACACACGATTCATACATAGTCTTGCCAACCTTGAGTGTTTTTCTTATTGCAACGTATTAATGAACAATGAAGTTATTATTATTTGAAGAGAGTGCCGCGGTTCCAGATGCTCGGCTCATCTGGAATGACAAATAATCAATCTTTCGCATGAACCCGTACTTTTTTGAAATTTCAAAAATTACGAAAATGACAAGCTGCGGAAAAAACGTTCGATTTTCGACAAAGAAAAAGTTAAATCATTTGTTATTAACAAATGGCTAAACGTATGAAAAAATTAACCGGTCATACGATAGAAAATGTTCTGAACTATGCTCTGTCCGAATTTTACGTGAATCGGACTCCTAGATTTTCAGATACGGCTTACCCCCTCTTGTGAAGCATAGTGTTTGAGAAAAAATCGTCACAAGTCGCGCATTTTTTCGTAGTTTTTACAATATGTTTTGTGCGTTTTGAAGGTACCACCCTAGGCTATGATACGATACAATGAAAAACATTGTATTGGAGAATAGATGGGACACCCTGTGTATATATGTGCGTGTGTGTGTGTGTGTGTGTGTGTGTGTGTGTGTGTGTGTGTGTGTGTGTACTGTTCAAATGGATTCTCCTCCTGTTTCGCGGATCATTAGTGGCGTAATGCAAGACACGCGGAAGTGTCGTACGCGAACGCTCGTATATGCCTCGTTTCTTCCTTCTCGTTTTATCGCATGCGGAAGAAAAGAAGAAAAAGAACTTTCGCACCGACAGCTATTCGCGATACGTTCGATCTCCGAGTGAAAATGGCCCGAGTTGTTATGTCACGAACGTTTCTCGCCAATTGACTCGACCGCTAATGCCGCCGTTACTACTTACGGCGATGCGAGTGAAGTTACTTATTCTCCCGTATTCTTGTTCCGCTCACATTATCACCGATAAGATTTACCTCACGTTTCCGTTTCCTCGTGAAAAAAAGCCGAGACTTTTGATTGACGTGTTCACGACAACACACACACACGAATACACATACGGCAGGATGTATTTATGGGAATTATATTTCGAAAAAAGTTAGAGGTGGCTGCAGAAACGACGTATGGAAAAGAAGTATCAACGTCGACTAAATAAAAAAAGTCATTTCGCCATTTTATTTCTCGTTCTAATCTACGCGATTCGTGTCTCGGAATTTTGCAATTTGCATTTTGCATTATTTCGGCGTCGCAAGATATATCGGACACTCTGCATATACGTGTATATTGCGTTTACCAGATGTAATTTTAAGTCTTCAACAAAAATTCCACGTAATCTGTAAGGTGCAGAAAATTTTCCATTGAATGGATCCTCAAAGTATAGTAAATATGAGAGAAGAAAAATATTCATCTCTTCTGTGCGCTTCTGACATCTATACATACATACATACATGCATACATACATACATACATACATGCATACATACACACACACACACACACACACACACACACGCGCGCGCACACACACACACACACAAACAAACACACACACACACACACACACACACATATATATATGTGTGTGTGTGTGTGTGTGGCTATATGAATCACCCCTATCCATGTTTTTGACTATTTGAGAAAAAAACATTTTTTTACTCGTGTTATCATTATGGAGTATACTGTTGAGCCAATAAATGACCAACTGAACGTCAATGGGTTAGATTCTGATCGTAAGTTAATAAAAAATATGTTTGAGAGGTGGAGTCACTACAGTTCAGATGATAAAAAAATACTTATACCAGTTTAAATGACGCCCAATTGCTTTTAAAAACTTCTAAGAGAAAAGTACACTCAGAAAAAATATTTATTATGTTCTAATAAATTGGCACATTAGAACATAATTTATTGGAAATTAATAAATGTTTACTCGTATGGAGACAGTTTTTATGTGATTGTAACTACAGCATTTATTCGGCGTCACCAAATATATTTTTTTACGTGCCGATTTTTCACATCAATCAAAAGCCATATTTAAAATAGAAAATTTGAATAAATATTTCCTCAAATCAAATAAATACTACTTTCCAATGACGAAAACCTGGTATTTCGCGACTATGATACTAATGCGCGCATGCGCACTTTGCCCTTCAACGCGACGGGCCCGACAGCAGGCCGCTCGTCAGATGTAGCTGACGCATATGCTTACCACGTAGCTCATTCCTATGCCAATGTTTTTGGCAAAAGTTTCAGTGTTGCGTTTCGGAAGTGAGAAACTCAAAAGTGAGGAATGATTCAAGTGTAAGTAGGAATATGAAGTGAGAAAAAAACGTTCAAGTGAGAAAATAATGACGGACGAAATGACACAATTCGTTGAAAAAAACCAGCTAGGGGATTATGGAGAATCCTATTAGATGTTAAGAAAAATTCTTAGTAAATCTTAAACATAAACTTAAATAAAAAAAATGTCTCGGCTGTTAATAAAATCGTAGTAGGCCGACAGACGAATAAGAAAACTTATTCGCCGGGAGAAAAACTTGTTTGTCCTTAATAAATCTTTTTTCTGAGTGTATTACACGAAAAAGAAAAAAAGTTCTACGCTACAAGATAAGTCGGGAAAAATGTAAAAAAGCTTTTTTTTCTCGAAAGTAAAAAAGATCGTAGAATATAGATGAGGGTCATTGGGTTAGGTGTTGATACGCGGTATTTAGATTTTCCGTTTGGACGTCACTTTTCTGCCACCCTGTATAGCTATGTGTGTATATATATTTATAAAAACAAAAATTTGATCAAGGAAATCCCGAAAAATGACTTCTCTCGACGTTCCCAACTTTCCCTTTTTCGTGCAGGCTGATGCAGTATCTCAACGTTGTTGTTACTTTAGCAATCCGGTCCCCTAAATTGTCTCTCGTCTATGCGCGCGGGAGGTTCTCGTCCGCTATAGCGCATATATCCCGCTTGGAGAACGTCTCGTTTCCGCGCGGTGCTTAATAATCGTATTTTTGCGACGAACACCGGTATCTCCAGGCTTTGGTAATTTCTTAGGTTTCTACTGCACGCAAGAACGGTGGGTTTTTTTTCGAACGAGAGCGAGTATTTTTCTCGGTCGAGAGTGAGCCAATAGCTTGCTGTACTTTTTCCCATGTGCGATCGCGCAACGTCCAATGATTGTGCGATCGCGGGCGTGCGCGGGCGGGCGGAGGGAAATAATCGAGCGATTCGTTGGGTCGTGTGGCTCTGCGCTCGGAGGGAGCGACCGAGCGAGTGATGATGCCGGAATCGCGATCGTCCTCGTCGCGCGTTCGTGATGACGCGTTTTTGCTCACCTACGGCCCATCACGTGCATCAGAGTGTGCGTAGAACTCGAGAGCTTTCCCTCTCGCTCTCTCCCTCTCGGTCTCATCGTACGCCGCGCGCTCGTTTTCTATATATATTTACGCACACACACATGCGGGCGGGCGGGCGCGCGCGCATGCACACACGCACGCGCACACACACATATGGGTGCGATAGTGGGTTGAGGAGTAAACGACGTGTGTTGTATGGGCGCGCGCACGTCACCAGCGGTGGCCGGCAGCATCGCTGGCTGCTCGCTCGCTCTCGCTCGAGGTCGACGTCCTCCCGCTCGTAGAATTACGGCGCGCCTCGACAATTCTCGGCACTAGGTCAGTGATGGAGTCACTGGCCGCCCTGAGCGTCGAGGCAATGACACCGAGCGCGCCGCTCCGTCTCTCTCCCACTCCCTGCTCTAATCGTCTCCGCTGCTCTCCCACTCTTGCGCGCCGGCGCGCTTCCCCCTCCGCCGAAACATCACGACTCGGCACACGCTGCCTCTTCTACCTCTGCCCCCACTCTACGGCGCTACCGTTCTCTCGCTCGCTCGCTCGCTCGCGGACGCGCACGCGCGGACTCTACGCTGCGAGCTGCCGCACTCCCCCCACTCCGTCTCTCTCACTCTCTCTCGCTCGCGAAATTTGCTGCCCCCTCCAGGGGGCAGCACATTTTTTTGCCGCCTCCGCCGCCCTTCCGTCGCGAAACTCTTGACGCGATTTCTCGCTTTCGGCTCTCGCCTTTTGCACTTCTGTTGTACGAAAAGCTTGAATAATACTCCCACCCCCTAGCCCCGGCTTACGACAAGCCGAGAGTTTCACGAGATCCCGACAAAATCTCGCGATCGTATATATTTATTGGCCTTTCGAACTGCAACCGCGAAATGAGGAACGATCTCGCAATTGCTTTTACTCTCGGACACGCGGACGCGGTTTGAAGCATCCCCGATGGGACAAGTATCCAGGCTCAAGGCTCCGGACGCCATTCGAATGGACATTCTCATATATACATGCATACAAAATCATTCGATAATATTATATCTATACAGATATGTGTAATATTAACTAGATATTTTATTGGTACTTCGTACTGATTTTTCTGCTACCTGTTTTGCTGAAAATTCGAAACATCTTAAAAAATTTCACTCAAAGAGTAAAAAGTTTCAAACTATTTTATTACGCGAAACATTATTTTCAAGTAAAAAACATTGGCTCCCATTTGAAAAACTATAGTTGACCTTGAAATAACCTTGAAAATTGCCACCAAGTAAAAAATAACCAACAGCATTGCTGTTTTCCTTAAAAATGTAAAGCTTTTGTTTGAAATATTTGTTCCAAAAATGCATCCTTCTCGAGATATTTCGTTGTGCCAACTTAAATGGTACACCCTGTATGCGTACATAGATGTAAATATACACATAACTCGAAAAATCGAGTCATCCAGTGATGAAAGATACTGTAACTCGTCTGTATTGAGTATTTACCGAACAGCTTTCTCATAAATGCTGAAGGGCCAGATCGCGTGGCCCTGGGAAGGGAAATTCGAATTTTCTCACGTTCCAATTCGGCAAATTCCGGAAGCGTTGATTGTCATACACCAATGGTCCGGCGAACAACGGGGACAGACGGACGGACAGAGTAACCAAAAGTCATAGATATCGTTTCAGCACCTACCAGCTTAATATCAGTCTAACAAAAACTACCAATTTGGACATTGCAATTTGTAATATTATTGGGATACGTGAACGTGTCACTGCGATGATGTTGGGTCGAGCGGAAAGTGGTGAGTGCGTGAACGCGGGCGGGGGAAACGTTTGTTGAACGACTCGCCGATAGGAGAGAAACGCGCGTCTGTGTTGTACGCACGTATATTTGTGCCCCCTGCAACGATCAACAGTCAGAGAGAGAGAGAGAGAGAGTGTGTGGGAGTGATAGCGAAAGGGAGAAGGTAAAGACAGAGAGGGAAAGAATTAGTGATTGCAAGAGTGAGAGAGTCTAAGGGCCGGAGAGCGCAGCAGAAAGAAAGAGTGAACGGGATAACGGCGAAGGAGAAGAGCACGACTCTACTGTGTGAAGGAACAAGAGAGAGAGAGAGAGAGAGAGAGAGAGAGAGAGAGAGAGAGAGAGAGAGAGAGACAACCCCGCATAGAATGTGGATTTATGGGGGACGACACCGAGAGTTGTCAGCTCTCTCGAGTCGCTGGATAGCGGTAAAGTGAGTAAGTCGACAAAGCGCTACACATTACAGAATTACTACACATACACACACACATGTACATATATATATACACACCGGGGAAAATATGGGGCAAGAATGTGTGTGTATGTTCGTGTATAAATATTACATAATAATAGCACAATGATATAGTAATATGACAGATGATTAAATGGAAATTCGATAACGACTAATTGTAGATAGGGATGGAAATGCAATGAAAACATTCATTCAAACATTGTTAATGCAGTTTTTCATTTATATCTTCACACAGCGTGTCCTGTTATAAAGGGATAATTCTGCAACTGTCGATAGGTCAGATCATGTCCTACTATATGATGGAATTTCAGTTGAGTACAAAACTCACGTTTTTCGCGATAAAAATCATCTCCTTATGTTGTATGTAGAAAAGTCTTTTTAACCTTATATGTTCAGGAAACGTTATGACGAAAGATCTAATGCAAAATTTTCATACAAACCAATTCGAACATCTGACTTTCATAGTCTGCGGTGTAAAAAAATGTACTACGCATATTGTGCCAATTACTTAAAAAAGTGGCTGAGTTATCGTCGATTTCTATCATTTGTAAAAATGGCATGCGAAAAACCTGAAGCAGATGATTTGAAAGAAAGAAAAAATAACAAAGCCGAGAATCCGAAAAACCGTTGGATTTGCACTAACAATAAACTGAAATTCCAGCACATGATGTGATGATAGGACATGACCTAACCTATTGAGATTTGCAGGATTATACATTCATAACAGGACACCCTGTACGTATATTGGGGTCTCAATTAATTTCTGAGTACCAACCTTTGCGGACTTTTACGTATTACCAGTTCCCAATTGAACCCTTTTCTATCACTCCCTACCCGCACTTCGCTAATCTAACCTAACGTTCCGTTGCGTCCACAGCAGTCTTAAGCTACACTATACCCCGCATTTGCCGAGGGAAACTGTGGAAAACTCATACTACACACATACGCAGTGTATATGGGGAAGGAATAATTGTAATCCGTTATACCTAAATAATACTGGCTATCGGTACATCGTATAAATCAATTTATATGGATATCTTGTTTAATTTTTAAAATGATTTTTCCTTGGATCAATTTTTTCCTGTATCAATTTCTGTAAATTTCTCCAAATGGAATCTCTATATTAATATGTTTCATTAAGTTAATTATCGTGAAAAATCGTTTTTTTTCCGCATGCAGGTCGTAGGTCACCAAAGACGAGCGTAAAAAAAAACGTTCGACGGATTTTTGTAGTCCTAGTCGAAGAGAATAAAAAAATCAGGCGATTCAAACAAAATGAATTGTTATTACGTTTAAATGATGACGCGAATTTGACCGTCGTGAAGATTTACGACACACATGTGGGGTGGGGGATTTATACGCGTGTCCATGTGTGCAGGATGAGAGGGACAGTTATGGGATCATAGTTGAAATACTCCAGCGTATAGTGAATAGGTAGCGGTACCATGAGTAAGGCTCGCCACGATCCTTGCCTTGCGCACGCTTTACTTGCGCCGCCACAAGTCTACGTTATTATACGGTTCTGGACCGTTAGTTGGCTGGAACGAGCGTAAGAGCGACCGGCGGAACGGGTTCGGGACTCTCGTATTTTCGTTTCTCCGCTATTTTCTCCTATCTTTTTGTCGTTGCTGTTGTGTTTGGTTCGTATGTTTTTTGTTTTTTTTTCCTGGCTTTACCCATTCTCGTTTTTCACCGGACCGATCACCGGTCGCCGCCACAGAATACCGTCGGGCTATTTTATAAAGTATGACCGTTGATCGGCTCGTCTATTTCCGGGATCGCGGACCACCGACGTCCCTACAGGCTGATTCAGAATTGAATGGGATAGTCTCTCACGGTCGGCGATGAAGACTGATTATTGTTTTGGTTTTTTTTTAAATTTAAACAATTCTTTTTATAAGAGTATTTTTGTCATAGAAATCCAAAGAAAACCAAACAAAATTTCACTTTTTCGGGCTAGGTGCTTGTTTTTTCGGTTTTAAAAATTCTGCAAGTATTTCCGTTAAACAAAACGCAAACAAAACCAAACAAAAGAAAAAAACTCACAGTTAACGATAAAAATTGATAATTGTTCGGTTGTTCGTTCCTTCTTTTTTTTTTAACAAGTAATTTCGCTATTTAATTGTACAAAATCGGTGTTTTGTTTTGCATATTTCATAATTCCAAATAATACAATTCCAATGGATATAATATAATGTAATATTATTTAATCGAAATTACTATATACTATTGTAATATATTGTAACATATTGTAACTAAACCATAGTAATTTACTACATGTTATATAATACTGTATTATGTACTATATATGTAGGGGGGGGGGGGGGCGATTTCTGTGTGAACACCTTAAAGGAGTATGTCTGGAATAATAAAAAACTACAAACTATTACATTATTACATATTTTACAATTATATGTCACACAACATGTCGATTAATAAATGAATTGAATATATATGTAATATTAGGGTGGCACAAATTTCAGCTGAATTTTTTTTCCTTTTTCTCACCATGCAATTATCTGCTTTAAAGAAGAAAAAAAATTGTCGCGAAATCTGCGAGCGGTCAAAAAATATTTAGAGATCAAGCCGTCCAAAAATTCAGATTTTCATTTAAAAAATCTTTGTTTTTTTGTTCACTTCGCAGCCATGAATTTTACGTTTTATAATTTTTAAATTAACCTCGCGGACGCTCTAGTCGGCCAATGAATATTTAGTGGTCGCTCAAGAGCTTCGAAATTTCCAATTTTCGCCATTTTTTTTTACTCATTTCACTCATAAATTTGACGCTTTGTAAAATGTTCAAAACAAGTAATCGTTTTTTTCGAAACAGATTTTTCAAATTTACCGCACACTATTAACCCAAGAATTATAATCTTTGTTCTCATAAAATAATTCTTCGAAGCTCTTGTTCGTAAACAAAATTATAGGTCCCCCGTTTCATCGGGTTAGAAGTTCGAGGTAAATTTGAAAAATCCGTCTCTGAAGAAAAAAAGGAATAATTGTTTTGAAAATTTTACAAAGTGTTAAATTTATGAGTGAGAAGGGAAAACAAAAATTCGCGACACTTGAAAATTTCGAAGCTCTCGAGCGACCGCTTTGGCCGGCTAGAGCTTTCGCGACAATTTTTTTTTCTTTAAAGTGGATAATTGGATAGTGAGAAAAAGGAAAAAAAATAGAGCTCTAATTTGTGCCACCCTAATATATATATATAATGAAATGAATATTATATAACAATATAATTTTGCATCTGACACTGCAATTCTCGTTCTACTTTCTTCTTTCTTTTCATTTTTTAAAAACTTTTCGTACACCGAGACACTCGCATCGAAATTAATCACCGCACACTCAAATCAAATAACCCACCGCAGCTGTTTTTTTTTCGCGAAAACTCATTGCAAGGCATAAAGAAACGAATCAGCAAGTTCGAGCGCTTTTTCCGAATCGACCTGTACACTTCTAGATAGAGTTATACGAAGTTTATAAGCATCGGTGGCTGCGGTCGCGGGCGTTTAGAACTTTCACTCACCTCTTCCAGTCGGTCGAGCGCGTTCAGCCAGCCGAAGCTCTCACTTCACGTCTACATTTCGCCGCTTTTCACTATTCTCCTTGCTGTACGTAATGTCGTGTCGGTATTGCTCGTATACATTTTTTTCTTCTTTTCTTTCTAAATTCGAGGATCATGATAATTTTTGAGGTATTCGTGATCCCAAATCACAAAATCGATACCGATACAAATGTATGTCGAAATATTTATAATTTTATGTAATTGTATAATATAAATATACATGTACGCTTAATTAATACAAATGCAAATGATATTGAGAAGGATATTGTAATATGCAAAACTAGATAAATATCAATATACTAAAATAAATAAATAAAATGATCTTCACACGTATAAACGGAAGAGCCTGTCGGTTTGTCTGTGCCTACGAAACTTCGGAACCAATGGTCCGATTTGGATACGATTTTCACCGGTGTATAGTGTATTTCCTGGTGCGATTTTCAAGCCATGTATCGCCACGCCGGCTGGGGGAGGCGAGAGGGTCTGAGCCGTGAAGCGAGTACTATACGATAGCTAATACTATTCTATTATATGTATATATAATTTTGATTGTTTTGTCGATCGAGTATATCTAAATATTAATTGCACCCTGCATTACATTGTACAAGCCGTTGGCATATTAATTAAAAAAATTAATCAATGGGAACGATTGACGACAAAAACTCACTTGATATGAAAATATTTCCTGTGCCTATATATATATATATATATATATATATATATATATATATATATATATATATATATATATATATATATATATATAAAATACTATATATATATATACTATAAATATAATATACACAAATAAATATGTGTGTGTGTGCGTCTGTGGTACGCGCTGTGTGTATTCTGAATCGTTTAGTCGGTATAAAAATGGATATTTTTCATTATATTTAATGTGGAATATATTATATATATTCAAATGTTCACACTAGTTTACTCGGACGATAACTATACTGTATTGGCGCGCGCGCGTGCACACACACACGTGGTTGCAAGAGTCGAGGGCAACGAACGGGCTCAAAGTAAACTCCCGTACTTCGCAATCACTTACCGATGGGCTAGGGGAGGGGGAGGGTGATATGCGGAACACAGGTTTCTAAAATAAGTATAGACGTAAGAGCTCGTAGTCGCCTCGTGAGAAGATAGATCAATGTTGTTCTCCTCGAAACCATCAATCGTAACTGGATAATGATTTGCCAATCACCACGAAGTGTCTGCATGGATAAACCCCAAATTATATATATCTTTTAAATGGTTCAGACCTAACCGACACTGGTGGATGGGTGGTCGGGATTCAGCTGTGGCGGTACTTCGAGTTAAGCAGCATTGTGTGAGGCCAATACTCGGAGCGGTGACCGCTGAGCCGTGCACCGGCTGGTGGCGCAGCGAGCGGAAAGCCAAAACGTCTGGTACCTGGTGTATATATTTGAATTAACGCGGTCTCTACTTTCTCGGCTGTTTTTTTTTACGGCTTTTTCAATAATTTTTTACGGGCAAAGCATCGAAATAATCAATCTCATTGTTTTTGCATAATTTTTATTAACATTTAAATAAGCTGTACAAATTTTTTGAAGTCAAAATATATAATAGAATAAACGTTATAGTGGCCGACAGGAAGACATCAAGTAAAAGAGGTGCCTGACGGTGACCAAGATTGCGGCTGTTCTGCTGATCTGAAATTAAAAAACCAAACGGCATTTTAATCTTCATATTTAAGACTAGCGATTGAACTAGAGTGAATTCTAAATTACAAAAATTGACTTTTTTATACACTTTTGAAAATTACATTCTATTTTTTACTCATTTTTCTTAAGTTTTTCGCTCGTACAAAAAAAACTATCGAAGCAATCATGATAATCCTAGTTCAATCGCTGGCTTATAACATATTAAAGATGCTGTATAAATTTTAACAAGATCGGTGCAGTAGTTTCGTGGTTACCGTTTCGAAAAATGGTGTTTCGAGAAAAACGCGTTTGAAAGTTCGCGCTCCCGGCGCGCGCTCCGTATACCTGCTCCGTTCCAAGGCCGTAACTTGTGAACCACTTCGAATATCGAAAAATCCTCTGGCACACATTTTCTACACATGTTGTAGATGTGATTTATGAAAAAGAAAAAAAAAATTGATTTTTTCGACCCGAGAAACTAGAGGACCGCCTTAAAGTCTGTGCACCGGAGAATCAGAGTTCCGGTACCCTCGGGAAATTCGGTGTATAGTGTAGCTTAAGACGGCTGTGGACGCAACGGAAGATAGGTTAGATTAGCGAAGTAGGGGTAGGAAGTGATAGGAAAGGCCTCAATTAAGAGGGGTTATGCGTAAAAACCCGCAAGGGCATACGTTGGAACTCAGGGATCAATTGGCTCAGATGGAAAAACGAATATCCCGATGCAGGTAAATTTTCACGTGATATTTGAAGAAAAAAAAAGTACATAGTACCTAACGTCAGCTTGTCCAACTTGAATCGTCAAAGTCCCGTGCAATTTTCCATTCCGCTCGTGACACCACCGCTGTAAAGGACACGCGTCATCACCTCCATTGCTTGCGATGCTTCTTTTTCAGCAACGTTCGCGGATTGAAAACAAAAATCGCTATATCGACATTCCGAGAGCTTCCTAAATATATTTCTGCGGCCGCGGTGATACGATTCTCATCGTTTCTCACACTGACAACGAGACACTGGATTTGCCAATTGGCAATTATTTACTTTCCGCTTATCGAATCCGTTCGTTCTACGAATTAAATAGAGTCGATACCAGTTGATGGAATTCACTAACTGATTTAGAATCGATAGACAGCAATGGAATCGATCTATTGTAATGGCCGATCAATGAGCAGATACATAACTTTTTTGTTTGTTTCAATGAAGAGACGATCGAATGTGTTCGTTTATTTATTCATCGATGGAACTTTGAATGTCCGAAATGGGAAATATTTTTTCCTTTTTTGTCCTATGATAAGAAAAAAGAAAGGAATAATAATTTCTTTTCTTTTGCATGATAAGAAGAAAACATGTTTTCAAATATTATATACGATGATCACCGCAGTAACAGCAAGCGAGAGTAGGCGAACGTTTCAATCGTCTTTACAGGTCCTGCCTCTCGTTGCTGCGGGCTATAGTTAACTTTGCGGGAATATTATGTTTAGTCTATTGCATTATTCTTTTGTTGGAATTTCCATCTCTCCGCGCACTTGCAGTAGGGCAAAATCCCCGTTCGTGTAGGTGGATGATGTGAATAACAACAACAACAATAAGTATTATAATCCTCATAAATAATAAAATAATAACAAAGTAGTACAATAATAATACGTTCGTGCAATCGCGGGGGAGGTGAAAGACAATCCTCGTTCCGAGTTTTCGTTTCCAAGAGCTCTCAACTTTGTAAGAAGTTAGTTGATACACATTAAAATTATATGCAGCGTTTGCCTCTCTCTCGCGCTCTCTTCCTCTCCATTCATCTATCTATCTATCTATTTACCCATTTACCTAACTATCTATTTATTCATCTATCTATCTACCGATCTACCCAACTGTCTATCTATCTGTCCTTCCTTTTTGTTCTCTCCCAGTGTCATACTTTAATCCCTTAAGCTATTACTGATAAACCGTGATGCTGTTTTTTGTTGTTGTTTCGATTTTCTTTTCTTTTCATCGTGCTCGAAATTCCAAAAATAACTAAGCCACATTGAATTTTCACCAACAAGGAATCTTCTTTCTCGAACGGACGCGATTTTGCTGTAAAAACGTTTCTTCGTCAGTTGCGGGGTCCCCGGAAAGGATACACTACCGCTGTATCACAAGGCTTAAAGTTTATTATTCGCTCGGGAACGTTGCACAACGGCTCTTCACACAGAGCAGCAAGAGACTCGCGCTCTCGAGAGTAGGCTCGAAAAAGCTGTATTCAATCCAATTGAATCTTATCCGAGGCCTGGGTGGTTCTCATCGTCACCTCGCTTACGTATGCTCATCGCGCGCTCACGCACACACACACACATTTATATGACATTTATTTTCTATTGATTCATATTTCGACTTGTTTTGCTTTTATTTTTATATTCATTACTTATATTATAGTAATTTGTTCATCTAGGAATATTTATATAGTTATGTCATTCATTTTTTATATTTTAATATTATTTTCCAGCTTAGATTAGTGTGTGAGTGTGTGTGTGTGTATAGTTGTAGAAAAAAGTGTTAGTAGACTCTCTCGTAGAGGCCTGGGTTATAGAATTGCGATTGCTACAGCGGAGCTCACGTATACATTATACGATGCCGCAACAAACTTTCTCCTTGAGGACGATGCACCCGCGGTATTTTCCCACTCCCCAGACCTTGCCAGTCGGCCAATCAACAATTTTTCGATTTTTCGACTTGCGGGATATACTACTTTTCGAATGTATTTGTATATGCAACGATGATAATTTGACAATTAACCGGGCGTGCGTAAGCTTGGGGCCCAAAACGACCGGTCGTTTTCTGTATTCTTTTCTGATGTGAATATTGGAACGACGAGGTCAGGATTTAACATAAAATTAATACATAGTCTGGTCGGGTTTGAGTTTTTTTCAAATTGCCAAATACTGATAAACAATCAAGTTCTTATTGTTTGAAGAAAGTGCCGCCGTTGCTGTGTGGCCAATCGGTGCAGGCGCATCCGGCAACTACGCTCATCTGAAACGAAAAATAAACAAAATATACTTTTAATATACTGATGGAAATTTCGTATGACCGGATCAACTTTCGATCAATATAAACAACCTTGACCATTCGTTATTAACAAATGGATGAACACATAGAAAATATCGCGCGGCCATACGATAGAAAATGTTATAAATTACGCTCTCCCCGACTTTACAGTGAATCGGAACCTTAGATTTTGAGATATGACTTGGAGCGTTTTATAAAACATGGCGTTTGAGCGAAAGGCAAACGGAGGGTAAATCGCAAGGGCAGTCCGAGGTAGCGCAGTGGGCAAACCTCCATAAAAATCGTCACAGCTCGGTCATTTTTGAGAATTTTTACCAATTTTTCGTTGCAAATTAAAGGTCAGACCCTATGCTACAAAAGTTGATAAAAAATGTTTTTTCTACCTCCCATTCCACGATTGCAGAATTTTCAAAGCCCCTACGGATATCGAACCGCTAACGAATGAAACTTCTTATGGTGTCGACAATTGGTGTGAATTTTTTCGCAAATCAATTCGAATATTTTCGATTTATTCGTTTTCTTTGTTGGTTTCGGGAAGAACGAAAATCATTCGGGCGCTTCGCAGTCGAATAACTCGCCTACTTTAAACTTGATAATTTCAGTAGTTTTGGACGGTTTTAATCTGTATCGTCGCGAGCGGTGGAGCCGTGCGATACGCGCGATTTGCGCGCATAGTGGGTACTCGTGTTCAACGGCGAAGGGAATAAAACAAGTGGTTGCGAATGTTGTACATATAAGTGGCTTATCGGTCATACGTGATGTATACTCGAGTTCTCCCCGTACGATTTGTTTCTAGCTCGAGGCGGTCCGCGCCTCGCCGTGGATACGGGAGGAATTTTCAGTCAACTCGAGTAACGTTTCGGTTCCCTCATGGGGGTCTCAATCGTCGTACTTCGATGCAGCTCCGAAGATAATAGTTGATTGATTTTATTGTCCTTCCGTTGGGTCTTGCCTAACGTACAGTATGGAAGCAAAATAAAATTGCATTCAATTCAATTATACCATCATATAAATTGTTGTAGAAAAATTAATGAACATTCGATTCAAATTTAAATGTCTATCGAAGCAGAGTCAAAATTAATTCCATTGAATGATATTGTAATATCAATTGTTGTAGGAAATTGATGAAGATTTGATTTGGATTTTTAATTTCTTTCGAGGCAAAACAAAAATTAATTTAATTCAATTTCATTACAATATAAATTGTTGCAGAAAAATGAATGCAAACTTGATTTAATCAGTGAGATTAATGTATTGAGATTCAGATATATATTATAATGCAATATATGGATATGGATTATATGGATATGAATATAAATGTGAATGTCAATTAATTGAATTGAAATGTAAATCATAATGCAATACAATTCACATTGATTAATTATAAGCAAAATCAATTGGAGTATACTGTAATTATAATATGAATAAATTGAATCATCATGTACATCGCAATTGAATGGAATATAAACTATTATATATCAGCTGGGAGTTTTTTAGCTACGAAAAATGTTATCCGGCAAAATAAAATTATGCGAGTTCTTAATTTAAATTAATAATAATATTAGATAAGAATATTAAACAACATTGACTGTAAATGTTCATACCATGGCTTTTTCAAAGAATCGCAAGGTGTACGCGAGAACGTAATGACGACGAGAACAAGTCACAGGAAGCACCGCGCGCGCCTTATCACCCGAACGTCCCTACCCGAGTTGAAAAAACTTTTATCTTCTCGCAAAAACTCGTTATTACGTGTACAATGCCTACTCGCTGTACCGTGGTTAGGGTGCGGATGATGTTTTTTGAGAAAAACATCATCCCCACACGCTTCTTCTCTCTTTGTCTCGCTTCGCATCATGATGATGATAATAGTTGTGATAACAATAATAATAATAATAATCCTTCTTCCGAAGCTCCCGATTTCCGAACCCACGATCCAACGAAAAACCCCACGAAATCTTTACCCAAATTTAAAGCCATGGGATCGCGACACCCGGCGCGTATAGCCAGTGCGAGAGGAGAGTTACATATCTGTGGGGCTTCCCGATAAAAATAAACCGTGGGAGCGATGACTCTCGCGTAAAAATACATCGAAATGCAATCGCCTGTGCCCGTGGTTGTTCGAGTGAATAATAAGAAAAATACAAGTTGGACGGGCATGCATTACACGTACTCACACATACGCACGTAGGAAAAGGGTATTTTCAAACCGTTACCTATGTAATGATGGATATCAGCATACATAGTATCTTTCAGGACGACCCGCCAAGTCGAGTGCTTAAAAAATTACCTCTGCCTTTGCATATACATTGAATATATTTTGATGTATTACATATATATATATATATACTAGTTGACTTTTAATAAATTAAATACATATACAAAGACCGACACCGGCGGATAGGCGGAGGGGGGGGGGGGGTCCGCTCCAGCGGTACTCCGAGTTAAGCAGCGTTGTGCATGGTCAATACTTGGAGCGGTGTCCGCTTAGCCGTGCACTGGCTAGGGCATCGACCAGTCAACGGAAGGTCACTTCTGATACCTTGATGTAGATAGGTACTTGAGTTAAAGTCTGTGCTCCAGAGAATCAGAAGAATATAGGGCCGTCTATACCGGTACGGGTTTTCCACAGTTTCCCCGTACCCTCGGCAAATGCGAGGTATAGTGTAGCTTAAGACGACTGTGGATGCAACGGAACGTTAAGTTAGATTTACGAAGTGCGGGTAGGGAGTGATAGGGAAGGCTCCAATTGGGAACGGGTAATACCCACGTAAAAAGCCGCAAAAGGTACATACGTTGGAATTGAGGAATTAATTGAGACCTCAATAAATAAAATAATATGAATAAAAAAATAAGTACATATATAAATAATTATGGACATGTATATTTATTTATTTATTTTCTATGGGTATGTATTTAATTTATTATAATTAAATGGTGATAAGAACGATCCTTCGATAAAAATGGCACCGTCGAAGTAAACCTTACGAGAATTATCGTGGTCGGTTGCAAAATGTATAGTATATAGATTGAACTTTCTCCCTTCTCTTTTTCTCGCTCGCTCCGTCTCTCTCCCGCTCGCGCTCATTCTTACTCTTTCTTCCCTCGTTCAACGATATCAATTACATAAGTCTATAATAACATACTTGGCGAAGCATTGCAATGCATATTTCGCATAAACTCCGGGTATGATACAGAATCCCGCGCGCGAGTGCGATGCAGCTCTCGGGTATGCTAAGACGCGATCGGTTATTGGGATAATGTGTGCTTATAGGAAACGAGACTTTAATTCTCTCTCTCTCTCTATCTCTCACTCCTTACCCTCCCTATCGCCCCTTTTCTCTCCCTCTTCTTTCTCTCACTGCGGTTAGCCGTTTCATAATATCGCCTGCTGCTGCATGCCACGTCAACCCTTCGAATAAAGAGAATCGTAATAACGTCCGAGCTTTGGTGAGTGTCAGCCCAATAAACGGCAATATAGTTAAACGCGATAATCGATCAAGATGAAGAATAAAGAAAACCAAAAATAGGGAAATGAGAATTTACCACGATATCCACGGTACGAGAAATGACGCCGACATGAACTAACGAAAGAAATGAACGTTCACTTTCCGTGATTTATCGCGATCACCGCGATGTTCCCACAACGCTTCCATACCCACAGTGAGGCGCACATTGCGCGCAGCGTGAAATAAGATCATTGCGAGTTGCCAATTATTTTCCTTCGAATAATTCACCATCCGCGTCTCAAGAGATTCCTCCTCCGAAGCTGCAACGCACGCGTATTGCTGCAATAACTTTGTACGGATGAAGAAGAAGAAAAAGCGCGCGCGCGCGCAAGAGCGAGAGAGATAGAGAGAGCGAAAGAAAGAAAAGAAAAATGAGATACGACCATCACCAATGCGGTAATTAAATTGTAATTAATTGATCGTCCGTCGATTCTATCGGCGTGGTATCGTAACGGAGTTTTATCGAATGAACGTGCAGATTGCACATGGGTTTGTATGTATGTGTATGTGCATTTATAAATATATATATATATATATATATATATATATATATATATATATATATATATATAAATTATTGTTGCTGTTTACTTAGAATTTGTTATGAATGATTATTATTATTATGTAATTATTATTAATAAACCACAATAAATTCCACAGAAAAAGCAATAATAATCGATATAATAATATATTCATAATTATAATTGTTATTAATAGTATATTATAATAATCATAATATCGAATAACAAATATGTCTCATATACATACATATATTGATTAAAAGATCAATCCATTCGGAAAAAAGCTGCGGATTCTCTTCTCATTTTTTGCGAATGGGCTCGATTTTATTTGAAAAATTCCCCATACACAGAAATCCATATTTGTACAAGGATGTATGGACGGATGTGTGTATGAGTGTACAGCTCGTACGCGGATGGAGTGTCTCTGCCGCTCCAGTCATTGACCCTGGTGGGGCTCATGCCCATACACATCGTTTACGTCGTTCATGCACAGGCACCAGCCAGTGAGGCAGTCGGCAGCTTGTGCATCGTAGATTCTCTCTCTCTCTCTCTCTCTCTCTCTCTCTCTCTCTCTCTCTCTCTCTCGCTCTCTTTCTCTCTTTCTCTCTCCCTCTGTTTCGTATCGCTTTTTCTCATTTTGCACTGCTTTGCTATACGTAGGTACTTGTACGTTTCTGATACACGAGAAACGAATGAATCGACAGCTTGGTGGCAAAGAGTGAATACGTTTATAGGATATCAACCTATAAATGTATATATAAATGTATATATATATATATATATGTGTGTGTGTGTGTGTGTGTGTGTCCGTTAACGTCTCGCATACTTGTTATATAGCATATATATAATGTAATATATTAATAAAAAAATTATTATTGCATACATATATATATTTACTAGGACTATCGATGATTATGAAACGTTGTTGTAAATTACGAATTAACAATTTTATATATTTTCTTACTTCGTTCAATTCATCTGTACATATAAATATATATATTGAGATGAATTTTTCCCTAGCCGGCGATATTACGTGATTGTTGCGTACAATCATTTTCTTGGAAATTTTCCATCGATTTTTCGGTGGTTTTTGGTTCTCTATAGCGAAAGAAAAGATTTTTTTTCCACTAGTTGTCCGAGATGCTTCAGGATGTTACGTGCCCAAAAAGCCACATTATCTTACGTACGCGCATATGTGTCTGAAGTAAGACACACTTGGGTTTGTGCGTCTCTCTCGCGTTTGCAGCAGTCGAGCCGGACACGTATACGTGTGCGCAGGTATTTTTAATACAAGCGCGATCGTGGATTGACCTCGGGCAACTTTCACCGTTGCAAACGCGAGCGCGACGCTCGGACTCGTCTCCGTTTGTAACGCGGTGGATATTCTTCCCGTGCATATTACCCGTCTCCACATTCATCGTGCTTCGTTCATATATGTCTGCGCCGAGCTCATATCGCATACGCGTTCGTTCTCCTCCTTTTATTGTATGTTGCGTACGATCATGGCACAGAGAGAGGTAAAGAGAGAGAAAGAGAGAGAGAGAGAGAGATCCCTCGGCATGGTCAGGTACATTATGAACAAAAGGCGAATACAACTGCGTGCTCTCCACCCTCGCTCCAGCACATACATGCTCAGTTGCCTCTGCCACAAGTGCACCGCACGAGAGCGGAAGAGGTAGAGAAGAACTAGGAGGGCAGAGGCAACCCTATTCGGCTTCTTATATTGGGAAAAGGAAGACACTTTTTATCCGTTCTTTTATTTTTATATTGACGAGTATATAGATACATATATTAATACATAAGAATCAACATTATTATATTTTATCATACAATTATTACATGTGACTAGATGTGACTAGATGTGTGTATGTGTGTCTGCGCGCGTAAATATATATATATATATATATAAATACAGGGTGGCCCGAAAAGTGACGTCGATACCTATCTGAATCAGCCCCATCTATGTTCTGTCATCCTTTTGACTTTTCCATAAAAAGAGCTTAAAAAATCATTTTTTTTCTATTTTTTATGGAAATCATAAGATTGATCTATCTATATTGGAATGTTCGTCATTACTGAATTCGAAATTTCGGTCCTTCTGAACATTGATCGTTCGAATTTTCGATCCCCACCCGCAGTGTTGAGTTATAAATAAATGACCATCTGAACTCTAACGATGATGGCTCAGATTTAGACCAAAAGTTAAAAAAAATAGGTTTGATAGGATCGGACACTACAGTTTGGAAGATAAAAAACAATATTTACATCAGTCTAAATGACTGGCAATTGCTTTGAAAAACTTCCAAGAGGAAAGTGCATACGTAAAAGAGAAAGATAAAAAAGCTATGCTACAGGAAAAGGGGATTTTTTATAAAAATGATTTCGCTCTCGAAAAGTAAAAAAGATCGTAGAACATGAATGCGGGTGATTCCGATAGGTATTGACTCGAGACATTTACATTTTCCTTTTGAACGTCACTCTTTGGGCTACCTTGTATATATTTATAGATATACATATACATATACATATACATATACATACATACATATATATATATATATGTACGAGTAGCCGCTAGAAACGACCGCAAGAGTCGGTACGGGGCCCGCTAGCCGGTACACGGGGCCAACAACGTCGGCGTAACAGTAGGTCACTAGTGAAAGTGACTAGAAGCGAGATGTTTGCAACGGGAATCGCGTACAGCCCGCGGGGCTTAGGAGAATGAGAGAAGCGTGCGGCGAGAAGAGCAGCAAGAGATAGATAGAGAAACAGTGAGGGAGAGAGGTAGAGGGGGGAGAGGGAGATGGCGAGAGAGGCGTGGAGCAAGCAAGGAACGATGTATCGTGAGTTTTCGCTATCCAGGTGCAGCGAGAGGGTAGATACGGCCTATGCGAAAGTGTGCGCCCCGCGCGAAGAGCACTCCCGCTTTCTGGCAACAGTAATAATGATGATAATAGACCTTGCGCTCCGCGGCGCAGCCCGAGCTTTGCGCTTGTACGCTCGCTTGCCCCGTCAGAAAAATTTGGGCTTTCCCGTTTACTCCCGCTTACTTTAATTTATATATATATAATAAACGTGTAGGGTCCATAATGTTTGTTCGTTGATAACTCGAGAACAACGAAATCGATTTCTCTGTGTCTTGAACCGAAGCACAACTCGAAGCCTGTTAGACTGATGGACATTACGCTATGTAGTTAATCACAATTACATCAAACAAACATAACAAAGATCATATTTAGAAAAAGACAAATGAGCAGGAACGAATAAACGAATGAACAAACGAGCGGAAAAACAAAAATTAACGAACAATCGTGAGTTCTGTATCATTTACTTATTTCCATTAATGGTCTTTGCAGTTCGTCGTTTTTTGCAATGAGCAATGTATATCAAAAAGAAAAAAAAACTTCAAACCAAAGAGCACATGAAGTAATTACCAGAAGTGTGCAAATAATGTGGCATGCTTTGTCTGTAAATTTGTAAACCTCTATTTCTACATATGATAAAACTGTAAGGAGTACTTTGTCGGTCATTGCTGATTTTAAAAGAAATATGAATATGGGGTCGATCTGAGCCCAGATGCTTTTCAGATCGTTGTATTTCGGTAAATATGCGTTTTTTTTTGTCGGGACGTTTTTTGTAGTCAATGATCTTTATTTTATGGCCGAAAATTTGTTGTTCAAGAAAAAAAAGTTAAGCGCCCCAACATTAAGATCATAATCCTTTTTTTCAAAGTATTTAAAAAACGTCCTTTGAGGTTTTTGAAGAGGAAGGTTTGTAGATAGGAAAGGCGGTCGGATTTCCGAGCGATTTTTCCCCCAAAAATGTTCTTGGTACGTTGACATTCTTTCAGATTTTTTTCCAATGTTTTTTTCAAGTCGTCCAAGTGCTTTTGAAGCATTCGAAAAAAAATCTGAATCAATGTCAACTTATTCGAAACGAAACACTGCAACATTTTCCCCTCTTGATATTTTGTTTCTAACTCAATAGTTGTCGAGATACGCCAATCAATTGTACGATTCTACGAAGTTGGGCCAAAAAAAAATTTAGAGAAAAATCTGAAAAAATTTAAGCGAATTTAAAATTGAAAATTAAAAAAGTTTCGCCGCATATTTTTTTTTATAAACGCCATACTTTTCGAGTTAAGCTATCCTAATCATCAGAGTTTCGAGCGAAAATAGTTTTAAAAATCTCGGCGGAAGATTTTGAAAAAATTCCAGGCGATCCAGTATAAACTCACGTAACTTTTTACAACTTTGATATTTCCTCTTAAACTCTATAGTTCTTGAGTTACGTTGCATTTTCCAAAATTTGTCTTTTTTAGCCAAAAATGAAATAACTTTGCGAAAAAAAATTGTACGAAACTTAAATAAAAAACGAAAATGGAGCTCCTGCTACTCCGTTCAAGTTTATTATCGATAAACGTGATACACTTTTTTCGTGATGGTCGAAAAACAGCCGAAAAACAGTCACGTACAAAAATGCGTAGCAGATCGAAAAAAAATCATAAACAATATTTCAAAAAGTAAAACAAAGCGGAATTTGTTCCCTTCAAAACGCCGTTCGGTAAATTTGGTTATCTTTTTTTTGACGAAGCTATATAACTTTTAGTGCGGCAGTGTATACGATATATATATATAGTTATGAAATATATTTTCATTGTAAGAACTTATCCAACCACATTTAACGCAGATCAAAGATGATGGTTTACAGGTATCTGAGATAAATGTAATTAACGGAAAGATCGCTTTACCACATTTCTCAAATGCACATATACACTTTATAACATCCCACATCTGTTGATTGTCAAATTGACAAAATGCAGACGAAAAAAATGATCGGAGATATATGTCTATCAAATGTGCATATCTGGGAAGATAAAATCGTTGCCATTATACTATGACGTATTTCAAACGAATCATTTACGTACACTATAAGCATGTGGTACCAAATTATGTACAATATATGTACAAGTAATATTTCCTGGACGATCAAAATTAATCTGACTGCATTGATATTAAAAATACGTATTATATCCGTATATTTGTAATGCTTGTAATTCCCAAATCTAAAGCTAGGTACAATACGTATAATATGCGTATATTTAACGTGTCAGGTTTAAGTAGTTATAAATCGATGACAGTTTGTGTATAATACGTATAAAATACGCCGATACAGTGATGGTGAACCTTCGATTATTACGAATATGGGATGCATGTTTCATATACGTATATCTGCAATATAATGATATTGTCAAATCTTCGTGAAATTTTATACATTTTATATACGTACAATATTTGTCTATCATTAAATTGATTTATCACACTAAATATAGGGATATTGTGTGCTAGTATAATATACGTACGTATTGGTATTTCATACCAATATTCGATCGACATACGTTTGTATAATACACGTATCAAAAGCGTGGATGCAGTTATTGATATATGTCCTCCTATTATCAATATTGCAATAATAATGATATTGCTCCGCATTGTCACCTGCAAACATATACCTTGTTTTTTATATGTATATTAGACGAACTTATATCGATCGAAAATTGGTGAAAATCTATATAGTTGAATTCACGTATATTATACTTGCGTCCAATACCCCTAGATATGGTTTGACAGGTCACGTTGATGACAGACAAATATTATACGTATATGAAGTGTACGGTATTTCACGAAGATTTTGTCATATCATGATATTCCAGATATAGCTACATATATCAGACACACATATCATATCTGTTTTGATCCACGGATCACCATTGCTGCATCCACATATTTTATACGCATAGTATACACATTGATATCAATCGAAAACTCGTTGAATCTTTGATGTTTAATATACGCATCCGAAACGGTCATTGAATAGCTTCAGATCCAGGGATCACAATCGTGAGATAATGAACGATTATTATATGTATATGAGATGTACAACATTCCACGGAGGTAATGTTGAAAAAAGCACGTCCAATGTACGTATATCTTACGTGATATTGACAGCAATGCAGTTGGATTCATTTTCATCGTCGAGCAGATGTTCCTTATACATATTATATTTGTATATAATTTTATGTCAAATGCTTATTGTATAATGTACGTAAAATATACGTATGTAAAATTCTTTCACTATTATCAGTTGAATAGCTCTATAATATACATTCAATATACGTATAACCCCCATGGAAATTTATGTATGTAAAATATATGCAGAAAATATATGCTACATATATATATATATATCGGTCGCATATATAGTGACGAAAAATAGAATAATACGTATATATTCAGTATATATGCACCAAATATATGACGCATATATGAACCATATATTTTCGATATATTTTTCTGACCAAAACATATATGCTACGTATAAACACTATATATAATGCATATATGAGGCATATACGACGCAGATATTTTCGATATATTTTCAATCTATTTTTTTGTCAGAAAAATATATAAAAAATATATGCGCCATATATGACTCATATATGTGTCATTTATGCGTCATATATGACGCATACATTTTTGATACATATCCCTGACAAAAAATATATGCTGTGTATAAACACTATTACAGTTAAACTTAATCAAACTTAAAACTTAAACTTAAAAAAACTTAACTTACAGTTAAAGTACGCTATTATATATGTGGCATATATGTACCATTTATGCAGTATATATGTGGGATATATGCAGGGTAAATGCTACATATATCATTGATACATGATACATTGATGTACAGTAATACCACGCATATACATCTCATATATAAAAACGTTACGAAAATTAGAATTTGGCACATATATGCAACATATATTTATAATATATGGCATACATTTCACATATATTACAATTATTAAAAAAATAAATTTGCACTATAATTTTGCGTATATAAATTTCCATGGGGGAATACAGGTCTATCATAGACATATCTATCGTATACATATTATATACATATATACACGTAATATTTGTATATTAGATCTTCCTGTTCTATCTGGGCGAAGAAAATAAAAATTCGTTCCCTTCCAAGAAGATATGAAATGCCTTTTGAATACTTAAAAAAAAGTAAAAAATGAACGCCAAGTCATTAAAAAAAATCCCCTCAAAAACATTATCGCTTATTTTTACTTATACCAACATTCTGATTTACCTTGTAATTATTTTTTATTTTAATTCAAGCAACGGTTTTAATCTATTTATTTAATTCATCAAATGTATAGAAAAAGTGAGATAACATTTTTTAATCCAGCCAAGCCAGCTTACTAGAAACGTTGTACATAACACTGTTAAACCTTAGGAATAATATTTTTCCTAAGGTTTTCACAAATATATTTTCTTTTCATTGAAGAAAAATCATATTACTATTATAACATAAAACTGATATCACCATTATGTAACAGTACAACGTATGTACCATACAAGTACACTGGGAATGCTGTGTAACGAATTGGCGTGCATGGTTTAGAGATAAAAGCTCGGGGAGGGATCGTGTCCTTTCCGCTACTCAACTGTTAAGTTAAACAAATATTAAATTTCCCCCACGTCCCGATGTTAGGAATACAAGATGATCAGATAGTAGTCATTTTATTAACATCGTTTAAACAATTATGTACAAAACATAAACTTGATCACATCACACATTGCATGAAATATATTCGGTCACATAGACTTTGGCCGTCGTCTTGCTAGCGAAAAAATATATATTTCTCTCTTACTGCTGACATATATTTGATGGTTTGAAATGAATACAGGTGAATATTTATTGGCCCTGGATATTACGTAGTTCGGGCACCGTGACGTGAATTGAGTGGTTCGACATACACACCGATATATCAATGTTACCCTATCCGAATCACACTAGCGTGAGAGATACTAGATTCCATCGCTAATAACTCCATCGGTTAATGCGACGCTTAACATTTTTAATAAAATATAAAAATGGTCGCAATAGGCGTTTTTCCAGTGGGTAGAAATGAAAAATTTCATCTCTTCCCGAGCTTTTTTTCTTAACCATGAACGCCAAGTCGTTGCACAGCATCGCCAGTGTACTTCTGTGGCAGATTCGTTGTACTGTTATATAATGGTGATATCAATTTTATGTTATAATAGTAATATGGCTTTTTTCAATAAAAATAAAATATTTGGAAAAATATTACTCCTAAGGTTTAAGAGTTTTGCGTACAACATTTCTAGTTAGCTGGCTTGGCTAGTTTGAACAATGTTATCTTACTTTTTTAATGCATTTGATGAATTAAAAAAATACATTGAAATAAAATAAAAAATAATTATAAAGGTAATCAGAATGTTTTTGTAAGTCACAATAGGCGATAATCGTTCTGAGGGCATTTTTGTATTACTTGGCGTTCATTTTGTACTTTTTTAAAGTTGTATACACACACACACACACACACACACACACACACACACACAGTAAAATCCCGATTAACCGGGCTACTCGGGACCGAACAATCCATGGATAACTGAAAGCGCGCTTAATCCGAAATAAATGTTATACAATTTTTTATAATTATTCATTCGATGTTAATTTTATTGTAGGGTAGACGTGAATTCTAAGGACCTGTGCCCACGGTGTAGTTTCTATGCGCAGACAACGCGCGTTTACGGTGCATTTTTCAGTCCAAAAAGTGTGTGGATCAAGTGTGTATCGCGTTTGTATCGCGTCGTCTGCACTCTTATTTCTCAAAAAAGCTAGTTGATTTCGGTTGTTTTTGGTTCCGCGTTTGACGCGAGCGACCGTGCCTGGTCGCACGTGCGAGGCGCTTGCGAGACGCACGCTTAATCCGCTCCACGGATAATCCGACCCCGGTTAATCGGGACTTTACTGTTTGGGTTTGGTAATGCTTGATCAATTTTACATAGACAAAGAGGCTCGTCGTTGGTTGGCCAGCGGGCCTGTTGATTTTCCTCACTGTTTCTGCATCAGGTTTTCCTCGGGTTCTCGTTTTACGAATATGCCCTATCATCGTTACTGTACAACTACGGCTTTGTTGCCTATACCCTATCCCTCGTCCGATTGGGCAGAGTGAGAACGAGAGTGTGAGAAAGGGAGAGAGGGGGCGACCCGTATGGATTTCCTAGACCAAGAATAACACACTTTTTTTCTTCGTGTTTTCATTTGGTCGACATCACCGAGTGCTCTTTTCCTCTAGCGCTTCTATTATTACATCTGCGCACCGCGCTTCTCGACCAACATTGGTCGTTGCTGCGATTCATCGAAATCGATCGGGTATCGCAATACAACGTCCATTCGGATTATCAATAATCATCATCGTCGCGGTGTCATTCAAAGAGTCATTTTTTTCCTCTCGAAGTTTCCATGGCTTTTTTTAATGATTTTTTTTTTCGTACTTTCCTTCCAATTCCTAGCGTAAATTTCGCTGTTCCCGAGTAAAAAAATACATTAAATTATCGACGGGTAGATCTCGTTATCATTATCTCGTCTATTTTTCATTCATTAAACGAAAAAACACGATGTGAAAATTCGTGGTAAACGTGATAAACGTGGATCAAGCACGTTGGTTCGCAACGGCGAAAAACCAACAAATTCAACGGCATTTGCGTTTGACGCAATGACAAACGGTTGGATATATTATTTCCGTTGTTGTGGTGATTTTGGAGTGCGCTCGCCGCAAATGTATATATATATATATATATATGTATAAGTATACACACGTTTTCCAATTGCAACATCAAATTAACTGATCACGCATATTGCGTGATATGCGAGAGCAAACACTTCCTTCCGCCGCCGCCCTGAAAAAATTGTTGTAGATTATTGTGTGTTTTAGGGTTACTCGTTGAAAACAAAAAGTAAATAAATAAATGTATAAATGTAATTCGCAAAAAAAAAATGCTTGGTCTATTTTTCGAACGTACGAAGTGGTAGTCCTGGCAAGGAAATTATCGTTCGCCGAACGTGGGACAATTTCGTGTGGATTTTATATAATATATTCATTATATTACGTTGGTAGGAAAGTCTTGCGATACTATAGATGCTCGGTTAAATATTTTTCCCAGCACATTATGAGCTTCTTTCGCCCATCACCACAACAAATCCCGATACACAGAATCTGGATGAAATAAATCAACAAAAACGTCGTAAATGTCGTTCGTCTTCTTCACGAAAACGCTCGGCCCCACGAAGCTGGAATGACCCAAAAAACTATTTCAAAATTAGAATGCGAAGTATTACCACAGCCACCATACTCACCGTAATAAGCCCCGTCAGAGTATCATTTATTTCGGGCCTTGAAACACCATTTACATGCCGAACAATTTGATAATCAAACGGATCTTCAAAATACCCTTGAAGAGCTTTTCAGTTCATGACCTAAGGATTTCTGGACTGCTGGCATTCAAAGTTTACCAGAGCGGTGGATACGAGTTTTAGATGGAGAGGGAAACTATATAATAAATTAAGCTTATGGTAACAAAATGTTATGTTTACTTAAACAAGGTGTGGTTTGTGCCGCAAAACTTTCTTACCAACCTAATATATACGCTCATTACAATAATTAAGGGAACAGTAAAATTTCAAATTTTTTAATTGATTTTTTAATGGCTGGTAACTTCGTGAAAAGTAGTCGTATGGTAAACAAAATCGGGTTTTGAAGCTTGAAATCTCTAGTTTACGAATCTCACCGGTAACATTTTTTTAAGCAACACGCTCGGCGTAAATCTAAGAAATAGCGCGAGGCAAAAATTTTCGATTTTTTTTTTTTTTTAATCCACCACGGGCTTAAATTTGTTTGTTGAGCTTGTTCAATACTGGGATCATTAAGCCTGATTCTCCAGCTTTAAAACGGTAGGTTTTTGACCTCTGTACGATCATTTGTCGCTGAGATATCGGCGTTTAAAGAAAAAAGGAGCTTTTTTTCGTAGATCATCAATATTTCATGAACGAATGATCGTACAGCGAGCTGAAGGTGGGTTTCATAAACTGAAATAAATTCTCTAAAAGCACCTTTTGGTCATTTTGAGAATTTTTTTTAAACCTTCATATTGATTTAAAAAAGTACGCCAAAAATTAGTTTTTTTCCTGTTTTGGAAAATCCACGTCAACTTTGCAAATATTGCGAACATGGCCAATGTTTCTAGGTTTTTTAAATTCAATCTTTAACCCAAAGACCCCCCACAATTTAAAATCGATCGGCTGAACCGTTATTTTTTACTGAAGCATCAAAGTTTTATCAAAAATTGAAGGAACATTTTTATTGTTCCTCAAATGTCAATTAATGATGATGAAAATAAAAACAAATTTCCGCAATTTTTCCTCACAGTTTCGCAATAACTTTTCTTTAAATCCTGAAAAAAGAAAAAATTTAAAATTTTGAAAAAAAAATTTGTAGAGCACGTGGGCGATTTTGAAAAAAAAAAAAATGTTGAATATTGTTGCCTTGCGCTATTTTTTAGATTCACACCGAGCGCGTTGCTTAACAACAATGTTTACCGGTGAGATTCGTAAACTAGAGATTTCATGATTCAAAACCCCATTTTTTTTTTACGATACGTCCATTTTTCACGAAGTTACAGCTATTCAAAAATCAATGAAATTTTTTGGAAATTTTACTGTTCCCTTAATTTTTGTAATGAGTGTATATACATTCACCCATATTTATTTTTTATTTATCTTATTGCAAAATATTTTAAATACCTCACTACATATTATAAAAAAACATATAGCATAATACGAACACACGAGAAAAAAATATTTTACTAATGTATTACCATTACATTATATCACATTATTGTATCGTATGTATAATAATGTTATACTATGATTTAATGGTAAAATATTAGTACTATGGCATGAAATTATATATTTTATAAGGTCATCTTGCCGTATTTGGCTCAAGACTTCTTTCATTTAATTCTGTTCAATAATAGAACTATTATAATTATAATTGTATATATAGATAGTAATATGTTAGAAAAATATATAGTTTTATTTTACGACATATGTTTAGATATTATATAGTGAAGATTAAAATATTTTAATATTATTTTAATAGAAAATAAATATACATAAAAGCATAGGGGTGATGCAGCCGGGCGTCTCTTCCTTCCCGTGGGCCGGCCGCGCAGAGCTCGGAGCTATGCTTCCTTGGGCCGGCGGAGGTAAGGACGGGCATTGACCTCGAACGGGCCGAGTGCGCGCGGGCGCACAACCCACCGCACGATGCACCATGCCGCGGTTCTGCTCGCTGCTGTTGCCTCTGATGCACCGAAAATACATCGTTCTGCTCGATCGCACATGCTCCCCGCCTTTATCTCTACAGTATTCTCTCTCTCTCTCTCTCTCTCTCTCTCTCTCTCTCTCTCTCTCTCTCTCCTCCCTCTTCTCTCTCTCTCCCTCTCTCTCTCCCCCTCTCTCTTTTATTTCGAATATCACCGAATCCCTCACTCCCTTGTCGTTTCTATTCAATTCTTCTCTTCTCTCACTTCTGCGGAGGGGTTGAGAAGAAACGGGAAAAAAAGCGACTTCCGACTGAAGTCGCGGGAGATTAAAATAAAGACGGGTCGCACAAGAAGGAAAAGAAGGTTTCTT
>OY723393.1:40032359-40064859 GCA_963210295.1 Ophion ellenae
CCCTGTCTGTGTCTCTCTACCTCGGGCTCCGGCTCTCTGTCTCTCTCTCCTGCTACGATCGATATGCCTGACCGTGAAAACGCGCACGTCGAATGTGCACGCCGGGCGGGCCTGCCCTCCCTTCTTTCCCCCTCAACCCTGCCGAGCTCAACCTCGAGTACATTTCAGACTTTGCTCCCCTCGAGCCCCCCTCGTCCCATTTGCCCTCTTCGCTGACGCTCCATCTTGCCAACCAAGGCTCGCCCATGTGCGCCTCCACACTGCGTAACACGCGGGCGTGTGTGTGTCGGGCGCTCCCCCACGCTCTTCGAACGTAAACGGGATGTGGAAAATCGCGATGACAGCATCACCGGCTTCTTCCTCATTTCAAGAATCATTTATTTTCCCTCGGCAACTATGAATGAGGAAGGCAGATTCGATCCTGCCAAATGGCCAACTTGAGGGCACATTTGAGACTATCAAAGTGCAAAATGGCGATTGGGCCTTTTTCTTGGTGGATCCGAAAAAAATCGCCCGAGGAATGAACAAAGAGAACCAACTCGCCCAACGGAATTCGTTGATGTTTCGTCTGCGGTCTGGATTTGTTTGGGTCTCTCAAGAGTCGCCCAAGGGCTGTGCATCGATGATGCACAGCCGGTATTTGCTTGAGTCTCTTTGGGAGTTTATTGGGTGATGCACGGCCGCCTGGATTTGGGTTTGGTTGCTTCTCGCCAAAAAAAATTCATCCATCAATGGCTACAGTTCGTTCAGATTCCGTTTGATTTTTCGAGGTCAGCATTTAGTGACCGTTCTATTGAAAAGTGCAACTAATTGCGCAGCTCCTCCCTGGCTCAATCGTAACGACCTTGCGTCATTCAAACTCCAATCGTCCACGATCTTTTCCCACAGGGGCGTTTGTTCCAGGACCCTCGATTTTCTCCGCACTCGTAGATTCACCGCGCGTTCAAATGACCGGTCACCAAATGTTGGGAGCTTCCACGCGACAAAACTCGAGAAAAAAAACAAAACACCTGGACATTTCGACTAATGGCAAAGTACGTGTACCCTGGTCGGAAGAAAAATGTGGCGAGACCTCTTGCCAACAGTCCGAAACGACCAACAACGTTAACGTTTTTCCGTCCCCGTTTTTTTTCTTCTCCCACCCTTCGTTTTTTCATCCCGCATTCGTTACGAATTATCGGAGTCGGAGAGACGAGGGTAGATGCCGCGGCGCAGCTTCTCTCTCTCTTTCTGTCTCGTGCCCCCCCCCCTCCCCTGCCCGGTGTAGGTATCTGTCCTGCACGGTCTAGGCTAGGCTTCGCAGTGGAGATGTACGCGTGGCGAGAGACCAACTCCCGCGACCATTTCTGTGTGTATGCCCATCACGCGCGTATTCGTATTGGCCCGTTGACTAAGAAAAGGGCCTAACTGGATTGGAACGCGACGGGTGCTCGTGGCCTTTCGTCCCTCAGCGGACCGATATGTGTACAACGTATGTACCTATAAGGCGCTCTAGACACCGACGTGGATAGACGTAGCCAAGGAGAGAAGAACTCTTCGCATAGAGAGAACACATAGTGGAGTGAGCGAGATAGATTGGCTTCCATCTGGTACTGGTGCGCTCGCAATCGGCGTGTGCGAGACTGTAAAACGCCTGTGTGCCTCGCAATGTGTGTGTGTGTGTGTGTGTGTGCAGAGCGTAGACGGGTCGTTGACCTCGGCGCACTCCACCACACGTATTCCAAACTACACAAAATACATCGTGTGGTGATGTATTCGCCTTGTATACATGCATGTACACACATATAGATATGTTCACCTTCGCGTTTCAAATTTAATCTTTTTTGCTCCCCCTCCACCCAACCCCAACACCCCGCCCCCCCCCCCTCTCTCTCTCTCTCTGTCTCTCTCGTTTCATGATTATTCTTTCCTCGCTGCCTCTTTTTTCCTCTTATCAGTGGCGGTGCTCCATCGTCTTTGGTTGGTCGCTAGTCCCATTCTCGGCGTTGCTATAAATTCGAGAAAAAAAATTCACCCGACGGAAACTCGAGAATTACCGGATACACATATCCCAATATATGTATAACTGTCAACTCATTCTCCAGTTTTTCGGAAAATTTCGGGTCTAGATATTTCACTAGATCGTAGGAATAACCGGTGCTAGTCATTTCCCTGGATCTAGGGTATTATCGGGACTAAACATTCCCCTAGATGTAAGAAATTACCGGGTGCAAGCATTTGCCTCGATCTAGAGAATTATCAGATCTGGACATTTCTCTAGATGTTGGGTATAAGCGGGTCTAAGTATTTCTCTAGATCTAAGGTATTACCAGGTTTCGACATTTACTTAGATATAGCATATCATCGGAACTAGACACTTCCATAGGTTCGTATTCTCCTGGCATGGCAGAGTCCCGGAAAATACCAGGCCGGTTATTATATCGAATGAACCGTTAAATTCGGAATCGAGGAACCTTAGATTTCCTAGTCAAAATGATATTTGCGTTAAACGTGTCGTCGCAAACTGTGGTCACAAGCTGGAACGAAGCATGTAAGATGAGGGGGTTACAGGTGTCCGAGAACGTGCGGGAAACGATTTGAAAAGCAATTACGTAGGTAAGCTCGTGTTGGGTATCGTGTCGCAAAACATTGAGGCTCTTATCTCGTTGTAGAGAGAGAGAGAGAGAGAGAGAGAGAGAGCTTTTCCGCTAATAATAGCATATTGTCACGGACAATGAGACGGGCCGGGCAAAAGATGAAAGAAGGTCCGAACCATCTGCTGTTTCAGATTGTAGTACGGCTTTTCAACCGCACTCGCCCGATGTTCTCTCTACGGTCGTTGTCGCGATTTCAGATAAAACTCGCCAGCTCGACGTTACAGGCTGCAAACACGCGCATGTCGTCATATCCGCCGCGGATGCTTTCGATAATCTATTAAAAATACGTCAATTGAAACAAACAAAAAAGCGACTAGACCCAGCAATTATTCGCATTCGTTCGCGGTAATATCAATGGCTAACAATTCGAATTAATATTTCCGGACTGCTCTTCGATTCCCATGAAATATTGTAGTCGTGGACCGTTACAAATTGACGACTCACCACGATTGTCACGCGAATGACAATGGGCGTGATAATTCTCGTACCACCGCAAGACATTTATCATTTCTATCCGAGTATTTCTTGGTGCAGATTCCTCGCTACCTGGAAAGATTGATAAGAGATTGATACGATGTATGCGTATATATAAATTATACAGACACCCACACACACACATATATATAATCGATTAGGGTAGCTCGTGCGACACACTGGACAACCATTATTATCATTATTATTATTTTTAATATTTTTAATGCACTTTTTTATCGTTTTATATCAATTTCATTATCGTCATCACTATAGTCATTATAATTATTACATAAGCTCTTATTATTATTATTATCATCATCATCATCATATATATTGCTCTCGTTGCAACAGTCTTCCCTCGAGTCCTTGAATTCCTTGCCCATGTGCGGAACGCACCGATTGCCAACAGCCTGTCATATTTATTAGCATCATTGAGCAATAAAAAGTCGGATAAGATAACCCATTCAAAACAGTACGTGTTTTGTTTTCCTCTCTTTTCTTGCTTTCTTTCTTCTCCTTTTCTTTGGCATTCGATTACCTTGGTCTCGGATAAAAACTTTTTATTTTACCGCTTTGATGTCCGGCCCGCGAGCATTAGTGCACATTTTCCGCTCCGGCTTTCCTCGCATTACACTTTTTTACGGTTTCAATGGATGGCTTTAAAAATAGTAAGGTGATTGTAACTTTGTGATTGGACAATTCTTCGTCGTCTTTCCGCTTTTCTTTGTGTGCAGAATTATGGTGCAGTTTATACTTTTTTTGGTAAGGACTCGTACCCGTGGTTACTTATACATTTATGTCAAGTAATATTTACAAAATATTACAATAAACGAAAAAGAATATATAATAAATATGTCATTAAACATTACATATTAGTTATAATTTTTATTTAATTGATATTTTTTAAGTTTAATGTTCTTCAATTAATATCTATTTGATTATAATTAAATTGAGAAAAATTATATATAGATAAATTGTGTTTAGATAATGACGCGCAGATCTTAATGAAATATTCAAAAAAATGTTGTACAAAGTGTACAGTTTGTATATGTATTAGGCACGATTGAAATGATTATTGAAAATTGCATACTATAGAGCCATTCCGGGGGAACTGGCCATGATGGAGAGATGGCCAATAGAGATGTTTCATAGAACCGCGCACTAGATTTCACCTGCTACTGCTCAATTCGCTACGCGTCGTGCGCATGTGTAAGTGTACGAGCAAAAGTTTGGCAAAAAAATGTTAAGTAAGTCTTTTTCATTATTCTGTCTACTGCAAAATTTTTTTCAAGCTTTCATGTTTTACATTGTGGTGAGGTTATTTCGTAAAAGTAATGGTTACTTTTCTATTTCTTGAATAGTTCACGAACAGTGCTTTGTTGTAACCTCAAGATTTTGCATGTATTGTTTCTACTTTGTTAAATTTTAGATGTGGCCACCTCCCCCGGGAGATTAGGAGAGATCGCCACGTACAGTCGGTGTATGATGGCCATAGTATTAGTTGTGATGTGTTCAGGTAATTCATTTGTTCTACATTTGTTTTAGATGCCTAATAAGTACAAGAGAAAAGCAATTGCTCTACGAGGGAACTGGATTCAAGAATAATTAAAAGCAATTGTTAGTGCTGTAAGAAATGATGAATTGTCGATTCGTGCAGCCGCTAGGACCTACGAAATATACCGGAAGACCTTAGAAAGACGATATAAGAACAATGACGAAAAATGTTGTGGAGAAAATTATTACGAAACTCGTCTGATCGCTGACTGGCTTCAGTGGATATTATGCCAACTCTGGATACACAAAAATTATACTGATTTCGATTATGTATGTTCTAGATGTGGCCAAAAGAAAAAGAAATTATTAATCAAAATATAAAGCCAAAGAGAAAACCGAGAGCATAATGCTGGGTCACACTGGCCATGTCACCTCTATTCCTATGGCTATCACACCCGGATACTCCGGCAAAGATAGCTAATCGTGATTTTAAACAATAGTAATTTTAAGGTTCATCTGATAGTAGTTTGTTTTAATTTCGCGAATTATCTTAAAGTTAAGTTAAGTTTATTAGAGTTAAGTTTAGTTAAGAAATTAGAGAAATATCAAGAAAGTTTAAGAAATATCACAATCAAAATAAAGTACGCATTTTCAAATTGCATTGGACCTCATTTATTTTCTTCTGCACCAATACTGGACTGTTCCGATAAACCAAATCTTATCCAAATAAAGTGGAGCAACATTAAAAAAAGATTAATATCGATAAATATGTGTGCGAGTGTGCATAGATTATAGGAGATATCCCATGTGACTAGTCGTAGAAACTCGCAGTAATAAGGACAGCCTTGGTGTCCTCTCTACGTGGATCATGCAGAGAAGGGAGGAAAAGAAAAAAAATCGTCAAATGCGGGTCAAAGTCCGTCCCTGACCGGCGAAATGACGGTACAACAACGACGATGACCGTGTTGCTGCACCAAAGTGCGCTGTGTTTAGTTGGATAAAACTAATATGCATATGTACAGATACCGACACACACACACACACAGGCGCGCGCGCGCGCCCGCACGCACGCGTATATATATAGGGACTTTTTTGCGTGCACGTTGTCGTGCACTCGCACTACTGCCACTCCTTCTACATATACACCATATGCCGTTGGCATAAAATTGACGGTTAATAAAAGGCTCGTGCTGCACCAACACCGCGACCACCCGGCTCAATCATATCCTGCTGTCATGATTGCTCGCAGTTTAACCCAATTCCTTGCCTCGTTGCCTTGGAAAAGCCGCGGCGACCTACGCACCCAACGTCGACGATCTATCGCCGACTGGAGAAACGGATTATCGTGTTTAGCCTTCGTGTCAAGGTATACACAATTAAAATGGAATATAAAAAAGGAAGAATAAGAGGAGGAGAGAGAAAAAGGAACAATAAAAACAACCGCCTGAATCATCAACGGATTATTGTTGAAGAACTCTCAATTATATATATCTAGATTTATATAATGGCCTCGTGAACTAACAACCGGAGGACGCAAAGTCGAATCGTAGTGCGCAAAAAATACCACAGAATTCGAAGTAACGCAAAAAATCCGTTCTATTGGCGCCCAATAGATGTGCTTAAAAATATGGATGTTACGTAATTCTGTTCACGTATGCATATAGGCTACACAATATAGGTGTAAATGCAAATGCAGATTCCCGCCGTGGCCGATCGTCATAGAAACTGCGGTGAAACATCTTTTTGGCGTTTCGATGATAAAAAACCTCTCCGTCAACAGTGGAGGTCAAATGAAAAAAAAAGAATCGCGACTCTTTTAAAAAAAATTTAGTTTTCGGATTTCTTTTCGGACAAAAAATAATTCGGGTCTCTTTTTTAATTCAATACTTCTGTAGGTGAATATACAGGACTCTCTCTCTCTCTCTGCATAAGTGTCTTGATCTGGACGCACGTGTGTCGACCTATCCCAACAGATGGACGTAATTATGTTGCGTGCTCGTACGTGGCCTGTTCTCGTGTTACGTGCGTCTATGCAGAACGCATGAGCGGTACACAAGCATCACGACAGCCCCGGAGATATTCCTGCCTCTCTGTCTCTTTCTCGTTCTTTATATATATATATATATATATATATATATATATATATATGTGTGTGTGTGTGTGTGTGTGTGTGTGTGTGTGTGTGTGTGTGTGTGTGTGTGTGTGTGTGTGTGTGTGTGTGTGTGTGTGTGTGTGTGTGTGTGTGTGTGTGTGTGTGTGCGTGCGTGCGTGCGTGTGTGCGTGTGTGCGTGTGTGCAGGTGTGCGTGTGTGCGTGTGTGCGTGTGTGCGTGTGTGCGTGTGTGCGTGTGTGCGTGTGTGTGTGTGTGTGTGTGTGTGTGTTTTTGAAAAATGAAAAATGAAAAATGTCGATAAAAAATTAAGTTATAATTATTCAAAGAGAGTGCAGCTGTTGCTGCATGGCAGTGGCTGTAAAATGTTGAATGATACGGACATGACAAGTTGTAGAATAAAAAGTTCGACTTTTGAAGAAATAAAAAATCTTCAATCGTTCGTTATTAACAAATGGATAAACAAATGAAAAAATCATCCGGTCATACGATAGAAAATGCATAACAGAATATTGTATACCACGTCTTGTATAACAGAAAATTGTATACAGAAAATGTTATACTCCGTCTGAATTTGAAATGAATCGGATGACTAGATTCTGAGCTACGATTTCCGTTCCATAAAATATAGTTTCGGAAAAAAGGCTAAAGAAAAAAGGGTAAATCGCGGTGTAGTTTTTTCGAGTTTTCAATTCACAATTAAAGATTTCTCCGATTGCATTGATACCTTCCGTATGTACAAAAGTTTATCGAGTCTGCGGTGCTGTTGTGCCTTTGCGACGAATCGACCTAGCGCCACTCATAGTCGATGCCCAACCCCTTCGTCTCCCGCACTCCTTACTCTCCCCGTCTCGACTTTCTTAGCTCTCTCGTTCCTTCTCTTCCATCCCCGACTCCGTATCCCTCACGCCTCTTCGCTTTTCCGTCCCTCGTGCCCCACCCGTTCGAACGAGCGGAGCAGGAGCAGTGCAGCAGCAGCAGCAGCATCGAGATGCTATATCCCAACCCGACAACGCCATAGACCGTCTCGTTGAACTCGGTTTACGACGCAGACCGGTAGTCTGGTGCATTATACGTTATACGACTGTGGAACTATATATTTACGTGTCTGGCGGGGGGTGGGGGGGGGGGGGGGGGGCTGTTCACCGACACGTTGCTAGTCCGTGGAGTATTTTGTCCCAGAGAGAGAGAGGGAGAGAAGGGAGTTTTACACACAATGGGTTCTTCCTTTCTCTCTCTCTCTCTTTCTCCATACCTACCCTGGAACAGCACCCAAAAGGGGTGTGGACGAGAAAACCGCGCGAGTTCGAACTTCCGGTAACCTGAGAACCTGAACGCTCGGGCATGTATACGGTCCCGCGTGCGTAATGCGTGAACCTATTCCGCGTTCGGATAGGTCAGTTCTCATTTTGCAAAGGGGTAAAAACCGCCGGCTGACTCGCCTCGTGCGAAATCTGAGAACATTTATTCGCGAGCAATCGTAACCGACGCTGTCATTACATTAGTACGCATTTATTTGTTATTTGTTATTTTTTTTAATTATTGTTTTTCCTAAATATTTCATTGTATACGCGATAGCCCGCAAAATTACGCCGAAAAGGGAAATCTAGATGTCTGGTGTCAATACTTTTTCGAACCACCCCCATCTATGCTCTACGATTTGTTTTTATTTTTCGGGAAAAAAAAGCTTTTTTAAATTTTCTTTTTCTCCTTTGAGTACGTATTTTCCTCTTGGAAGTTTTTGAAAACAATTAAGATGTATGCATTGACAGATACATAGATGGAGTCATTTGGACTGGTGTAAGCCTTTTTTTTTATCATCTCAACTTTATGGACTGATCCTCTCAAACCTGTTTTCTTAGACTTGCGATCAAAATTTAAGGCATCAACGTTAGGGTTCAGTTAATCATTTATTTATTGCTCAACAGTGTACTTCCGGAAAAAAATAAGCAAGAAGAATCCTGAGACGAGTAAGTTAACAGAATGGAAAAATTAAAAAAATGGCCCTTTATCGAAAAGGAAAAGGAATCGTAGTACATATTCATTATTATTATATCAATTTATGGAAAAATCGATTACGTCACTCGTAATCTTTAAGGTATTCCTTTCACGAACCCGAATATTCAACAATTAACTGATTTTCGCCTATATTCAAGTAAAAATACATCCTAGTATACTCGTAAAATTTCAAGCCACGTTACCGAACTTTTGACGATAAATTACGACTCTAACTCAGATAACTCTAGATGCCTTATATAAACTGCTCACGCGCGTAAAAAAATCTAAAGATTCCGTAATGACAATAAAAACAAGGGGTCATCGAATGTTTAAAGAAAATATTCATGATAGAACTTAAAAAAATGTGACTAACAGAAGAATTTTCGTAGCCACGACTTTTCAGAGAACATGTCAACATATCTAAATGTACTGAGTTTGAGCGAAATTTTTTATTCCAGTTTATCTTTGGGTATAATAGTTGATTGGAACTTATTTTTATTTAGCGCCACTGTAATTTACCACTGAGTCTGAAGGGCCCTTCTTATGCGCCGGAAAAAACGGCCCTCCGCGAAAGAAATACCTTAATCGACGAACATAAGCTCGGGAGTCGCTTTTCGTCGAATGTTTCGTTTCTTTTTCTCTGCATGGAAAGGTCACTCACCCGGAGTGAAAAATAAATAATTTCGCTGTATATAAGAGCTACGGTGCATTATAGCACCAACGGCCTCGGGTGTTTGGCGCTGAGGAAGGGGGGTGGGGGATGAGACCAAGGGAAAGGCGAAATTGACGTGTCCCCTCGGGGACGCGCGATGCTGATTCTACCAGAAAAGTCACCGTATATATAAACATTTGTATGCGTATACACACACTCACATACACACAAACACATACAGTGAACACGCTGAAGGCTTCGGGAGACTTTGTTCGCAGCATCAATTGAGCATTTTCATCGTCTTTCCTGGTTCTCTCTCTCTCTCTCTCTCTCTCTCTCTCTCTCTCTCTCTCTCTCTTGTCACGGGCATCCATCCCGTACCAGCCTGTCAGCAACTGGCTGCAGAGCTAGAGGAAGAAGATGCTTCGAAAAGCGCATTGAAAAAGTATGAAAAAAGAGAAAGATCAAGACACAAAAGTGAAAAAAGCACGTATGAATTCTTTTGAAGAGAAGAATGCCTCGTGGTTGCCGCAAGAACATCTCCCCGCCCCCTGACACTTAAAGCAACTTCTTTTTGACTAGACAAATTGTAAAAGGGGCTATGTGATGTCGGGGGAAAAAAGAAGCGCAGTGGAGTATGCAAATTGTGGAGACGTACTAGCTTGCATTTCCCGTGTGGTACAAAAATGGCCAGAGAGGCCGAAGTTGCCCGGTTTTTGTAACAGGCGCTCGAGAACGAGGCCGTTTCCGTGTCCTGCCTGCTTGATGGGCGGTGAACATTGAAACGCAATGAAGGTTGACGGTTGAAGCTAGAGACAATTTTAGTCACTAGCCCTTTGATCGCAAAGGCCGATAAAATCTCGTAGTGGTTTTTCAGCTGGTGATGCCGTACCCGATCCCGTACCGCTGGTGATCGATGAATCGGTAGAAAATATTGGTACACTACTCAAAAAATTAAAAGAACAGGAAATTTCTTAAATTTTTGAAGCTCTGTGTGAAAAATGATTTTATCGAGAATTACAAAAAAGGATTTTGAAGTTTCAAGTTTCTAATTTCGTGATCTTTTGGCATAACAAAATTGTGAGCTACGGTTATTACGCAATCATAAGATAAACGGGAGAAAAAAATTTCCAATTTTTTTGTTTTTCTTTAATGGTCCACGGGCTCGGGGAATTGTTTTTTTTAAGTTTTTTTCGATACATAGGTCAGTTTGCTTGTTTATTCAGCTTCAATTTAGTTTTTTTTTTCGGTCTCTCTACGTCATTTTTTTGCCGCGATATCCGACTTTGAATGAAAAAAGATCCTTTTGTCTTTGATCATCGATATCTCGGCAACCAATGATCGCACAGGGAATTGGAAGACAGCTTCGAAAACTTGAATAAATTACCTACGAGAGGCTTTGATTGATTTTTGAAAGAAAAAAAATGTTCACCCTCAACATTAATTTGGAAAAAGCACGAAAAATTCCATTTGATGGTTTTTCAGTAAATCTACTACTACTTAACAAATATTGATGGAAAGACTAATGTCGTCAGGTTTTTGTAAGCTCAATGTACCCCCAATAGCCCTGTAAAACTTCTAATTGATCCATCGAACCGTTTTTCCAGACCGACTGATCAAAGTTTTACAAAACACTTAAGATGGGCTATACATTTACAACAATCACAAAATCGATTAATTTTTTTCCTTCTTCAAACGATAGAATTATGTATGTAGAATATTTTCCCAAAGTTTTAAAGCGAAATTCGAAACGCTTCAAACGTTACAGCCCGTCAACGCTGTGCCTCACCGCTCGGATTCATAGCAGGCGTGAACTTCAAACGCGTTTTTCTCAAAACTGCATTATCGAAATTAGCGTGCAGGATTACTCAAAAACTATTAAGCCGATTGAGTTGAAACATAGTAGAAATATTGATAATATTGCTACCTTCTACTCGACGAGAATTGTTTTCGAAAAATTGAGAAAAAAACTACTTTTCTAATCCACATTTTACAGAAATGTTGAGTGAAATGTTGATTTTTTTTGTAAATGCGTGCCATTTTCTTAAATTTGCATTTTGTTAATTTTAATTATCGTCACATACAAACTATACCTGTTCTAACTGAAAAATGTTTGAACTTTTTTGCAAATCAAAGTTTACGGGAAGCTAGATTGCACGCTAGATCCGCAACTCCCTCGGCGACCTTGCTGTAACACTCTGCCACAGCTCCTTCATTTTGATGATAAATTAATTTAAAAAAATAGTTTTGTATACTTAAATATACTATTGAAGGATACCTACAGTTTGATAATTGTAGAACAATTATTTCTTAGTTTCAAAAATCCCTCAATATTGCTTATTTTTTCGTGTCTTAATGTATATTCCGCCTTAAAGGAACAAGTGTATTGTTCCTAAACATCGTGTAATCATCACCAAAATAAAGAGACCATTTTTTCCCACTTTTTTAACAACTTTGCACGCGTTACTTGTTACATATGAGAAAAAAAATTCGAAGAATACCAAATCTTTTTTACTTCGATTTTTTTGAAAATTTGTAAAACATTCCAGGAAACGATAATGACTTATTTTTGACACGATTCGGCCTTTGCGTACCATAATTTCATTCATCTTGAATTGCATAAATTAAAAGTTGATACCCCCAAGTTGTATTCAATGAGGGATCGGAGAACAATTATGCGATTAATTCTCGAGATTTTCTGCGAAGGTTATTAGGGTTACAAAAACATTTTTTTTCAAAACTACGCATGATTAAAAAAATTGATTGCTTTTGAATTATCGAAAAAAAATTCTCAAATTTAACAAGTAACTAGTGCAAAGTTGTGAAAAAAATTGGTTTTTTTCATTTCGATGATGTTTATATGATGTTTAGGAACAATACACTTGTTCCTTTGATTGTTTTGTAAAGCTTCGATGAATCGGTCCGGAAGAACGGTTCGATAGATTCATTTGAAAATTTACACGGCTATCGGGGGTACATTAAGCTGACAAAAATCTGGCAACATTAGTTTTTCCATCAATATTTGCAAAGTAGTGGTAGATTTACTGGAAAACCATGAAATGTCATTTTTTATACTTTATTCAAATTGATGTTAAAAGTAAAAAGATGTTTTTTTTTTCTCAAAAATCAATACAAGGTCTTGTAGAAAATTTATTCAAGTTTTTAAAGCTGCCCTTTAGTTTTCCGTGCGCTTATTGATCGCTGAGATATCCATGATCAAAGACAAAAGGATCCTTTTTCATTCAAAGTCAGATATCTCAGCGAAAAATTGACGCAGAGACCAAAAAAACCAAATTGATGCTGAATAAACAAGCTAACTGACCTATGAATTGATTTAGCTGAAAAGAATTTTCCCGAGCCCGTGGATCCTTGAAAAAAAAAAAATTTTAATTAGGGAAATTTTTGTCTTGCTTTATTGCTTATGATTGCGCGATAACGGTATCGCGGTTTTTTTAAATCTCGATACGACAGTTTTTCACACGGATAAAGCGCTTAAAAAAATACGACAACATTTTGTTGAATTTTCTGTTCCTTTAATTTTATGGTGTAGTGTATTTTGGCAAATGTTTTTGATATCTTAAGGGGCCAGTCCACTTTGGAGCCGCGAAAAAGGCTAATTTAGCGATTTAAAAAAAATGATTTTGTAAAAGATACGAATTCAAAAGTGTTGGGCTTGATAAATAAAGTCTTAAAATACATAAAAACAAATTTCAATTCAGTTTTATTCATTTTTAAGTACAAAAACTATAGTTTAACGTAACGCCTCAAAAATAGGTGGGCTAGGTAGCTCCATCACAAATCGGCAACGGCTTGCCTGAAAAAAAGAAATCAAAGTCCATTAGATTCAGTATGACACTAGCTACAAAATGACCCTCGGATATAAAGTTTATCAAAAAATAAAAAAATGGCAGATGAAAAACGAAAAAAGTATTAAAAAATTCGCGTTTTTTCGCAGTTTTTCGCAAAAAAAGAGTAAAAATCAAAATTTTAAGACCATCGAGGGTCATCTTGTTGTGAATCATGTTTACAATATGCGGTTCAAATTTCAAGAGAATCGGTTTATTAGTTTCAGAGATACGATGGAGCTAGATTTTGAAAACGTTGTTTCGAGAAAAACGCGTTTGAAGTTTATACTATGAAAAAATCTTACCTAAACTCAATCGGCAATTCCTGCACCGTAAAAAATCCCTTCTGATTGCTCATTATCGTCGATTTCTTCAAGTCTTGCTTGCTTTCGATTTTTTGAAATTTTCAAAGTGGACTGGCCCGTTCTTTCTTACGCGAAAGATGACTCCGAAATGAAAAATATTCGTTCCCATTTCAAAAACTTGAATTTACGTTGGCATGACCTTTTGTTCGGAAGACTTTTTTTCTTAAATGCGTCCCTCTCCCCATATTCCGTTGAACCGACTTTTGAATCGTACACTCTATAAATCGAGCACGGAAGATTTCAATATGGGCAGCCGTTGATGTATGTGGACTCCATGTGGCCCTCATAAGTCATCTCGATCGAGATTCAAACGCGAAAAATTTCATCCCCGACACTGCAACCCCCAATGGTATTTGCATCGGAAATTAAAAAGAAAAAACCCGATGCAATCCAAATTTCGCGCGCGATCTGCGCAAATCTTCTACACGAAATCAAGAAGAAAGATGAGCCCAGAGGAGGAGGAGACACGGGAATGAAAACGGCAAGTACTTATATACGTGAGAACACGGAGTCGAATCGATGCGATTAAAAGTCCCTGGCTCCCCTCTCCCCTCCGTCACCACTAGCTTCGCGCAATGCGTCGGCGATGTAAACAAACTGCATGCGGGGAGCGAGAGAGAGAAAGAGAGAGAGAGAGAGAGAGAGAGAGAGAGAGAGAGAGAGAGAGAGAGAGAGAGCGAGGTGGCTATGCGACGGTGCAGTGCTGCTGCTGCTGCTGCTGCTGCTGCCTCGCGAGGTCATTGACCGTGGGTTGCGAGAGAACGACGAGGGATGGAAGAGGGTGGTTGGGTAGTCGCAAGGGTGAGACGTGGCGCAGGGCGAGGGGGGTGAGGGAAAAGTTGGTAGAATCCCCCGTGTAGACGGGTTCAACTATAGAACGAATGCGTACGAGCAGGAGAGAGAGGGGGAGAGAGAGAGAGAGAGAGAGAGAATATATAGATATCTACACGCATATCAATATCCGCAGCTATATATACCCTCGACTTTGAGGACCCCCCTAAATCCTTCCATAGCCAAGTCTCTCCATACTCAATATTACGTAAGCCTCAGTGTCTTCAAAACCACCTTTGGACTGAAGCAATCTCGATACGGTCATTTCCAGGACTACTCAAATTCCAAAAGCAGGAATTTATTTTCAGAAAGTCTGGAACCGCCTCGAACCAGCCAGATCTCCTGATAGCCGACATTGCACGAATAGAAAGGGTTCAAAATATCCCTTTTCTGTACACATATTGGAGACGGTTGGATATGTCGAGATGGAGAAAAAAATAAGCGAGAGAGAGAAAACAGCCATGGGGATGAGGACACGGAACTTCAAGTTCCAGGGCTGGGGGTGCCCAGGGCTAAGGGTTGGAAGATGAAAAGGATAAAGCTGACAGGAGCCAGGGCGGTAGAGGCAGAGGGGTCGGATGCAGTTGCATCGACCGTCAGCTCAGCTGTGCACTTCCTCCTTCAAACCCCCAAATAGGGGTTCATGGCTGCACATATGTAAACGTCGAGAGACAGCGCTCTCTCTCTCTCTCCCTCTCTCTCTCTCTCTCTCTCTTTCTCTCTCTCTATCAAACTATTTCATCCCACCCCTCTCCAGCGGGTTAGCGACTGAAATTCTCTTTTGCACCCCCTCTCAACCGCCTTGACCGTCCCGAGGTTCAGTGAGTGCCAGCGGCGATGGAAACGGGGCAAGGGGTGCGCGAGTGTATGTGTGTGTGTATAGCTCGATCAGTGCACCATCCCTCGATGCCCGGACCTCGCGCAACCCCCGAATCGGCGCGCGTCATCCCGCGTATGAGGGGATGCTGCGCGCCGGCCCCGATGACAACAACGAGCTCGACGGCTTGAGGGGGCTGGATGAACGTGACCCTCAAAACGAGCAGTGCATGTACACGCGCGCTCCTACCACCACCAATGCCATTTTGCTCCCTCTTTCATCCTTTTCGCACCTCCGCCCTTTACGCCCTGCGACTCAGGACCATCCTCCGTAGTCTTTGGGCGAACACGGACTTTGGGGAACAGTCTAGACTGCGCGCGAATGCGCCTCAATTTACTTCGAATGAGGAATAGATTGGATCGAGATTCATCAGCTTGGAAATTTAATTCGATCGTGGTGGACGAGCCAATGATTGAGTGTTTGGGTTTGAGAGGTTGGGAAATGTCAAACTCTGGATCTGTTGAACTTGGTTTGGCCTTTTTTGGGTTTGCTTGAGTTTTGAGAGTTAGCGGACTGGACTATTTGGATTGTAGAAATTGTGTCACCCTGGAGTTTGCAGGGTTGGAACGCAACAAAAGTTTTTTTTTTCTTTCTATTTTTAATATCGGAATCAGCCTTTTCGTAGGCTTCTATTTTAGATCCCTAAAATGAGTATCTTGAAAAATGGTCGAGAAACTATTTCATCAAGAATGTGCCCCTAGAAATTAGTGGGTCTGCTTGGGGCCCGAAAAACAGGTAGATTAGCGATTTTTTTTTCTCACGAGATTATTGGTATGACGAGGTCGGGATTTCACACACGATTCATACATAGCCTTGCCAAGTGTGAGTTTTTTTCCCTTCAAATCGACAAATATTTATAATCAATGCATTCACGATTATTTAAGAAAGTGCCGCCGTTGCTTCACGGTTAACCGGTGGAGGAGCTTTTGGCAGCTAGGCTCATCTGAAATGAAAAATAATCAAAACATAGTATTGGTATGATAATCAAACTTTCGTATGACCGGATATTTTTTTGAAATTTTCAAAATTATCAAAATCGCACCTATAGGAAAGAAAAGGTCGATTTTCGACACAAACTTGAATCATTTGTTATTAGCAGATAGATGCACATATGAAAAAAATCATCGAGTTCTACGATAGAAAATGTTATAGATCTACCTGTCTGTCCGAATTTAAAGAGAAACGGCCTCGGAGATACACCTACGCTACGACCTACATCGTTTCATAGAACACCATTTCGCCAAAAAGGTAATATAGCGCAGCGAGCGAGCCGGCCGTTCACGAAAATCGTCATAACTCAGGCACTGTTTCAAATGCGTCCAAAATCTTCATTGAAAATTGAAGTCAAGGCCGTGGGCTTTGAAAGGATACAATCAAAAAAATCCTCAACGTATCCGCCTACCTATATCGCAAGTTCCAGAGTACGAGGCGCCGAATTGGGCGATCTTGAATAAAATTCAGATCGACGGCTGTTACGTGAATCAATATCGAGCAGCTTCAAAGATATGAAGTAATTGTGAGAATTACACGGTGGCGAGAGTGTGTGTGCCTTAGCGCGAGAGAGATTGTTCGTTTTCAACTGATCGTTTTCACTACCTTGAAAGAAATGGAAGGAAAAAAGGAAGCAATATGCGACTTGTAGAATTTACGATGGATAGCGGAGAACTGATAACATGGTCAATAATTATACGTCTATACAGCACGATCGCGCGATCGTGAACGCGCTATAAATTAGCGAGTGGAGCCAATTGGCGCGAGATGGCGGCAATATTCATTTCAAGGCAACGATTTCCACTCGACTCTCGTCCATATGAATAAAAAAATTGTTTGTTTTTTTTTTTCAATGAAAAAATAAATATACAGCCTTGATCAAAAGTATTAGGCACCCTGTTAGTTTTCTATTCGGACAAACAATCGAATATCTCGGCGAGAAAAAAATCGTTAACCAATTGACCAAACGGCATTTTGAAGCGGACAAAGCCACCTTTGTCTCGCTTTTTTTCTTCGTTTTTATGATTTTTTTTTGTACCCGGTACGTTATTTTGAGCATGCCGTTTTTTACGATTTTCGCACTTTGCAGAATCGTGTGCTGGACTTTGAATTAGCGATAAGATCTTTCAAAAGGACGATGTTGGCTTTCGTTCCGTTTTTTTTTTCATTTCCAATTTTTTTTCGCGCAGTTATATTGTTTTTTTTTTTTTGAAAAACCGACAGGTTTCCGAAAAGCCGGCATCGTGCGGCGTAACTTGAAAACTATGAGGTTTGGAATATTTAGTATAAGGAGTAAAAAGGTGTCTTACGTTATTTTTAAATGACTACATTTTTTAAAGATTTTTTTCCAAAATTCCATTGCATCGCTATCTTTGTTTGATAGTCGACGATTCGTCTCATTAATTTATCGCCGTTACTTTAAAACAAAGATATTTTAAAGTAACGGAATCAGATGACGTCTTTCGTTGATTTTTCAGAGGTTTTTAAGAGCGATTTTGCCGAAGTGTGGTTACTTTGGTCTTCCAGATCTCTCCAGATGAGTTTTCATTCGTTGAACTCCATATAAGCTCACGTTTTATGGCATTTTTTTGAGACTCACGAATATGATCTCCGCGTTTTGACGTAGAATTGATATTTTGCGCGTTTTCATTATTCGTACAAACAATTTACGCAGATTGACGATGTGACAAAAAAGAACTCTAAAAATGGGGTTTACAAGAGTTACACGTTACATTGTTACTTCTCGAGTACTGCTCGGTAATACGACTTTGCTTCGGGACACTAGAGGTCAACGACACTTTAATGTATGGGGAGCTTTACTTGAAACAATAAAACGCGTAACTACTGCGAAGACGATTTTTCGAGTTTTCTTTTTGTGAAAGCGCCAGTCTGCGAAAATTAGTTGTACGGATAACGTTAACGCGTAAGATATTAATTCTACGTCAAACTGCGAAAAACATATTTGCGAGTCTGAAAAATGGCAAAAAATGTGAGCTCAGTCTGGTTAAACGTATGAAAATTCAAATGATGCTTGATGAAGGGAAATCTCAGAAACGAATAGCAAAAAAGTGAATTGTTCGCGTTGCGCTATACAATATGGAATTAAACGAATGAGAATGGCTGGCAGTCGCATTTAAATCGAAGGAGATCGAGAAGAACAAAGGTCACCGCATTTCGGCAGGATAGAATAATAGTGAGAACTGCGTTAAAAAATCGACGCAAAACCTCGTTTGATCTGGCTGCTGAGCTTAACATCGAAACGGAACGGAATATTTCAGCCCCAACAGCACGAAGAAGAAGACTCAAGCAGGCTGGCTTGAGAGGATGCAAGGCTAGGAAAATAGGGTGGCCCTCTGAAAAAACGAAGAAATTGCGATTAACGTGGACTTAAAATTCTCAACATTCTGCCGAGGAAGATTGGTTCAGAATAATACGGTTAGACAAATGTAACTTTGAAGGAAGTATGACATGCTCATTGCTTTCCTTTGAGAAACCAATTTATTTGATCGTTCATCATGTGTCAGAGATCATTTCGATCGCTTAAGCGATACAAATTTTTTGTGAACTTTCCAGATTTTTGGCACCTCTGGTGGAATTTTCGTACGAAGAAGGGTGCGTGAAGAATACCATCCGAAGTGCGTAGTACCAATCATAAAATTCGAAGGTGGAATGAATTCTGAGAAGTACATAAGGGTACCGGAAAGAAAATTGAGATCGTCTGTCGCGAAGATTTTTGGACATGACAACATCAAATCCATCAAATTCCAATAGGACAATAAACCCTGCCACAAGACAGCTGCAACCATGAAGTGGCTTGTAAAAAATAAGGTGGCGGTGCTCCACTGGCAGGCTCAATCCCCGGATCTCAACCCCATAGAACATTTATGGTCTGTTCTGATGGGAAAGACCCAAGAACACGCAATAACGTCGAAGGAACACGTCGAAAAAGTGTTGCAATAGGAGTGGAGGAATATAGAGCCCGAGGTGTGCCTTCCGTTAGTGTGCTCCATGCCTAAAAGGGTTGCGGCCGTAATTAAACCCAAAGAGGGTTCAACGAAATATTAGTTAAGTAAAGAAGTCATCGTGGAAGAAGTGTAAATATTGAAATATGACTGTTAATATGATTTTTGAAAAACGAAAATTTCAAATAAAAACGGAAAAATTCGAATGTGTTAAAAATGCAATTATGTACCTTTTCTCCTCTTCATATTTTCGTTCAAACATATTTGTGTCAAAGTAACGGCAATAAATTGATGAGACAAATCGTCGACCAAAAATAGGGTTACAAACGAATAATGGAAAATAATTTTTTTTCTAATTAAGTGACTCCAAAATAACAAAATACAACTTTTTAGTCCTTAGACTGAATACTCCAGAATTCATAATTTTCAAGGTGGCCTGCACGATGCCGGCTTTTCGGAAACCTGCCGTTTTTTTTTCAAGAAAAAACTGGATAACTCTGCGAAAAAAAATCGCAACATTAAAAAAAACGAAACTAAACCTAACGGTGTCCTTTTTCAAAGATCTTATAACTGAATGGTGAGATTACTATTTTTTTATGTCCAGCACGTGATTTTGCAAAGTGCAAAAATCGTGGAAAACCGGTATGTTTAAGATGACGTACCGGGTACAAAATAATCACAAAAATAAAAATAAAAAAGCAACATGAAGCTGGCTTTGTCTGCTTCCAAACTCCGCTTGGTAAATTGGTTAATGATTTTTCTTCACCAAGATATTCAACTTTGTGTCCGTATAGAAAACTTCCAGGATGCCTAATACCTTTGATCAAGGCTGTATATGTATAGGAATGATACTTTCGATATCTCGAGCTTGGGCGAACGCAATGGACCGATAATCGGGACACCCCTGACGACGACGTCCCGTCGAGGGCACGTCCAGATACGCGAGTATGTGCATTTTATACATAAGACTCTCGCGCGTTTCCAATATAAATGCAATGAGCGTTATGATTGATATACGATCAAGCGCCGATTATCCGTGATCGCCGATCTAATCATTTCTACTTTGTAGAAACGCAACGACGAACCTTCCTGCAAGCCTCCCGTCCGCAGAATAAATTGAATGCGCAAACCCATGTGCGAATGTCGGTATTCCGCCAGAGTTGCCAATACGGCCCAGAGTTGTGCAAGTTCTGGCGACCGACTCTCAGTTGGCGGTACTGCCCCAGTATTGGAAACCGAACGTATCAGCACCGTCCCAGTCTGGGTTACTGAGTCTTGGGTGAAGTACTGGCCCAGTAATGGTAAACTATTTTATCAGTAGGGTGCCAGTCCTGGTTACCACGTATGGTTGAGTCTCGGCTGGAGGTACTACGCCAGTACTGACAACTGAACGTATCAGTGCCATGCCCGTCTTAGCTACCCAGTCTTGGGTGTAGTACTGCCCCAGTATTGGTAAACAATTTTATCAGTGCGGCGCCAGTCTTGGCAACCAAGGTTGGTTCAGTCTCGGCTGAAGGTACTGCGCTAGCATTGGCAACAGTACCACGCCAGTCTTAGTTACCGAGTCTTGGGTTAAGTACTTCCCCAGTATTGGTAAACAATTTTATTAGTTCAGTGCCAGTCTTGGTAACCAAGGTTGGTTCAGTCTCGGCTGGAGGTACTGCGCTAGCATTGGCAACAGTACCATGCCAGTCTTGGTTACCGAGTCTTGGGTTAAGCACTGCCCCAGTATTGGTAAACAATTTTATTAGTTCGGTGCCAGTCTTGGTAACCAAGGTTGATTCAGTCTCGGCTGGAGGTACTGCGCTAGCATTGGCAACAGTACCACGCCAGTCTTGGTTACCGAGTCTTGGGTTAAGTACTGCCCCAGTATTGGTAAACAATTTTATTAGTTCGGTGCCAGTCTTGGTAACCAAGGTTGGTTGAGTCTCGGCTGAAGGTACTGCCCTAGCATTGGCAACAGTACCATGCCAGTCTTGGTAACCGAGGTTGGTTCAGTCTCGGCTGGAGGTACTGCGCTAGCATTGGCAACAGTACCATGCCAGTCTTGGTTACCGAGTCTTGGGTTAAGTACTTCCCCAGTATTGGTAAACAATTTTATTAGTTCAGTGCCAGTCTTAGTAACCAAGGTTGGTTCAGTCTCGGCTGGAAGTACTGCCCCAGCATTGGCAACAGTACCATGCCAGTGATGGTCACCGAGTCTTGGGTTAAATACTGTCCTAGTATTGATAAACAATTTTATTAGTACAGTGCCAGTCTTAGTAAGCAAGGTTGGTTGCGTCTCGGCTGGAAGTAGTCCCCCGGCATTGGCAACAGTACCATGCCAGTCTTAGTTACCGAGTCTTCGGTTAAGCACTGCCCCAGTATTAGTAAACAATGTTATTAGTACAGTGCCAGTCATGGTAACGAAGGTTGGGTGGGTCTTGGCTGGAAGTACTGCCCCAGCAGTGGCAACATTACCATTCCAGTCTTGGTTAACGAGTCTTCGGTTTAGTACTGCCTCGGTATTGGCAGACAATTTTATCAGTACGGTGCCAGTCCAAAAAATATGGATTGAATGAAAAATGTAAGTTTTGCTTCCTCATAGAGAAACTTTGTGACGATGAAAACATTTTTTTTCAGTTTTCAATATCAACGTGCTCAAAATGTCCCAAAACCTCGAAAAATCAAATTCACAAACAATGTCTGCATGCATGTGCGCCTGTGTGCGTATGCGCACGCATGTACGTTCTGGCACTGTAAAATTAAAACGTCTGTAACTCGAGAACGGTTTGGGTTGAAGGGCTCCTGTGTCGCTCAGATGTTAATCTGTACAATCTCTTTATTCCCTGCAAATTTTGTCGAGAGAAGTAAAAAATTACAAATTTAACAGCATTTTTTAATTTAAAAGAAATGTCTGTGACCACGTTAATTTGCAAAAAATTTCAGAATTTTGTAAATTTTTTTTTTTACAAATAGAGTATCATGAAATGACGGCTGGTATTGAATTTAGGGAATTTAGGGAATGAATTTTGGACACTTTCGAAATATGTCAAACTGCTCTAATTTTTGCATATATCAAGATACTGTGGTGATTTTTTTACACAAAGTATTGTAAAAGTAAAGTTGCTATAACATTTGGAGAGAATCCCGAACCATTACAGACTCCTCTGGACTCTTCTGTCTCCTTACGGATATCCATAAATTGGCTAAGTAGATGTAATTTTATTTCACTATTTCGCGTGTTCGTTCTGAACGTACGCCGCGACTCTGGCGGCTCTCGCGCCTTCTTGCGTCGAGGCAGACATTGTTATGCCTCGACACAATGCGTGTGTGTCAGTGGTCATTCGCTACGTCGGGCGCACACGGTTGAAGATTGTTTTCTTCCCGCATACTGTCCCTCCGCGGCAAGTATACACTTCGTGTGAGTATATGCACCTATATACCCACACGCTGATCCACGCTCAGCGTCAACAAAGAATTAGGATTTCTTTGGCAGCGTTGGGCATCAGTCTTTCTCGTGCCGTCTACGTGTGAACTTGTTTCAATCCCCAAGTGCTTTTCATCTATTCCCATTCGTTTTTATACAGTACACTTTTTCTATTATTATAAATTAATTTTTCTCGTCTTAACACGAATTCGAGTGCTCTAAGTGTGCTATAAAAATTCGAACGTTCTATAAGGTGAACCAGGTAAGATATACAAAGAATTTTTCTTTTACTTGTTTTTTCATTTTATTTTGTATTTTTTGTCTACTGCATGTTAAGGCATAATAAACAATTCATTTATTTTCTCTCCGTTCCTTACTTGCTGTGGGACTGCGCTATCTTTCTGTCTCTCTCTCTCTCTCTCTCTCTCTCTCTCTCTCTGTCTCTTATATTTTCTTTACTTATTCTATCATTTATTTTAAAGAATTTGTTCAATTTGATCAGGGAGTCTCGGAGGACAAGGGGAAAGAAAACGCTTTGGTAAATACAATGTTATTTACTTTGACCGAAATTATGTATGCTGATGTAAAATTACAGAAGAGCATCTTAATTCATACTAAATACTCTGGAAGTGGCTATATTTTTCAATTCTGTTTAGATGGAGGTGATGAGATCCTTGGTGGGTTCACCGACCGACGGAAAAGGTGTTATCCGCAATGTGATCGCTGGCCTGATATCAAAGGCGGTGCAGGAAAAATACTCGGCCACGGGGAAACCAGGCGCGAACGGTATAACGAAAAAATCCTTCAGTGCGACAATAACGTACATACGTATGAATGGTAAATATTTTTCAAATTTTTACTAATATAATTTTTAGAACTGGGTGCAATGAAATAATTTTTTTTATTTCAGATATTTTTTAGATACGATCGGGAAAAAAAAACTACTGCGGTGGAAATATTTTCGACAACCAGCCGATGTTTATCTGATGCCGGTGACCGGGAACACGCCGCAACTCTGGCCCAATATTGGCAGCCGGTACTAGTCACCAATACTATGCCAACGCTTGCCAAGCGGAGGACCGGTGTTATCATTTCGGAATTGGGCCAGTATTGTTTACACGATCTGACCCAATATTAGCATTCAGTATCCGGCCAGTACTGGCGTCAGTACTGAGCCAAGTTTCCAGTCTATACATGGGCATATACCAGCAAAGTACTGATTTACTGTTTGTCTCAAGACTGGCTACAATATCTGGCCCAAAACTGGGCACTTATTCTGAGCCAATACCCGTAAACAGTGTCGGGCCGATTCACGCCGCCATAACTTGGACCGGTGTTAACAAACCAATTTTGTCTCAATAGTGATTCCGACTTGGGCAAGGCTTGGCCCTTGGGAGCCTGCCCGTATTAGCAGCCCTGGCATCAGTACTGAGCCAAGACTAAGCCAAGTCCTCAGTCTATACACGGGCATGTACCGGCAAAGTACTGATTTAGGGTTTGTCTCAAGACTGGCAATGATATCTGGCCCAAAACTGGGCACTTATTCTGAGCCAATACCCGTAAACAGTGTCGGGCCGACTCACGCCGCCATAACTTGGACCGGTGTTAACAAACCAACGTTGTCTCAATACTCATTCCGATTTGGGCAAGGCTTGGCTCTCGTCCAAGTACCAGATGCCTGCCAGTATTGGCAGCTCTGGCACCAGTACAGTGCCAATACCAAGCCAGTTTGCAATACGTACATGGGAATCTGCTCGCTTACCAACGCAATGGATCAATTTCATGGAGCGAATTTCGTGGGTGAGCGGAGGCTGAAGAGCAGGAATTGCCGTTGAGAAGATGCGTTGCGGAAGCTTAAGGATCTTTTAGGCACATTTGGAATGGGCTACCCCATATATATATTGTTAATCGTAGTAATAATGATTATGGTGAACAATAAAGATTCTCATAGTCCTCGTTACTCATACTATAAATGTCATTTATATCATTTTAATTTTGTTCATTAAACATTTTTGATTCAATAAATATTATATGATTTTATATGTATTTTTTTCAATCAAGATCAGTTCGAATATTTTTGTTAATTTTAGGATTAGGGTGTCAAATTAATTGGATTCAAGCGATGATATACAATGACTTTGAAATTTGCATCTTTGGAACGCAACGATTTTTTTCTTCTTTTCATTTACTCATTTTGATCATTATCCAAAGCGTTTTTTGCAAATTTGAGTCGTTAATCTCTAATATACACATACATTAGTGATTCCCAAAAAAATGAGCAATTTTTCCTTCAGAATAATAAATAAAAAATGTGAGCAGACGATAAGAATAATTCCTCAAGAAGGGTGAGTCCTATGGGACGATCAAAAAAGGAGGGCGAGCCTTCTTTTGTATTTTCCTAATCATGGCTCGAATGAAATTCGCGATCGAATCGTGGTCTATATATCTCTATATCCATGTGCAACGAAAGAAACGAACGAGGTCCGTATGAATCTTTAATTACGTCTCGCCGTTGACATTCCTACATTCATATACGTATATCAGTCGAGCTCGTCGACGTATCATCCTCGTAGGTAGGTAGGTAGGTAGGTAGGTAGGTAGGTAGGTAGGTAGGTAGGTAGGTGGGTGGGTGTATATAAGAAAGCTCGGTGCGGTGAACGCGCTCCCATTGTCGTGGCGATCGCCAAGTCCGGCCCGGACCTGCCACAAGACGAACCGCAGTGCGCATTGCCAGAGAGTGTTTACTATTTTAGCGCGTGCGCGTACGTACAATAAGCTGGTTGTAAACGAGGAAGGGGCCGAAGCCCTCCTCCTGGCCCTCCTCGACCCCTTCCCTCCGGTGCCCCTCCCGGAGCAAGCTCGCGGCCACGCTCCACACGAACGTAGGAAAGTTCTCCACACACGCGAGAGCTGCTGGCTCGATTGGCCGTGCCGAGCGCGGTGGGCTGGAGGGTGGTTGGGAGGGGGTCGTTGTTCGGTCGCGTCGGGATGCCGCCGCCGCCGCCGCCGCCGCCGCCGCCGCCGCCGCCGAACAGTCGAGTGTCCGGTCAAAAACACTAAAAGGGCGCGATGCGAAAAGGGACACGAAGATTCCGCATTGAGATAACGGAAGTCTCTGTGCGAGGCTCTTCCATTATTTGTAGGATTTGCGATGTAAATAGACTGGACGATAAATCTTAACCGAGGAAAAGATGCATCGGGTTTAACCTAGATATATGCCATTTCTCAGGTGTGGAGATCGTTTGGGCTTGTTTGGTCGGCTGTTGCGCAATCTAGAGTGCGAATCAAATAGACAATGAGACTTGACGCGGAATATTGGACGTTGAATTAAGACTTGAGCGATTAGGTACGTGCTGTTCGTGTAGACAGCCTGCAGGCCAAAGCATTTTTCGTGCACTCCATCTGGAGACATTTCAATAGCTTCGAAACGAATAACTTGATTAATTTGATGGTTGCGATGACTGAAACTGCCAACAGGATCGAACCCCAATTACCAATATAAAAAATACTATTTGTTTAATCATAAAGAGGTATCGCGCTGCGCACCTGACCTGTAACTCAAAACCGCAACACCACAGTCTTATGCGAATTTCCAATAGTCGCTTATCGGGAATAAAAAATCTCGACACGACTGTCCTGAGCAAATTCTCAATAGCGACTCATCGGAAAGTAAAAAATCCCAACAATCATGATTCATTTCATGATTGTTCAAATTGCAGTTAATGCCCTATGTCAAAGGAGTCTCCGCCGATTGATGGGACCGAGGCTACGACAGTTTTTCTCCTCCATCCAAACGCTGCTGATGTGCGGGGGACGCTTTCGACTGTAGTCCGCAGAGTTGGCGAGGATGATAAAAAATGAAGAGGCTAGGTGGGGGATGGAGGAGATTAGGTACAGTGGCAAGGCGGTTACATGTGGCATGCACGGAGCGGTATGTGTGTGTGTGTGTGTGCACTTGAGGTGGGGAAACAGGCCGCGATTCCCCTTTCTCGGGCTCTCCGACCGCGTCTACATCCAGAGTGAGCTTCCTAAGCACCACCAACGACGGATCGCGTCTCCACCACCCGCATCGTCGTCGTCGTCGTCGTCGTTGTTTGCGTACAACAGGACAACGGGTAACACTGCTCGCGATGGTTAATGCACCGACGCGCGCAATCCCATGACCTATCCAACCTCGATGAAAACACGCCACCAAGAGGCACACGGAGTTTCCGCACTCTTTGTCTCGGCCATTGGTAATCTCCGCTTATCTTCCAAAATCCCTTAAAATGTCACCTGTTTCCATCTGTTTTCATCGTCTCACCTGACGTGTTGTCCAAACGGAAGTTTGGAATAATCAGCTAAGCAGCGAGTTTTACATGCTGCAGCCATAACAGCTCAGGGTAAATAAAACCGCTTGTGAGAAAGCAGTGAATGTTGCAGCGGATGCGACGACGCTGATCAGCCAACAATGCACCTGCTAATTGACACATGTTGGAGGCTGCTTATGCTGGCAAGTCATCATCAGTGATGGGTCATCACGTCTGCAGGATGGGCGGATGTCTCTCTGATGACCGCATTGATTCTTCGCGATTTGACAAACATCTGACAAAGATCACGCGCATTATAGGCAAAGATTATTTTCTAGCACGATTATTTCGAGAATCACTAGTGCCATAAATTTGCCGAAAAATTGTTATCCCAATAATTACTTTACGAATAACCGGTAAATAAATGTTTTCTTTTCGTGCAATGGCTACCTCGATGTTGCCGAATTTTCATGATTTTATTATTCGAAATTTTCATTCGAAATTATTGAAAAAATGGCCAAGTCGCGAATTTTTTTGCCGACAAACTGTTGGTGGTAGAGAAAGGCATTTTTTTAAAACACATAGGTACATATCGTAAAACGGGGCTACTTTGACATTCAGGGTAACTTTAACAGTTTTGGGGCTACTTCGACAGAGCGTCGGAATACGGTTTGAATGTGTGCGCAGCGAGCCCGCGTGACCTCCTGTGGCGGGCGGCGGGTGCGGGGAATAAACTTGACCAACAATTTGTTGTTCAAGTTTATTATGATGTTGCTAAAGTTGATTTTGATCCCAATGATAATTATAAGACTGATCAAGTGCCTATAATGGTACCCTAGGTCCTTGATATTCTTACATAAAATGTTTCCTTAAGGTAGTACGTGCGCGCAATTTTGTTGTCTGTAGATTTTGTTCAAATTTTAACCAGACATTCTTCATATCATTATGCATGTTTGAGTGAAATTTCAGAACAGTCGACTATTTAGATTGGAAGACAATGGGTTTTAAAATTGCAACTTTTAACACTGCAGGGTCTGCATTGAAATTTAGACAAAATAATTTTCCATAAACAATATTTGTCCCCTATAATAAGAAGACATATGGCAACATCGCTGAACAGTATTGTTCAATATTTCGAGAAAAAAATAGTTATCGTGTTCCTAATGCTAAAAATTTTGTCATAAAAAAAAAATCTGCATTATAAGTATTAATATTTTATATTGTTTATGTTATCTTCATTAACAAATAAAGGTGTTGGTTCATTCATAACTAATTAAAAACTTTGTTCGATTAAAAATTACTTCCAAATGAAAATGTGTGTTGCAGTATTATTTTAAATATGCCGCGCAAACTCACGTCATTGGATACGTGGAACTCTAGTGTTAAAAGTTCCAAATTTAAAACCCATTATCTCCCAATATAAATAGTCGACTGCTCTGAAATTTCACTCAAACATGCATAATGATATGAACAATGTCTAGTTAAAAGTTGAACAAAATCTATAGAAACCAAGATTGCGCGCTCGTACTACCTCAAGGGAGGACACCACTGTAACTGCCCACATTCGACCGTTTTCTTTGGATTTTTTTTGTTAAGAAATGAATTAAATACATGGTTAAAAGAACTTTTAGGTCTTATAAGGTATATATTGAAGTATGTGAAAAAAAATTCATTGTCGAAAGAATACAAAATGGCGGCGCACGAGTCGCTATAGTACTACTGGTTTTCAAGTCGATTGGACGAAAATTGTTGTAGTTCTGCTGTGAGCCGATTGTAAAAACATGGTTCTGAAACAAAAACCATTTTTTAAATTTTCGTAGAAAGAAGTTAAATGTATGCTTAATAACATACATTTTTTGCCAATCTCAAATAAATAATCCAGTACACAAGAAAAATCGGTAAAACCGACCTTTTTGTGGCCTGTCACAGTGGTGTCCTCCCTTCATAAAGATGACAATTTGATTGGAAAAAATCGTTGTTTTTCATTTAATTCCATGTATAATGCACAAAATGTTAACTTTTTTTATCAATATGATGTCAAAATAACCCTTAATCTTTGACATAAGTTGCATTTCAATGCCCTGTCAAAGGAACCCTACACGCGGGGTTACTTTGACACTTAAAAAAAATATATGTAACATTGTGGGGGGGGGGCTTGACTTTCTTATACAATTGATAGCCAAAGGACACATTGCTTATTGGAGCAAGAAAGTTGGAATTTAGGACGTTAAAAATAGTTACAAACAAAAAACTTCCAAAACCGGTTTAAAGTAGCCACGCTTAACGGTGTATTGCGAGTCTCAAAAAAAAAATCACCAACAGGTACAGAAACATGGCCGCATGCAGATAACGAAATTTTTCTCGAAAAGCAATGTAATGACTGATTGAAACTCGAGCATACAAAATCTATAATAATGTTGTCATCTCTACGTAACTATTAAAAAGTGAAGTTCGAGGTGAAAAAAATGACATCGCCAACGACTTTTGAACGTTTCTCATCGTATCTCCTGTAAATGTGGAAACAATCCATTAAGTGGTTCTCGAGATATCGTGTCCACCGACTTTGAAAAAGTGTTTTGAGAGAGACGCGTTTAAGGTTGTTATCGGGTTAGGGCGAAATGCTGAAACTGAGCTGATTTTTTTTTCTCGAAGTTTATAATCCCTTTACTGAACATCCTGTGCAGTTTGGATACGATCCGCAGCACCGTTTCGTAGAGATAAATTCGGAAACTCGACGTATTTCGTAGGCTAATTACATGACGCTTATGAAACACTCCCAATCATTTGTCAGTCATACAAATACATTGTTAACATTTGCTAAGAAAATGCTACCACTGGGCTGAAAAATAGGTACAGTTCGGCTAATTATCGGACTAACCTTTGGTACCTCGAAAATAAGGATTGACAGTACCGTTATGAAAATATTAATCTTTTTAATAGCGAATTTGTTGAAATGCTGCCTAGCTTATCCCTATTCGGTAATTATGCTCGGGAATCTCAAATTACTCGGTCAGGATGAGGTAACAACGAATATCATTTGTACTCATTCTCTTAATTAGTCATTATTACTCAATGTTGATTTCATACCTATTTTCAGACATGATAATTTTCTATAAATCTCTCGGCAAAGGCAAAATAAAGCCGACTTTGTTTCATACATAAATTTTTTTAAATCATATTGGACAATTGTTAAAGTTTTTTTTTCATTTCTTCCAGACTATAGACAGCTTTGGTACACACTTTTCCTTTCCAGCGAATTTGTTCCAAAAAGCTCCTCGGGCCTTCGCGACACTTCTGCCAACCTTGGCATTATCATATACTATGATTTACGACGTTGCCAAATCGGTTCGTGTTAGTTGAGCGAGAAAAAGTTGTAAAAAATAATTAGACGACGTAATGAAAACATTTAATGTAATCACTGAATGTTTAAAAAAGCATATTTTTAGAAATAGATGGAGATAATTAGTTCGAAAACGTACGGTTAATATGACGATTATTTGATAGCTAACAGTCGGTAACAATCAATCAGCTTCATGCATAAGCATAGGGCGTTCCCCCCGTATTCCACCCCCAACGGCTAGACCCCATGACAATCTTAAAGTTTTCAAGTATGATGCTGATACCACCTCGATCCCATAATTCTCGAAGATCCTGTTCTCGATCGAGTTATGCTAAACCTGTTTACGGTCAAGTTTTACCGACCCTGCCGACGATCGAATTTTTCCGATCATGATTACGATCGACAGGTACGCGGACCTTTCATACGTGTGTACTTGGCGGTCAATCATAGCACGACTAATCCATCGGCCGGGCATAAGTATTCTCTCTGCGTACGAGAGATTGGTAGAGCGGTGGAGCGCGTGTGCGAATCTGGTGTCCGTTTGAGCGTGAAATAACGAGCAAAGTCCATGTTCGAGGCTCAGATTATGGTACTAAGATGTCATGATAAATATTATTTACGATTCGGCCGATATTGTCTTCGACTTTATGTGCCATAAGTGTTGAACTGATTTCGTGTTTTTTTCTTTTCTTTCGAAAAAAATTGCATCGTAAATTCATTAATTTTTTGACAAGTCATTTTTTAATTGCGTTTGATGATTTTCGGTGGTTGGATACTCGTAGGTCATTGGGGGAATTTGCCCCCCCCCCATTCTTATTGCTATCTCTTCGAAAGTATCTATATATATTTATTCACGCGATTATGTTCGCCGGAAGCATGTTTTTTGTTCCTTCTATTATTCAACTGGTTATCGCGAAGCTCTCGCGAGACCCGTCGGGCAAAAAGCCATACCGGTACGCGAGAGTAGTGACAGTCGCAGTGGTACGAAACGTCAGTGATCAGACACGAAGGGCCGCGAGAGCAGACCTCCATCCTCAAAGAAAATCTTTCACGTTTTACGTAGAATATTGTACTCGGCGTTGCTATGCTTTTTTTTGCAAACCGATTATTATTCCGTCCATCATAGTTGAGAGCAAAAACAAGAAACATGTTTTGATCACTAACCATCCTGGCGGTCATATATTGATTATGCTATTAATCTATCGCATTAGGAGCAATGTTAATGAAATCTTCAACTATATTAATTATACTATTAATTTTGGGATTTTATTATCTTTATATATTTATATGTATCTGCCTTATATTATGTGCACATGCCTAATAAGCCTAATAATTTCATTTTATATCAATGCAGTAAACAGATAAATAAATATATGTAATTATATGTTTGCTCGTTTGTTTTTTCGTTCTCTCTCTCTCTCTCTCTCTCCGATCGGACATTTTGGATTCGCTTGTTTTCGAGTTCTAGCGGACGTGCGCGAAAACAAGATAGGCATTACGTAACGTTTTTCCTGCTACAGTATGGTCTATATAGGATGTATCGTATATAGCTAGCAGTCGTCGTCGACGTCGGCGGCGACGACGACGACGACGACTACGACGACCTTCCTCTATGGAAAGGATGGATCTGAAATAGCAACGACCCGAATATGGGTCAACATGCATTGTAGCTCACGCCCCTCTCGAAAGCCTGACGCGCGCAGCTCGAATGCACCCACATCCACACACACACACATGCGCGCGCGCGAGCGCGTATATATATAAATGTGAATTACAAGCTGCACATTCGAGCTGACGCTCGAGTTTTAACGCTCGAAAATAGATGCCTTATCAACGTTGCAGAGCCCTCATCGAGCAAGGCACGCACGCACACACACACACACACACACACACACACACACACACGACCGCGCTCACGCGCACGCATGTAACCACACACATTCGTGTATTCACAGGCGTATGCAATTACACACGGGTAAAGATTGAATATATGTATATATTCACAACTTTTATTCATTATATTTGAATTTATAAGTTTTTATATAATGGTGCGGGGTTATATAATATATATATATATACATCTAAAAAATACGTTTTGTTAATGTATATATTTTCAATAAAAAAATTGGTTCATATATATATATATATATGAAAAAAAAAGTTTTATCAGAAATATAATATATATATACTGGGTGTCCCGTTTTATACTTACACCGGATTTAACTCGA
>OY723393.1:40069859-40177359 GCA_963210295.1 Ophion ellenae
GGAAGCTCTCAAAAGCATTTGAGAGTCATTTAGACTAGGATAAGTATTTTGTGTTAAAAATCTGAACTTTAAATCCTCTCAAACCCTTTTTTTATGTTTGATCAAAATCTAAGGCATCCAAGCCATCAGCGTTAGTGCTCAATTGGTAACTTATTTATCGCTTAGCAATGCACTCCATAACGATGACACAAGTCAAAACAATCGCGAGGAAAGTATATACACAAAAGAGAAAGATAAAGAAAATGCTTTTTTTCTAGAAAAGTAAAAAAGGTCATAGAACACAGATGGATGGGGATGATTCGGATAGGAATTGGGCCGAGGGATCTAGATTTTTCTTTTGAATGTCACTTTTCACGTGTGTGTGCGTGCGGATGTCGATAACGAATTTCGAGCTATCGAATTCTCGATGATGCGACCTATCTGGGATCCTTCGATAACCCGTCGTCGATAATAGTAATATACACAAGTATTGATCAGTAAAACACGTTTTACAGATCGCAAAATCTCCGGTATTCTTCGTGCCAGGGGGCCTGGAAACTGGCACTGAACCGATAAATTATCGTCGTACGATAAAATGCTTATTAACGATTAGCTACTTTACAGTGATAATTAGAATGGTAATTCATGCGCATTGTTTGACAGTTTTACGATTCCTCGACGGACGGACAGCCGACCGGGAATAATTTCCTGCGTTGAATCGAGCTCGCTCTACAACGCCCGGGATAATAATCCTCGATATTTGAATAAAAATTGACAACATCAATTTTTATATTTATCTGCAATCTATATATATATATATCCATTAATATTTTTGTACTAAAAAAATATTACTGTTTATATTCCAATCATATCTTCATTAAAGCTACATGTTTAGCCGAATATAGTTTGATTTTTTTTTATCTGCACGAAGGACGGTTGTTGCCGTTAAAAAAACGGACAAACCCAAACAAGCTCAAGCAAACTTGAACGAAACGAAACTTGAACCAAACGAAAGTCACTGCTTGAATTTCTATTGAAATTTGTTTCTATTCGATCGAAGACTCGACGGATAGCCACGAAGATATTAAACACACCAGTGAAAAGCGGATGCATAATCCGATGGATATATACATAACAAACGGACATATATATGTATGGATGGATATATACATAACAAACGTGTGTATATATTTATATAGATGGTACGAGTGAGGATGTAGGAGGAGGATTGCACGCGGTGCATAAGCGCCGTATTGCCCCGTATGTGTGTGCGTGTGTTGAATAGGAGAGAGAGAGAGAGAGAGGCCAAGAGCTGTGAGGCAAATAAGAGAGTGAGCGCGAAACGAGCTGGCGACCGGTGGGGTCTACGAGCGAACCGAGCCGCTGTGACGACTGACCCACTTACACAGCGCGGAGGTAATGACCGATACTACACCTAACCCTCCTAGAGACACCCCCTCCCCCTCCCTGGCCACCCTCCGACATCCTATACCCTCGAACCTCCACACTTTCCTTCCCGCGCCCTCCCTCTCTCGCTCTCTCTCTCTGTCTCTCTCTCTCTCTCTCTCTCTCTCTCTCTCTCTCTCTCTCTCTCTCTCTCTCTCTCTCGCGGTTCGTCCCACGTCGTGCACTGGTCTATAACATCGACCTACTCCTCCTCCGCTTCTCCTCTCCCGATGTCTATATATAAGCAGCGGTGCGGTGTACGTTCGTACGCGCCCGCGGCTAATACACAGTCCATGACCAGCGTCACTCTCGCTGCCCTTTCTCGAGCCTCCGTACTCGTTTTTCACTCTTCTTCGTCTTCTTCGTGTTCTTCTGTTCCTCATAATTCTCCCGCCGTCCGGCATGCGTTGAGACGATTTTCTTCACGCCAATCGAGCTTTTCGCCCATCTAGAATTCAATTCGATGCTAATATTTTGATACGATATAAGACTAATTCTGCCGTTAAATTATGCGTAGTAGAAATATATCCAGTATCATTTGTTATCGTTGGTATTAATGGTAATTAGCACGGTGTATAATATTAGTAACTGTAACTGGTGTTAATTGGGATAGTTTGTACTCGGGAGATGGTAGGTGATGATTGATAGTTGACATAGGACAATTGATATTTAACCGTTGGCATTTGTTAGTTGACAGTCGACAGTTGTCGGCTCACGGTGGACAATTAATAGCAGACACTTGACAGTTGACAGGGAACAATTGACAGGAGAAAGTCGACAGCTGGTTCTCGTTACTAGTCGTCGATCCCGTTGTGGGCATTTTTTACGCAGATGCCGCGACCTACGACCACAAGATCTAGGTCAAGTGAAGTGCGCTCAAAGAATCCTTGAAAGGCATGGAAGGTGTTTAACGAAAAAAAAAACGCACACACAGAGCGCTAAAACCCGTTGAATAGAGCCGATGATTCCAGAAGAGATCGGTGCCGGACTCTCAAAGCGACGCTACCTATTACTTCTAATGAGCCGGATTATATATATATATATATATATATATATATAGTGTCGTACCCGGCTCCGCTCGGCTGCGTACAATTTTCACTTTTTCTCACTATGCACTTATTTTTCGCATCCGCACTGTTGGAACCAATTGCGGATTTCCTTCTCGGCATCGTGAAAACGTAAAATCAATCTCTGTGATATTCAAGTACATAAGTAACGTCATGTGATCATGAAAACAGAAACAGTACACGCGACGTGTCGAGTGAAGCGCGTGGTGGCGCGCGTTCGCTCGCGAATGTTTTCGCTGTCACCATTTTCTTTCAGCGAGTCTGACATTTTTGTTTACTGCTCAATAACACGGAGGCTGAAGCGTTATCCACAATCCAATATTAATTTGAAAGAAAAAAAAAATATATATATATATATATGTTATTGTCTATACTATACTGAATCCTTACGTATTTTTTGAATTTTTTTCCCCATAAACACCAGAGATAAAAAATAGTTTAATGTACGTATTTTTTTACGTTCGGTTAGATGGACAAGACGTTCAGGCTACGGGCGAAGTAATTTTTTTTTGACTATTTAGCACCAAGATAAACCATTTCTAACAACGGATTAATGCAAACCAAACCTTTGCAAACGTTTGGAAAAAAAATTCCATCTCGCCTATCGTGAACCATATATATTCAATATTGAACCATCGAGGTTTGATGAAAGATTACGAATCTTGGCTGGCGAATGATGAGCATTGCTGCCAATCTCAATGTCCGCCAAGTTGCTGTATTTCGGCAACACTTAATATTGATTAATTAATAAATAATATCATGACATCAATATAAATACGCATAATTATAAATAACTCAAAATTTCATTCTGTCAAGAAACATCACTCAAGTGTCCGCCTTCGATTTTGTTGAAACGTATATATGCGATAGAGCATCGAAAACTATTAGAAAACGGTATTTCGTTTTATCAGCGAAAGAAACGGTTTTAAGGGGGGAAACCACCTCTCACACAAAGGCGCGTCACCTCTTAACAAATTTTTTTGTCAATATTTCTGCAGCGGATCTTTCATTGCATTAGACGAATTTTGTTTTTTTTTCCATTCAGATCGGTAGACAGCTTGGAAGTGAAACTGCAAACTCACCCCTCGAAACGGCTTTCTTTGAGAGGCGGTTCCCCCCTTTAAACCGTTTTTCAATTGTTGCAATTCAATTACTTCTGAACATAAATAAAAATTATTGAAAAATTGTCGAGCTTTGAATAAAAATACTTGTACTATAATTACAATTTATCCTACACGAAGTATTGTGTTTTTTGTAAACACATTAACATTGGTATTATGGTTGTCTAAATTAATTATATAACTAATATTGAACACCTATTTAGACAATTAAATTTTCTAAGATCATTTTTGTTGAAAATATTTCGTAAATTTGATTCTAATAAAATATGCATATGTTCTCACATACGTATGCCTACAGACATAGACACCGCGATCTAGGATCGGAGAGCGAACGAGCGCGATAAAGACGCCAAGAAGCGAGTGCGCGCGAGGCAAGAGTCCTCGATTAGCGAGAAGCTGCGCGGATAGCAGCAACATTAAAAGCGTTAGACCGTCGTGGCGTTCTCGCGAGCGACCCGTGCACTTGCAGTTTTATATTGTAGGTCAGAGTCAAGTTTCCTCCTCCTCCTCCTCCTTCTCCTCGAAGCGATACCCTGTACGAATGGGCACTCTGTGACGCGCCATCTACGCGCACGTTCCGATGCACTGATGCAACCGCTTCTTCCTCGCGTCATTGTAACTTTCCACGAAGATTAAGACACGCGGCGCGCGCGCGAAGTCACGTCTAAACGCACTTGAATTTCAGGCGGCACGAGCGCCGCGAAAATAAAAAATTTCGCGTGGGAATGACGTCAGACGAGCACACCGCGAATCGAGAGAAAACTGTGGGAGGTGACGACGTTGCGCGACTTGAATTTTGTTACGCGTTTTCTTGGTTTTTTTTTCGTTTAAATGCAATTTTACTTATTTCTATTAATTGAATTTTAGTTAAGTTTAGCCATTTTTATTCATTCAATTCTGATCGGTTTTATTCATTTTTGTTAGAAATATATTCCCAGTAGTTTTGGGTTCTTCGTAAATTCGAAGCAAATGTTTACTTTTATTTAATTTTACCGGTATAGACGTCTGGTTGGAAGAAGAAGAAGAAGGAGAAGAAGAATAATAATTGTCTTTTCCGAAGGAATCGTTTATTCGAGTGGAGTATTTATTCGTTTAGGTTTACTAGGTCATTTGTGGGATCTTCGAACTAGTGTTTTTTTTTTCTTTTTGAGTACCCGGTTGGAGAGGTCCATGAGAATTTCACGAGGCTGCGGCCAATGAGATGCGAGTGGAAGGGACACATCGTCGATAGATTTGATAGAAGCTTGAGTGGAAGTGGTCAACGATTGGTCAGGCGGTGTCGCACTTTTTACAATGCTGGACTGTACCGAGGTCGGATAATATCACTCGCAGTTGTGCCGTTGCATCTCTTATTCTTCCCGCGACTGGATCAGGCACGATTTTTCCAGTTTTATTTTTCCCCGAAACGGGAAAGCGGTTTTCGTCTCCACAATGGACGATCGGTCCGATCGGGTCGGGGCTAAAAGATTCTCGAGAGGAAAGCTAATTAGCATCGATCCAGAATCGACTGAGGCTGTGTAGAAGCTTCGGGCCCAAAAAAGATTGTTTTCAATATTTTTCTGAAGAAAGTATCGAGATGACGGAATGATCTTGAGATGCTCGAAATTTTACACACAATTCATACGTAGTCTTGCCAAATTTGAGTATTTTTTCATTAGATAATATTGACAAACAATGAATATATTACTGTTTAAAGAAAGTGCCACCGTTGGTGCTTGCGGTCAATCGGTGTATGTGCTTCTGGCAGCTAGGCTCATCTGAAATGAAAAATAAACAGATTGTACTTTTAGTATAAAATCGAACTTTTGTATGATCGAATAGTTTTTGAAAAATTTGAATATAACGCAAATCACTGGTTCTAAACAAATGAATAAGCATATGAAAAAAAATCTTCTGGCCATAGGATAAAAATTCCTTTAAACTATGCTCTGTGCGAGTTTGAAGTAACGTGGACTCCAAGATGCTGAGATACGCCACCGTTTTGTAAAACACTTTCGAGATAGAGACAACAAAAAAACGTAAATCGCAAGGGGCGGTTCACCGTAACGCCCGATCCTTCACAAAAATCCTCACAACTCGTTCTCAATTTTCGCAATATCCTTCTGCACCTGGTGAAAGAGTTTCAGGACAATTGACAATATGTTACCATTTGATTCAAATTTATACAGTCAATTCTTTCTCATGTACCGAATGCACCGTCAACATTTTTTATCAATCGTCTACAACGATTCTAATTGTTTAAATTGTAGATTCCAATGTAGGGGGTCTTCCCCCTTATTACACTGCCCACCGTATTCCACTGGTCATCCCCACCCTGCGGCCGCAGCCGACTTGCCCCTCTGTATCGCATTCACCATGACATTTCTGCCATGGGTATGGGGAAACTGCGTAAAACCTATAGCGCAATACAGCCGGTCCCAGGTTCGCTTCCCAGTTTCAGAGCTAGTCGCGCGCTTCGTCGAGAAATCAATCACGGACTACAGTCATATACACACACACACACAGACGCACACACGTACCGATCCATGTGGACTGGAGCCACGTCACGCTCGTATTTATTTTTCTCCGAGACTACGAGTAGACTGGGATTCGAGCCCGCGACCTCTCAATGCGCTGGTTCAGAGGCAAGCGCGCTAACCACTAGGCCGCACAGTAGGAGAAAACCCAAAAACCTGGCCAAAACCCCAAACAATAAAGTTTCGAAATAGGGTCAGTTGAGTAGTCATTCAGGTAGAGGACTAGTAACTGCATTCTATTGTGGAAGGGAAAGCCCTTTAAGTGTATACCTGCGCCGCAGCGTCAGTTGGCAGTTAGTGTTCGTGAAGAGTGTACGTGTCACGCGCTGAACAGACGAAAATAACGCTGACTTCAAAAACCCATAACTTTAAAGTGACGGGTTTAATTTCAATTCTGCAACATGGATACGACTTCTGGAGGTATGTAGAACATGTTTTTACATCGGTTGAATCTAAAGTTTATGTATAAATGATTGAAATGTAGTATAGCCTTCGGCATAAATAAAATTGAATAATTTTGAAAACTTATATTTTCAACGGTCCGAAAAGTTATATATTTTGTCACATTTTGCAAAGCTCCTAGTCTCGGCCTTTAGTTTAATGTATAAGCTTTCGAAATTTACAAGAGTTACCTGCGGAAAACGTGCGTCTTGTCCGTTATGATTTTTTTCGCATCGTGCGGTAGCCGAGCGTGCACGCGGCACTATTGAGCAGCCTCTGCGCCTCTACCTGAGAATGGGTGAAGTAGCATCATAACGGACAAGACGGCTGTTATACGCTTGAAATAAATTATTTTAATATATATGTATGTGTATATATATATATATATAAATTTTCTGTGATTTAATTATGATATATACGTATGCATATATATATATATATATACATATTAAAATCAACCACATAAAAATTTCTTAAATATGAATGAAATGTTATAACATTCAAATAAAATATTTGAATATATATATATATATATATATATATATATATATATATATATATATATATATATATATATATATATATATATATATTATATAGTAAGCAAAGCTTTCTTTTAACCAAATCCATGTCAATATTTTCTGTCTAATTTTCTTAAAATTATTTCAATTATTGCGGTTATTTATTTGGTAAAATAATGTACATTGTTCAAGTTTTTGTATTAATTGAAAATTTTATCTTTTCCTTTAACACCAATTTTCTACAATTTTATGTCTTTATTACAGGATCCGGTTACAAAGAATTGGTGCTGACAAGGAAAGAAGTATTTCTGATAATCAGCGAGCATTTATCCGATAAATTCGCTTCCTTGATCGAATTTATGGTAGAAAAAATTTCCAAGGACACCGGACGTACAGTCTATTTTCTATTTTTGAAACGTTCCGTATGTATTTTGGAAATAAAAATAATAATTGCGTAGAATACACTGTTCACGTTTATTTTATTATGATGATTTTTTTAAATATATTAATTTATCTATTTAGCAGGATACTCGGCCATTTTGTTTATAACAATTTGCTGTAAGCTCTTTGTTGCAAGTTATAAACAATAGATATCGGATTGGTAATCAGCGACCTTGAAAACCCGTATATACCAATTTTTGTCAACATCTGGTAACTTTTTAACGTTCATGTCGGCCATATTGGATCGGCCATTTTTTTTACGATAATTTGGCTTGCGGATTCGTAATCAGCGACCTTGAAAACCCCTGTAAGCCAATTTTCATTCCCGTCAAAGGTCATTTGAGGTTTTGGCCAGGTTTTTGGGCTTTTCTCCTACTGTGGGCCGGCACACCGTATTCACACCGTTTCTATCAAATTTACAATTAGAGAAATATTTTTAAAATAGATGCCTACGCTCATAGCTGATTGGCAGTTTAACGCACGAAATAGTGTGGAAAAATGTAAAAAATTTGATGAAAAACTGTAAAGTCACTGCCAAGTGACATTATGATAATTTCGTCTTCCTTTACATTATGACAATTAGCCATCTCCATATGTTAAAAAGTGTTTCTTCAATTGTAAATTTGATAGAAACGATGCGGACGATTGATTTAAAACTTAGAGGATGCATTCGGTGTATAACAAAGAATTTATTGTATAAATTTGAACGGAATGGTAACGTATCTTCAATTGTCCTGAAACTCCTCAAAAGCCTACGCTATAAAACTATGCATGAAATTGTAATTTTCAGAATTCCAGCTCGTATCAGGACAGAAAGTAGGTACATAAAAAATTGGGCCTGCTAAAACTCACGGGCTCAACAGCAGTATGCGCCGTTCGAAAAATCCCGGCATAATCGTTGGTGCGTAGTTCGCGTCTCTCGCGGGGTGCATGCTCCTCGCGGGCGTGATTCCCGATAACGAAGTAGGCCGGCAAAAAAGAGCGGCCGATGCCTCGCGAAACTGGGTGAAAAAATCGGGTCGGCTAGGCGATAGCGAAGTTCGCCTTGTTCTCCGCTATATATATTCGCTACTTAAATAGTATATAGTATGCGGTACTTGTGTTTCACGGCGTGCAAAGCAACATAACAGAAGCCAGCGCCACGAACGCTTACGTAAGTGTTGTAAAGCCAGTTTGTACGGAATCGTGTATGGGGCAAGTATGGGTCTGCATAGGGCAAGAGGGGGGGCTTGTCGTGAGGATAGACGTAGTTAAAGTATAGAAGCCTCTCTCTCTCTCTCTCTCTCTCTCTCTCTCTCTCTCTCTCTCTCTCCCTCTCCCTCTCTCTTTCTCTCTCCCTCGGTCTGCGCCTTTGGAATTTTCGAGAAAAAATTTAATATAATTCTTCATTAACGAATAAAATAAATGTTATGATAGTTATTATTCGTAAATGACAAAATAACTATTAACAATTAACTGTAAACTATAAACGAACAACTATTAAACATTAATGTTCAAGTATAATTTATTTACTATCGACTATAGACGGTCAGCTATTTTTTATCAATTATCAACTATATATGAACCTAGTAATTATTCCGAATAATTCTTATTACCCATGGTTATTACGGAACTTTTCGTAATTATATTTATATCGTATTATTTTTGAATGTTGTATTCTTACCTGCATATACATATTAACCGACGACGACTTGTTTACTCACATTCCTCAAGCCTTGTATTCCCAGTCCCAAGTGACAGTCTACCTCCGAGATACAATCGTAGCTCGGAAGGGCTTTCTCAATGGTTTTTACCATTTTTTTCCCCCATAATTATATCGAACTTCGTCGATAGGACGCATGAGATCTGGAATGCATTTCCCGCCTGTTGTGCTCGGTTATGAGAGCGTACCGAAAAATGGACGCTGCGTGGAATTGCGCTGAAGAGCGAATCCAGCCGCGGCATCGATCGCGCCAGGCATAGCAAAGAAGAGCGAGTTCACCAAGGCGACCCACATTTGCGATATTAACTCGAACTTATATTCGTTGTATTGCTCGCTGACTCTGTCATGCTTTGGTCATATTCATATATACACACACACACACACACACACACACACACACACACACATATGTAGAGATACACGCTGGCTACCCTGACGCCGTGTGGTCGTCGTCTATTCCGCGAGGTCGTCTTCTCCATTCCCCTAGCACGTGCTCGTGCTTGTCGTCGTCGTTGTCATCGTCGGATAATTCTATCCTCCTGAGTCGCCACTTCGTTCTCCATTTCATGCTTTCTCTCTCCCTCTCTCTCTCTCTCTCTCTCTCTCTCTCTCTCATGAGTTTGAGTTGAGGTTCGTTACGACTTTACAACAAATGTTTTTCCTTCCTATTACCAATGATTTTCATTTCAGTAGTATTGCTATTATTTTATTTATTGCTGATTAGTTTTAAGACCTATCTCCCGGCTCGTCTCAGTGACTTTTGTTTTTATTATTTGTTTTTTTTTTAATTTATTTTTCTATTATTTCTATCACGAAAGTTAATGCGAGTCGTCTCTTCACCACCTTTTATAAAATTACCCCTTAGCGTACTAGGCGTAAATAAATGTTCAGTTTATTAATGCCCCCCCCCCCCCCCCCCCACTGCTCTCTCTCCACTATTTTAAATCTCGCGTAGCTGACTCGCGGTCATCATCGCCATTGCACGATTGGATCGTGCAACCACGCCAAGAAAACCTTCCCCTGACCCCGGCGCCCGGAATAAAGCGCGTACTCGCCGAAGTTTTGGGTGCAACTTCATTCCGGGACGAGGTGTGGCGAGAGAGAGAGAGAGAGAGAGAGAGAGAGAGAGAGAGAGAGAGGGAGGGAGAGAAAGAGAGAGAGAGGGATGCAGAAAAGCTTCATAGTCAATGTGGCCACATGGACACAGCATCGCGCGGGTCGATGTATTCTCGGTTGTTTATTTAGGCCACGCGAGGTGAATCTCGCCCCTCGCTCCCCTCCTCTCTTCCGCCTCCCATCTCTCTCCCGATCTTGCACGAGCGATTTTTTTTTATCAGCCGGAGAATTGTTCGGTATTGCAAAACTTCAGGTCGTGAAGGGGAAAGTGGAAACGGGCGGGAACAAGACACGTGGGAGAAATTACGAAACTCTCGATGGTTGGGTTTCGTTTTTTTTTCTTTCCCTTTTCGTTAACGAACGTCGTGCGTAATGCAAAAAGTATACCTAGGTTTAAGTTCCGATGGAATTTTCATTGGACCGATCCGCGACTCATTACTCGTCGAATAAAGTTGGCCGCAGCGCGCACGATAACGATGTGTATGACGAGGTGGAGTGAACCACATCCGAGACGGTAACGCACAGGTGAGACCAACGGTTTTTTTTTCTTCGTAACGTGACTTTGTATCATGAACTTTTCGATTCCTTGCGCAACGTCATAATTCCCCTTCGCTTTTATATCGCAACTTTCCCGCTGCTTATACCTGCGTCATACATGTGTGTGTGTGTGTGTGAGAGAGAGAGAGTATATATGTGTATATATATATACGGTGCGTGTATACCGTTTTGACGCCGAAGAACGCGGTTTTATGATCGATACAACGTGATATCTTTAATATATTGCTTACAATCCTGCATTAATCCATTACTGCGTTAGATACTAATTCATATATATATATATATATATATATATATATATATATATATATATATATATATATATATATATATATATATATATATATTTATATTTATATAGATATCCACGAACGGATAAAACATTGTCTCGTTTTATATAGGACGATAATGCAACGTTATATAATGAGAGGTATTGGATATAATCGGCATAGCTCGTGAGAGCTCGATGGAACGCGCGAGGACAGACGCTAGAACGTTACGCAACTGGTGAAACTATCGTAGCCTCTACGGTAACGCGTTTGCACGCGAGTAAAGCAGCTCGCGGCTAGCGACCGTCGCAGCAGCAGCAGCAGCAGCAGCAGCAGCAATAGCGGCGGCGGCGGCGGCGCGAAGTAACGAGTACGGAGAGTGTTTAGTTTATTGCCAAAGTTTTCGGACACAACGACCGCGGGTAACCCTGTCCCGTGCCAAGGCGCGCGCTCTCGCACAACCAACCTCGTTGAGCTCCGCGCCCGTAGCGACAAAATTGAACGACTACCTTCGTCCCCGTGTTATAATACACGTGCTAACGTAGAAACGTACGCTATGGGGAGAAGAACATTCGCCAGTTGAATACACAGAGAAATCCCCTCTGTTTCGCTTCGCATGGATAGCATTTTTTTTTTAATTATGCTGTAGAAAAATGTACGTTTGGGTTTGTCTGGGCTTAAAGCTAAACCATTTCTTAAGAAAAACATTTGTGTCCGTTCGAATAGAAAAATTTCTTCAGAAAAACGTTTGTTTGGGTTTAAAAGAGAATTTTGCGTTGGAAAAATGTATGTTTGGGTTTGTTTGGCCTTAAAATGAGGTGTTCCATTGTACAATGTACGTTTGGGTATTTCTTTTAGTTTCCAATAAAAAATACTGCTTCAGAAATATAGACGTTTGAGTTTGTTTGGCTCAAAAACGAAATATTTCTTTAAAAAATATCATTTTTCGTGCTTTTTCTCTGATTAACCAAGAGAAAAAAATTGCTTAAAAAAATGTATGCTCAAATTTTCGTAAATTTGTCTCGATAAACTTATACAGAGATTCCCTCGGCGGATATCTTAGCTCTGATTGTAGCACGCAAAATATCGGACCTCGTCGGACATTTTGCTGGCGGTGCCAAATGAAAATCGAAAAGTGCATTGTGCGGTTTCGTGTGCCTCCTACCTCGCAGGAATAGCGCAGCGCGCTCCCCCTCCTCCTCCTTCTCCTCCTCCTCACTCCCTTCGCGCAGCTATCTCACGTGAAAGTAGGTGGGAAAGTAGGTAGAGGAAGCCGCGCGCGAGCGAAGTGCAACGATATCGCGAGGTCGCGAAAGTCAGGGGAAAGGCATACGAGCAGAGCGGCAGAGCGCTGACTGAGAGAGAAATAGAGAATGAGAGAGCGAGTGAGAGTGAAAAAAGAGCGAGAGGTGAGAAGCTCGCTGACCGCGCTGCCGTTTTCAACGTATGCGAATCCCCAAGATGCACGTGTGTGTGTGTGTGTATGTGTTCGTTTCGAGCGTTGAATAATCACTTAATTGGGTTATGCACGAGGAAATGACCTATGCGGGACTCTCCTCTCCCTCCTAATACTAATACACGTATGCGATACACACACACACACACACACACACATTGCAGCATTGCGCACGCCACGCTTCGTCGCAGCCTCGGGTGCAACGATCTACATTGACAACCGTATACGCGAGCCGAGAAAAATGAGAGAAAGAAACAAAAACGAAAATGAATGTAAAACCGGTATACGATACTAAAACCGCTCTGGGAGAGAGCTCGATAAATTATGTCACACGGTCATGCATTGCGGAATAGAAACGATTTTTTCTCTTCCGATGTTTCGGTCGAGTATTTGCTCATCTGATTGTTGATTTATTGGATTTAAATTGCTGTTTCGTATAGGTAGAAGCTGATAAGGTATAGGGTGAAGATCAAAATAAAAAGTATTCGTTGACGCTTTGAGGGCGTGAGATTCGAATTAAATACTGGTAGAGACAAGTCATGCGTTTTTGTTTTATAACGAGATTTTTTTTTGTTTTTCCATTAGAAATACGTTTCTGTCTTCATTTTCTGTTGGACATTTATTTTCCTTTTTAGTTTTCATTAGAAATTCATTTTTCTGTTCATTTTTTGATAGAAATTCGTTTTCCTTCGTGTTTCACATTAAATATTTATTTTGTTTTTCCATTTTTTGATGTTGTTTCGAAACGATATGCTATATTTGATCGATTCAAATCGATAATTTCATCGCAACGAAAAGAAATTCGATGTAACTACAATTGCATTTCTTCTATTAGAACCAAGAAAAATGGTTTTTGTTACGGGCTAACCAAAGCTGGCAGAGATTCGAATGGAATTTTCATGCCATATCAACAATGTGTTGCTCTCGAAGTGCACATCCCGTGGGTATTTACACCCGACCAAAACATCCATACTGTGTGTCGAAATTATTTGCGGTGACGCATGAATTATATATACACACACATAAGGAATATCGTGGAGTTTGCGATCCGCTAGAAATGAATTTCCGGGGATTGGATCAGGTCGCGGCTCTCGCGCCGTGAAATCACATCTGGGCATGTTGCTGCAGCGCTGCGCGCGTGTTCAGGAAGTCTCTCGCGAACGAGTGAAAGTCGTTTATTCGCCACGAGCGCAACGATGAGGAAAGCGGCGGAGGGGGTGGGGATCTCGTTGCGACCCGGCAGCGGTAGAGTGTGTTGTATTAGTTGTGGCTGGCGGCTGTTTCAATGCACATCATAATGGGCGAAGTGCATGGGGACGCGGCGAGAGGAAGCAAGACCGGAGGGGCGGCGGCTATATATTTATCGATCAACAAGTTGGATCGGAATTTCGGCCAAAATCTCGAAAAATTCAGATGCATTCGGAAATTATTGAGAAAATGGTTGAACAAATTATTGTTTTTCAAATAGTTACCGAGACATTTTTCCCAGTAGATGCAGTAAAGTAGTGTATTTTTCTTAATAGGTAGATGCAATTTTTTTCCAAATTTTCGGGCGCTTCAAATTTGTTTCGTTTTGGCAAATGGATAAACCGTTGCGATTTTTGAACATTTTTTGTTGAAGCGGAATTTCAGCAATCCACGCAATTTGGCGATCCGACGGTAATCTAAAAAATTCGGCCCCCTTCTGAATATTATGAACATCGATTTTGAACAATAATAATGCCAGAAAGCCATTGACCAATTGTTCAAACAAATCATTGTTTCACAAATAATTAGTGAACAATTAATTTCTTTATATAAAATAGAATGGCCGATGTTTTCCAATAGCTGTGCATATTTTCAGCATCTTCGCTTTTTTAGATATTTCTTTCTTTCCGAAAAGTGAATATGCAAGCGCGTTTTTTTACTACTTTTGTAGAGCCCTTGTTTTGTGTTGCCCTGAAGAAGTATTCCACTCATGGGACAAACGGTTCGATAAATGCCTTTTAAAAAATCAAAAAAAAAGGCAGGGCAACGGAACTTCTTTTCCATGCGTACGCGCGATCCCGTTCGGGACTATAGACAAGGAGGCATGTGTTCGGCATATGGGGTCGCGATTATGAACGGCGGGATTGCGGAACTGTTATCGATGCGTCACGTATTCGGACCGGAAGTCACGACGTACGCACTCTCGATCGCGATTTACGAGCTTCCAGTTACCTTGCTAATTTTTATATATACAACATTTTCCGAAAAAAGCATTCATATATATGTGTGTGTGGGTGTGTGTGTGCGTGCGTGCGTGCGTGCGTGCGTGCGTGCGTGCGTGCGTGCGTGCGTGCGTGTATGTGTGTGTGTGTGTGTGTGTGTGTGTGTGTGTGTGTGTGTGTGTGTGTGTGTGTGTGTGTGTGTGTGTGTGTGTGTGTGTGTGTGTGTGTAAATACTTTTTCACTTTAAGTGGAAATGACGGACCATATGAACATTATATGAAATTTAATGAACTAACTATATTTACTTTGAAATTTACTTTTATATTCAATTTAACTGTAATAATTCGTATAAATATCAATCAATTGTAATTCATCACTTCTTTAATACAGCTAGATTTTCACCTAAAATATAATATTACAAATTCGATAAAACTAAAACTATTTTAAAAGAAAATTTTATGTAACGAATATACATGAACTTTGCATGAGGACGTTGAATAAGTTTTCGCTGTTTCCCAACAGATGGCGTTACCAGAACCGTGTGCCCGTAGTTTAAGATAGTAACGCATCTTTAAAGAAGTACTATACGCAAGCTTGAAATTCAGTGTGAGTAATTTCACCGAAGTGTAAACAACTTTTTTTCATAGTGTTAAGCGTGTCAAATGTCGTGCCAAAAAAGAGTATTTGCGGGGAATTTTACTGCGACACTTTATTTGAAAAAAATCTGCAGCTAAAGCGAACAGAATTCTTGTTGAGACTTCCGGCGATTATGCTCTGTCGAAAACAACATGCAGAAATTGGTTTAGACGCTTAAAAAATAATTATTTTCACGTGTTGAATTGGAGGCTAGCTGAACTTGCACAATCATTAAGAGTTGATAACACTACAGTTTCGAAACATTTGAAAGCATTAGGACTTATTTTTCAAAATAAAGCATTAGTTTTCACGAAAACACAGCGTGAAGTTATTCAACATTGCAATAATAAAGTAATTCTTAGCGCGTATTATCACGTGTAGGACAAAGTACTCCAAATACAATAAATACTGCCAAATTGTCTTCATTTATTGATTCATTAATTAATATTCAATTTATTATTTACATAATCAATTATCATATGTGTAAATGATAATTGTTTTCGCCCGTGTACGACAGCTACGGACACACAAGTGCAAGGTACAGTCTCTCACTCGAACGGGAGCGGGGCGAGGGGGCAAAAAATGCACCTACGGTCGCGAGACACTCGGCATCGCGGGGGAAAGTTTCTTTTGCGTAACTCGCTGGAAAACGACGTACTTGGATGCCGATGGAAAAATAATGACTGCACGTCGCGTATAATGTTCGCAGGTTTTGCTCAAATGTATGTCTGTCTTTATATTCCATCACGTTTCATGCAAATTATTTCGCAATCGGAGCCGGAGCGAGTTTTAAAATGGATCAGTTGTTTCGGACTTGGATATCTTTTATTTCGAAGGAAAGCGACATTTTTAGAAGAGAAAGATGGAGATGGCGAGCAAGAGAGAGAGAGAGAGAGAGAGAGAGAGAGAGAGAGAGAGGCCAGAGAGAGATGGTGTGACCGGAAGCAATGACCGTGGCTGAAGCTTGAACTATCGTACCGCGATACAGAAAACGAGAACAAACGAGTACACGGAATAGATACTCTATATAACCTCATATATGCGTCTGTGTGTGTCTTTGGTGGGTGTGCGCGCGCACACACACGAACGTATGCTCAAAACGGAGTTAAGGCCGGACCATCATCGAGCATTGTACCCCATGTACTCTACTATCGTGCTTGGACTGACCTCGCTCCTCGATTACGAGACTGCATATACGTGCTGCGTTTATAGTATAGTGCACACCGTGTAGTACAGCCGACACAACTAATCCATACACACTGTGGTATAAAGCTTCCCTCCCATGTGCACGTCAATTCGTTGCCCTATGGTTAAATTCACATTGGCAATATATACGTTTGTGCACTTGTAAAGTGACCGGATATTGAAATACATGCAAATGAGATTCGGGTTGCAAGGAGGGGGAAAAGAGAAAAGAAGGTATTAAATGTATTGCCCGTTTTTCATTTCGTTGTGTGGTTGTGGAGAGGGGGGGGGGTTAATGATTTTGGAAGAAAAATGTAGGTTTGAGATTGAAATGATATTTCTCTTTGGGTGCCATGATGATCATCGTTTACGGCTCGGCCACGACCTCGCCGCTATCAGCGGAAGCTTAGCGCGGGGCGGCGAGCGCTAAGAACAAATGTACAAAGATGTATATGAAGGACGACAACGCCTGAGGAACCCGCCTCGCCGCTTGCCGCCCCGCATCCCGCTAATTGTGAGCCAAAAATCGTGGCCGAGGTCTCTTATTCGTTGGGTTGGCGGATCTGCATAAGCTTGAGGCGCGAAAGAAAGATTGATTTTCAATATTTTTTGCCATGAGAGTATTGGGATGACGAGGTCGGGGTTTTACACACGGTTACTATTGACAAGCTTGAGTTTCGTTTTAATTGAAAAATATTGATAAATATTGATAAGAGTTTCATAAAACACTGTTTTGACACAAAGGTAAATCGCAGCAGTGCGGTTCGCTTTAGCGCAATGGGCAACCCTTCACCTAAAACGTCACAACTCGGTCTATTTTTCGAATTGTTGCGAAATCCTCGTTGCAAATTAAAGTCAAAACTCTAGGCTATAAAAATAACCACATAAATCGTATTTTTTAAATCTCAAGCTTACGCAAACAACTCCATTTTAACACGTGATGTCGTCCCTTCGAACTGACAGGCATGTCCAGATTTGATTACTCCTTTGAGTGTAATACATTGTTTCGATACCATTGAAATAAAAATACGTCGAATATATTGTATTTCATTCGTACGCAGCATTTCCTTCTGTATGTACGACTGAACATTTCCTTTATTAGATCGCAAAGTGTAGTAATACAGTTATGACACCTATATATATACACACACACAGACACACGCACGCGCGCGCACACGCACACATCCACACACCCTCACACACACATGATGTTGAGGTAGCCTCAAGCTGCATAGTCGCACCGCCAAACGGCGGTCTTTCTCTCTCTCTCTCTCTCTCTCTCTCTCTCTCTCTCTCTCTCTCTCTCTCCCCTTCTTGCTCTCTCACTCTCCCGCAATCGGCTCATTCCGTCGGTTTCTCGCTCCCGTTGAAGTGTTGCAATGGCCCAGAAGCGGCGGTAGCTAGGCGAAGGGTCAAAAACACCGAGCGCGCTGCTCGGTTTCTAGGCCATGCGGCTTGCTATCTATAAACCCCTGCGAGAGTCCGCGCCCTCTCTCTCTCTCTCTCTCTCTCTCTCTCTCTCTCGCTCTCTTTCGTTTAACGCTCTCTCCCCTTCTGGGTCTCTTTCTCTCCTACGAGAGCGCTAGGTTGAACGTTATACCCCTGTGACCCAGGCGGCTTTTTTTCCCTCTCTCTGCCTACCAGCCTCCCTCCCGTGCCCAGTATCTATAGATCGTCACTTGCCTTCCCGCCACCCACACACATGGTCACGTACATTTAATATACACGTATAAAAATACACATTTATATATGTTCATATTTATCTATGTTATTGATAGGCCAATAGTCGGATGGGTGACTGCTCAGTGGCTTGCGGACCCTTCGTAATATATATATATATATATATATATATATATATATATATATATATGCACTCACACACATATATATGTATGTGTGTGTGAATAAATTGAAATTGAAAAAATATGAAAAAAATATAATAATAAAATAATACATGCTAAGATAATGTTGGCAAAATGGCCTTCTCAGATACGAGCTAGAACGTGGCATTGTACGAGAGAACTTTAGGCGTCTAAGGTCTTAAAGCGTTACAGTTGGAAAAAGCAAAGGGGGCGAGAGATCGCGAAGAGAGGGCGGCGGGTGGTAAGCGAGGAAGAGAGTAAGAGAGAAAGCGATACATAAGGTTGAAGGTGGATCTTCCAATATTTCCATTTCCTTGCAAGACACACAGGAGAAAAATGGAGACACATGGGTCCTCCTTTATTGCAGCTGCGCTACGTCAACGTCTTTCCTATTTTTCTCGTGAAAGTTTCTCAATCCTGTCAGACTTGCTCTTCTTCATTTATTTCGCATCGAAAACACTTTTGTAAAGGGACAAAAAATATTTCAATTCGTCATGAGCGCGTTTTGCGCGACATCGCGATGGGATGTTTCGATCCTGGAACGCTTCGGGGAACGTGGGTCACACCTTTTTCTTTGGGTTATTAGATGCAGGTAGGAGGTAATGAAGGGTTTGAATGGAATTGAATGTATCTCGAAGCATGTTAGTCGCTAATGACTTAGAAAGAACATCTCTTTGATGTCCGCCTTCGATTTTGTTGAAACTCATGTATATGGTACACTGTAAAAAATTTCTGTATGAAAATTAATATACAAGTGTAGGACGTTTTTATGCGGATACCGCTTATGAAATTTCAGATACGATTTTGAAAATTCCAAACAGGTTATTTTAAAAATGAAAGTGTAGTTCCGTAATATTAATATACTTGTGCGTTTGAAAAATAATGCACGTGTAAAGAAATAATCACATCCAAGTATATTGAAATCAAGAACCATTTGCTAATATTAATATACGGATGTGTATTAAAATTACTGATCCTAAGTATTAAGTTTATTTCAGAAATTGATAATTGCAATACGTTTTTATGTAAAAATTATCAAATTAAGACCACTCAAATCATATACTGTATGATGCTTTCGTGATACTTGTGTATATGATTTTTTCGCAGCTTTATCCCATAATTAATATTGAATACTTAAATAATAAAATGTAAATGCAGTGAAATCACTGCACGTATGTATTTTTTTTTTCTTTATATATGTATTCCTCAGAGGCACGGGGCCTTCTCCTGTTATCATCCTCTCCTTTATATTACTTCCATCATTCACAATCCTTCCAGAGTCCCTACATTCCTTCCAGCGCCCCCCCCCCCTCCCCCAGAGTATTGACCGCATCCACTCTTTCCTAATGCACTACTGTATCGCATTTGCACGAAGGCCCAGGGAAACTGCGGAAAACCTGGGCTGATACAGGCGGCCATATTCGGTTGAGTTTCAGTTGTATTACCATCAATCAGAAACTCAGACAAACTGTTTCCCACTCAGAGGTTGACGCGCAAACCAGTGCACGGGCAAACGGTCACCGCTACAAGTATTGGCCGCGCCCAATGCTGCTTAACTTCAGTGACCGGCAAGCCCGCACACCGACCGCGCGCCCATCTCTGTCCACTGCACGCATGTATTTGAAATTCATGTGACTTTGAGATATCGTCCGGGTCAACAATTATGAAAATCATAAAATGTTTCTTCAATATTAATATACGAACACATTAAATTCAACTTACCTGTGATTTGTTTCTGACAAACAATTGTTAATCTCAGTGGCTTTTGTCTTGGAAATTTCGGAATCGAATCACAGTACTCATGTACTGGATGGTATGATTCCGAGAAGTATATCATCGATATTCCTAAAGATTTGTCTTATATTTAACTCAGCGTCGATGAGAAATAATATCAGATAGGGGTACAATCGAGATACTTTGCATTTCCAATTCAGTTCCACATGTATTATATTTTTCAGGCAGCCGTAAATAAGTTTCAAACTTGTTTTGTATTTTCAATACTCTGTTTTTTATAGTTGATTTATTACACATCTGTAGTAATTTTCAATTGAAGACACGGGTTAATACAATACATTTCCCACAAATTCACAAACCTGTCTTTGAAATTCCATGTTGCATCTATTAAATTCTATATCCACGTTCGAATTTCATGTTCCTGTTTTAAATTTACGGTACAAGTGTTTTAAAGTTAATTTCATCTACTGAGTTCGTAAAATTCAATTCCTTTGTATCTTAAATGTATTGTAAATTTCATATCATTTTTTACAGTGTAGAGCATCCAAAACTACCGCAAAACGGGGTTACATTGAACAGTTTTGGACGTTTTTTGTAGGTAACTTTTTTTGAATATTCTAAATTCCACCATTTTCGCTCCAATAGAACAATTTGTCCTTTGGCTATCAAATGTATAAGAAAGTCATGCCCCACCACACCCCGCAATTTTATATTATTTGTTACGTGTCGAAGTAACCTCGTTTGTGGGGCTTCTTTGACAAGGCATTGAAATGCAACTTATTTCAAAGGTTAAAGGTTACTTTGTGATCATTTGAATAAAAAAAATGAATAGTTTATGCATTATACATGGAACCAAATTAAATAACAACGATTGTTCACAATCACATTGTCATCTTTATTAAGGGAGGACACCGCTGTGACCTGCCGAAAAAGGTCGTTTTTACCGATTTTTTTGTTGTCTACTAGGTTATTTATTTGTTATTTGAAAAAAAAGGTATGTTTATTAAGCATACATTGAACTTATTTCGGGTAAATTATTATTTAAAAAAATTTACACGAAAGTTGAAAAAAAATGGTTTTCTCAAAACCATGTTTTTGAAATTGGCACGGAGCAGAACTCAAACAATTTTTCATTTCCAATCGACTTGAAATTTTAACTGTAGCTTCTTAGATTGCTTTAACAGTCAAGTATGAGCGCTTTTTTCACTTAAGTTTGAAATTGTGAAAAATATTTCACTTTTTATATGAAAATTATGATCGACAAAAAGAACTTTTTTTCAAATTCGTCCGTATTTTTTAAAAATATTATTTTTAAATTTATTCTTTTTATCAACTTTATTCCTTTGAAAAAAAAAAATTGCCAAGCGAACGGTCGAAAATGGGCACTTGCAGTGGTGTCCTTTCTTAAGGAAACATTTTACATAAAAGTATCAAATACCTAGGGTATTATAGGCACTTGATCAGTCTTATAAATATCATTGAGATCAAAATTAACTTGAGCAACACATTGTTGTTCAAGTTTATTCCTCGCACCCGCCGCCCGCCACAGAAGAGCACGCGGGCTCGCTACGCACACACTTGAACCGTATTTTGGCGCTCTGTTGAAGTAGCCCCAAAAATTGTCCAAGTAACCCCGGTTTTACGGTATTGGACACGTACTTGTTTTGTCGGCGGGAAAAAGGGTTTTAGGGGGGGGGGGGGTTAAGGGCTGATTTTGCAGTTTCGCCCACAAGCGCCCACCGAATGCAGTGAAACCCAAACAGAAATTCTTCTAATGCAAAACGATCTATTACGGGTACATTGACGGGTACGAAATCTATTACGGGTACATTGACTATTACGGGTACATTGGCGGGTACGAAATCTATTACGGGTACATTGACGAAAACAATAACTAAAAGCTCAACCCCACCTTTATTTTTCTTTAACTCGCCCCACATTTGAAAGGGGTGCATTATATTGAACGTTACGGATAGCATGGTTGGGGGGGGGGGGGGGGGGGGCAGAATTAAAGTTCACGTATCTCTGTATTCCTGTCGGATGGCAAGGTTAACAAGGGGGTAAACCACATTCTATACGTTTTCGAGGATTTTGAATGAAAAATGAGAGTTTTGGGGAAAATGAATGATGATCTCATCCATTCAACCATCTTAATCTATCTAATGGGACATTTTTCGCCGTTTACGAATATCACCGCGATTTTTTTGGAAACTCAAAATTACGCGGATCAAACGCAAAAAACATATTTTCGTAGACTTTTGATGATTTTTCATAAAAGTTAAGAATTTCGAGGGGGATTAATGGTGAATTCCTATTCAAGCGGTAAATATGCATGGATGTGAATTCGGAAAAAAAATATTACAAAACCAAATTTTATATTTGCAATACATCATTGAGATTCCGAAATATTTAATTATTAAAAATATAAATTCAATTACTATTAATTAATATAATTATTGATGTGTATATTAATTAAGAATAATTTAATTTATATTCTAAATAATTAAATATTTCAGAGCCCAATGGTGTATTAAAAATCCTAAATCGGTGATTAATAATAATAACAATAATAATAATGATAATATATATGTGTGTGTGTGTGTGTGTGTGTGTGTGTGTGAGTGTGTATATATCCTCCATTTCCTTCTCTTTCCCTCCGTGACTACGTCGCAAAGAGAGCACAATTGCCGCACACAAGAGCGGCCGTCCCAGCAATAACCGGTTGTCATTGAGGAACGCAGTGCGCGCGGCCTGCGGGAGCCTCGAAAGTTCCCGAGGCCCGATCTACAACGTCTTTCCGGAAGTGGAAATGCAACCGTGAGAGATCGTTCGGAGAGTCGTTGCGTCAATTGTTCATTGTGTACACGGCTTAATATGTGCCTGCCTTCACGTACACGTGTGTGCAATGCGGACAATTTTTCTGAATTACTTAGGCTGTTCAAATTTTAATCGAGGAGTCTGGTTGAAACAAAACTTCTTTTATTTATTGCATATCGATGACATTGCAGATCAGAACAAAGATTTTGTAAAAACTTATATGGTAAAAAAAATGTTTAAGAAGAACAAGCTTTACAATGTACTGAAAAAAGTTGGAAATAATTTTTTTTACCAACTCACCTATATGCGAATATAGATAGACGCTTGGGACGCTCTGCTTTTTAAATGTTTAATACATTTTATCAATCCAGTTTCATTAACCTTATTGAATTTGGCACAATAGTAATTGAAGAAATTATTATCACACGTTTATACCCAGTTTCAGAACTTTTACTTAATGCCTTAGGCCACAGTAACAGGTATAAAATTATGTGCGAATTTAACCATTTATTTTCGTATGAAAAAGTGATTCACTCATCAAATTATTTACACATCTATTTAGTATGAATATCAAGCTGTTAGAAAATATTTTTTTTTCCATGTCCAAAATGGCCGACTACTCGAAACTTCTCGCAACAGCTTTTTTCCAATTGGCGTGACAAATTACTTTAAGAGTTTTCACTCGATTTACTTCAAATTTAAAATTGATGTTCCTGATTGCATTTAGCAGAGAAGTATGCACGGAATTTCTGATTAAGTGAAAAATGTTCATTTTATGAGCAGTTATAACGAATTTTTTCAGTGAAAATTCATTTCTTAAGTTCAAATACCTACAACTTTTGGATAAAACAATATTTTTTAAATTCCGTACGTACTTCTCTAGGTATTTTAATGTAGATTGACGAGAATTTTAGTTTTTTGTTCTATAGGTAAAAAATTGTGGATGCTAAACGTCACGCCGCGGAGCGCTTAAAAAAAACATAACAAAAGAAAATATTAGTAGTCGGCCATTTTGTACATCGAAATATATATATATATATATATATATTTTTTTTTCTAACAGCTTGATACTCACACTAAATAGACGTGTAATTAATTTTATGAGTGAATCACTTTTTCACACGAAAAAAAAGTTATATTCGCACATAATTTTATACCTGCTACTGTGGCCTAAGGCCTTAAGAAATCTAAGGTTGTTTTACAGTAAATCAAATCCAGTTGATATGTTAATGGATTTATGTGAATAAAAGATTATATGTATACATTTTGAACGCCCCAAGCTTTTATTTATAGTCACATATACGTTACTTGGTAAAGAAAATGATGTTCTACTTTTTAGTAAATTACATAAAAGCTTGTTTGTAAAAAGATTTGTTTTTTTTCCATATAAATGATTTTCCACGAGGCCGGGTTGAAATTTCGAACTTTGAATGATCAGAACGCTCAAAACTGCGAAAGAATACTACTCCGAAAGAAATTTACACGACAGACCAAAACTCAAAAAATCCGAACACCGTCAGAATAATTCGGCTATGGAGGTTTTAAAAGTTTCAAATTTTTCAATAAATCGACGAATTATTTCAAGATTTTTTTTTTAACAAGCAGTGATTTTGCCTCAATTTTGGCATTTGTCTAGAGAATGTTATACGTTCTAAATCATTTTCAGTTAATTGTGTAGACCTTGTAATTTCGGAACTTTAAAATTAGGATTTTTAAACCGTCGGCACATTCAAAGTTCGGAATTTCGACCCGGCCCCCATGTCAAGCTCATTACAGCGAAAGTCTACGCAGTTGAATGCAAATTATGTCGAAAGTATAACATTGTCTAGACAAATTTCAAAATGACGCAAACGTCGATTTCTTGAAAAATTTGAAACTTTTAAAACGTCCATAGCCGAATTATTTTGACGGTGTTCAGATTTTCGGAGTTTTGGTCTTCCGTGTAAAATTCTTTCGGAGTTTTGATCTTTCGGGGTAGTATTCTTTCGAAGTTTTGGGCGTTCTGATCGTTCAAAGTTCGGAATTGCAACCCGGCCCCATCTTGAATTTTGGAATATCAAAATTCGGAATTTTAAACCGTCGGAGCATTCAAAGTTCGGAATTTCAACCCGGCCCCTTTTCTACTTTGTAGCCTTTAATTGATTTTATTGGTTAGTTGTTACTAGTATTTAACTAGTTTACGAGTTTGTACGTCAGGGATATGGAATGCTTGTAAAAAATAACAAAGACTGTAATTGGGATTGAACTTACGACTAATTGCTGCATATAAACTTTTCACATACAAACACAGTCGGCTACGAATTTGTTTGCATGTGTTGTTCAGATTTTATATGGATCATTACATATCGCCTATTTCACATGTATAGTTGACCATTTTTTGGACGTTATAAAAAATTATCTCAAGTCGAATCATGCATTGTCACCTCTGAGATGCGGGTTTACAAAATTTCAGAGCACTAAGTAGTCGGGAAGTGGTTCAACTATCGATTTTTCGTTTTGCATCTCACAGAAAGTCAAGTTACATAAAAGCTTGTAGTATGTAAAGATTGAACGAGTTGGCAGTTTATTTTTTTTTTAATTTATTTCGCGAAACTATGATTTGTGGAACGGTGTGTAGTCGTATCTCAAATTCTGTTAGTCCAATTATTGCTTTCGGTCCGATGAAATGTGTGGGAGCTTTGACTCGTACGGGAAGTGCAATAAGCGCAGCTGTTCTTTCACTTGACACGGGATTTTTAAATACTTGGAGATGGGCGCACACCCAACATAGGCGGAAAGGAGCAGAGGTCTGTGCCGGGCAAGGGAGGGGGAGCACGAACGTCGTGACTTTTCCAAATAGACTTGTGACTCTCTCTCTCTCTCTCTCTCTCTCTCTCTCTCTCTCTCTCTCTCTCCAGCCATATTCTTTGTACACTGCCTTTCGAAGTTTTGCCGGAGCTGCGGTGCATAGAGCGCCCAGTCAGCGCGCGGTCCCCCGTATATTAGAGTGCGGTCCGTGCGCTCTATACAACGATAGTGACAGTTGTGTATATTGTACTATGTAGCCTCGCGGGAGCGCGAAATATGTCGGTCGCTACTTTCTCTTGGCTCAGCGGTTCTCATACTCTCTTCCTGGTCCTCGCGGTCGCAAAAAAAACACCTTCCGACTCCGTTCTTTGAAGTCTAAAGGATTACATTTTTTTTCAATAAAAGAATATTAAGTGAATTGACGGACCTTTATACATAAGAAAAATAGTGAGTAATTGCACCGACGTTTGTACATTAGAAAACAGTGAGTAATTGCACCGACGTTTGTACATTAGAAAACAGTGAGTAATTGCACGGGACGTTTTTTTTAAGCATACCGAGGAACTACACGAACCGCTATTTAAAGAAAAATCAATTCCTGAGTAGCAACGTTGACACTTGTGGGTTTTTACGTATCCCCCGTCCTAATTGCAGGTCTTTCCTATCACTCCCTACCCGCACTTCACTTATCTAGCCTAATGTTCCGTTGCGTCCACAGGCGTCTTAAGCTACGCTATACCGCATTTGCCGAGGATACGGGGAAACTGCGAAAACGTATAGACGATCCTATATTTTTCTGATTCTCTGATGCACGGACTTTGACTCCAGGAACTCAATACCAAGGCATCAGAGGTATTGCCTTCCACTCGCTGGTTGATGCGCCAGCCGGTGCACGGCAAAGCAGTCACCGATCCAAGTATTTGCCATGCACAATGCTACACAACTCGAAGTACCGCCAGAGCCGACCCCCGAACGCCCATCCACCAGTCTCGGTTACACGAACCTGTATGTTTTTTTTTGTCCAAAACATTGAGTCATTACAAAAACCTCTTTTTAATAAAGAAACAAAAAGTTTTGCGAAATTACACGAACATGTTTTCTTTGTAAACAAAAAATCGGATTAACTACGCAAGCCTGTCCTTTATTGTTATGAAAAAATATTGAGTAATTACACAGTTATTTTTTTAATAAATGAAATACTGAATAATTAAACGGACGGTTTTTTACATATCTATTTAACTACATGGTTGATTTATTTATTAAAAATATTGATTTATTGCTTGGGCCTTTTTTATTAAAAAAATGATATCGAGTTCTCTACACAGAACTGTTTTAATTAATTTTTTTACACATTTTTTTCGAAACGGATTCGACGATATGAAAATATGTTTCGGACAAAAGTACGACGGCTTCGGAAGGGCGGACAGGGAGGGACACATTGTCCGGTGCGAATAGATTTTTTGTTTCACGTGAACGCGCGATATCGAAAGCCAATTTGTTCTTTGCGATGGAGTCGCATACTTTGCGATGCAGCCTGTGATCTCCGACTTTACAATATCCCCAACGATCTAACAATAAAATTAATCGCTTTTCGCGCGGCTGGCCTCGTTCAATGATCCACGCTACTGATCCAAACATGTCTTTCAACGCGGTCGGCTGCTATCTCAACAATTTGTGGATTTTATTACGCGAATTACCCACCGCTCTACCTCATCGTCTCCCGCATATCCCCTTCGGCCCACCACCACGATAATGGCCTACTATAACACCCGCGCGTATTTCGGGCTGCGAGCGTTTATGTACGCAACGTCACTCGCGGTTCGGCATCCTTCTTCGGCTACATCTAGCGAATATTTTGACAGGCCGTCAAGGCAAATAGATATATACACACACACATATATATATATATATATATATATATATATATATATATATATATATATATATTCTTATTTTAATACATTTTTCTTCTTCAATTCTTCGTTATATATTCGTTTTGTTTTTTCCATATATTCTTCTCTTTAATCCTTCATTAGCTATATGTGTATACAGCTAACGAAGGTAATAATTTAAAAAAGTAAACGAATAACTATTTACGTCGAACGTTTTTGTCACATTTATTGATCGTGCAGTTTGCCGAAGAACAATCAACATTTCAAGATTGGTCTTTTTTTTCCCGAATTCTACAACTATACCATGTCACCTTCTGCGGATTTTTTACATTTATTTTTGTTTCGAGAAAATATAATATTTGATACTCCGAGCGTGAAGAAAATTTGATATCTGACGATAAATATTCAAAAGACGTTTTTTTTTTCAATCGTTGCCAAGGATTTCTCGTTCATTGGTTAGTAACAAAAGTGACAATTGATATTGTCGCTATATTTTTTCTTCCTATTCTTACAGCTCGCACAACAACCGCAAAACATGGCTTTTGTTGTTTTGTTTGTTTGTTTTAATACGAAAATGCAGTTGCTGATTTTGATGAGAAGTCATTGTTTCCCACACGCGCGCGCCCGTACGAATAGTAATATGCCGACAATATCATACAATATTGTATACCGACAATATCTAATATATAGAAATATTGGACTATGGCTCCGGCAGTCCTTCGAGTTAAGCAGCGTTGTGCATGGCCGATACTCGGAGCGGTGACCGCTTAGCCGTGCATCGGTTGGCGCATCAACCAGTCAGTGGAAGGCCAACACTTCTGAGACCTTTGGTATAGATACTTGATCGAAACGGAAGTTAGGTGCTAGTCTAACCAAGTGCGGTTAAAGGGAGTAATGGGGAAGGGTTCAATTAGGAAGGGTAATACGTTCAAACTCGCAAAGGTACCTATACGTTGAAATTTAGGAAAAAACAACAAAAATACATAGATATGTGCATATATAAATATACTCACGTATTACGTAATGCCTCAGTATGCAAACATAATCGTTAGTGGAAGAGACTGATATAAGTGTCCATGTCTCTCTCTCTCTCTCTCTCTCTCTCCTCTCTCCATGTATATATATATCACGCGGTACGTTAACCCCGCGGCCGCGAGCTGCTTTCTCTATTCCCCGAGAATATATAGCGCACACAGCATAGAGCTGAGTACGTCGCGAGTGTATGCTTACACACACACACACACACACACACACACACACACACACACACACACACACACACACACACACACACACACACACACACACACACACACACACACACACACACACACACACACACACACACACACACACACACACACACACACACACACACACACACACACACACACACACACACACACACACACACACACACACACACACACACACACACACGTGTAGAGCTTGAAGAGTTACGAGACGACCCCCCTTGATCATCCCCCACGCGCAGAAGGAAAGAAAGAAAGAAGGAGACCTCGACGTTCATTTACGCTCGAGCTGTCCATTTGCGTGTGTTCACGTTGTTGGAGGCGCGAGCGTGATTCGATCAAATTTGTTCGCGACCTTAGCAATTTTTTTTTCCTCTCCTCGATGAGGATCCTCGCGAGCTGGAAATGCCGGGAAGGAAAAAATATAGCGACAATCTCAATTGTCAGTATTGTTACCAGCCAATGAACGAGAAATCCCTAGCCACGATTGAAAGAAAAAACTTCTTTTTAATTTAAATATCTTTTCCCCTGATATCACATTTTCCTCACACTCGAAAAAATCAAATACTATTTTCTCTTAAGATAAAGATAAATTGAAAAATTAGCAAATAGTAAAACGGTATAGCTGTCAAATTAGAACAGACCAATCTTGAAATCTTAATTGTTCTTCGATACACTGCACGATCAATAAATGTCACAATAACCTTCGCCGTAAATACAAATTCATCTTCTTTTTTAATATATTTGTTCTTCAACCTTCCGTTAGCTCTCTCTATGTATAATTATATACACATACTTAGCTAACGGAAGCTAACGGATATAGCTAACGAAATAATGTTTTACTGATATTTGTAGCTAACGGAAGATTGAAGAAAAAATATATTGAAAAAAAAGGATGTATTTTTATTTAGGCGAAGCGTTTTCGTGACATTTATTGATCGTGCAGTTTGTCAAAGAAACAAAACAATTATGTTTTACTGACTGCCAAGACCGAGCCGGGGTGGGGAAAGGGAGGGGTGGGGAGGGGGGATGCGCTGCGCGCAAACGCGGCCGGGAATTACCTCAAATATTATGGGAGGGCAAACGGATGGGGATCGCCCCCCATGCATGTGCGCCTGTGCGTGCGGTGATCGTTCCCTAAGCTGGTCGTGGACGGAAGAGGAAACAAGAAACGTGGACGTCGGAGAGGAGCGCGGCAGGATGGTGTGAGAAAACGAGCGAGGGGCGCGGGGGGAAGGGGCGAGTGCCCGCCGGTCCGTGATGCGGGGGCGTCGGAAGGACGCCCTTGCCCTTGGCATTGCCGCTCGATACGAATGCTCAGGGTTGTCCAAAACCCACCGTCAGAGGGGAAGTTGATTCAACCCCAGACGGATACTCCCCTTGTCCTTTTCGACTGCAGGCGGGATAAGCTTTGAAGAAATTAAATTTTCATTTTACAAAACTCACGATATTGACACAAGAAAAGCATTAAGAAGTACATATACCTATATACGTGGAGAAAATATAACAGTATATGTAAAGTAAACATTCAAACAAAGTTACTCGACAGGGAATGAGAAACTTTTGTTTGATTTGCACGAATTCATTTGTCATATCGGAAACAAAAATTTGAAGATCGCCGGGTATCGATAGAAAACACGCTTTTTAAATTCTTGCAGCCCTTATTATTCAAACTATTCTTGCAGTCCTTATTTCGCGTCACTTTCGCATTAAATTCTGCGTGTTGCACGTTTTTAAATGTTCAATTATAATGACATTACTTTTAACTGTAAAGTTAGTGGGATAATATTGTAACAAGTTCAAAATATAATAAATATATTTGTTATAATAAATAATAAATAGATTGATATTTGATATACTTGACAGTGGTCAATCGGGTACTACTATTTTTCTGTTATGCATTCGACAGGACTTTATGAAAAGGAGTGTACCATTTATATTGTATATACAGATGTAGGTATTATCCAATGTGTATATATATATATATTTATATTCTTTTTCCACTCAGTCTTTACAATGAATAAGAAAAAAAATCTATCGGAATATAATAAATGTGTTTAAAATATTTGACACTAGTAAATCGATCGATACAATTTTTTTCTTTTATATGTATATATTATATATTATATATTATTAGCGCCCCCCCCCCCCCCCTCTTTTCTCCTCTCGCAATGGAAAGAAAAAAGGCTAGGGCCGATTGAACTTCGATATATTATTGTCGATCTGATGGTGAACATTATTTCTATTTTGATAAACTCCGTACGAAAGTGCAATTATTTCGTTCTACTTCCTACGTCTTTTCAATTGCCCCCGTTGTGTTAGCTCGGTACGGTCGCCATGTGTGACGATCTTGACTTTTCGAAATTTTCCCTCGGACAAAGTACGTCAACAAATTCGCGGGGCAAAGAACATCCCTCATCCACCCTTCGCGAGCCGGTGCCGTTCTCTCTCTCTCTCTCTCTCTCTCTCTCTCTTTCTCTCAACGGGTTTCTACTAAATGATAATAAGACACAGGCAATATTTCTTTCAAGCAGGTCTTTCATAAGAAAATTGGATTTATCAACGATACCGAGTATTATGAATGGCAGTACCGTGATCGAATATCGAAACTCCGTAAAGATATTAGGAATTTGGCTGGATGACCCTTTGTGTTGGAAGGAATAAGCCATAAATATAGCTAAGACAGCAAATTCACGACTCTACCAAGTAAATATCTGTCGAGGTTTTCTTCCAAAACGCATAAGAGCTAAGCTAGTTTCTGTCCTGATTCTGCTTGTATTCGACGACTACTGTTCCTGTATTATATATGGGAATGCAGAACACTACAACAATATTCTCAAGGTCGCCCTAAACTCGCATGTGCGATTCATTTTTTATGTAAAATAGTTTGAGCATGTAACGCCACACTGGGAAAAGTTATGCATAATTTCTGAAGTACTACGAAAGACGAGACCATAATATCTCAGGTCGGTTTTCAAAGTCAATGGCTCAAGTGAGGGCATGGTTTTAAGAAAAACGCCAGAGCTTATATCTATTCCACACTTCCGTATGGAATACATGAGACATGCTTTCCATATCTCTTTAACCAGCTTCCACCAAATAGCATGAGCCTACAGAAACGAGATTTCAAGGAAATGGTCAGAAAAATGCTTGCGGAGGGCACTCTCTAGGGCATTCTCTAGTGAATGTACAAATTAAATTTCTTTCTATGTATGCGGGATTTTTGTTTTTGTTTATTTTATATAGATTGATTTTTATTTTTCACTTTATTTAACTTTGTTTTGTATACAGTTTTTCGGCAGTTTTTTGCATATTCCTTTGTATTATTTTTCTTTTCTTACTACAGCGATGGTATCTTTATTTTGACTTTTATTTTGTCATATGTAATCTACGACTTGTTTTTAATCGGCGTTTTTGTTCTACATCTTTTTATTTTGTATAGAGTCATCTTTTCTTGTTGTTGTATTGAGCCTTCTTTACCTTTTTGTATTTTTGTATAACATGAGGATTGTGTGCCAGAGGACGTTGGTCCGAGAGCTCTCTCTCTCTCTCTCTCTCTCTCTCTCTCTCTCTCTTTCTCTCTGTGTGTGCATTTGATAATGATACATTTTAAAATTGAAAAATATATATACAAAATTATATTATTGTATCAAAATTTATCTTCATATCATTATATTGATAATCCTGCAACTGTCGATAGGTCAGATCATGTCCTGCTATATGCTGGAATTTTCGTTTAGTAAAGTCCCACGGTTCTCGAGATTTTGAGCTTTATGATACTTATTGAAAAAAATCATCTGCTTTTGATTTTTCGCATGCCATTTCTACAAATGATATGGAACGACAATAACTAAGTAACTTTTTTAAGTAATTGGCACGAAATGATATCTTTTCATAAAATTTCCTGAACATTTAAGGTTAAAAAGAAAACTGTTCTAGATAAAACAAATAACCAAAATCAAATGATTGACAAAAAAAACAAAACAAAAGGCCCAAAATCTCGAAAACCGTGGGTCCTTTACCAAATTGAAATTCCAGCATATAGTAGGACATGATCTGACCTATCGACAGTTGCAGGATTATCCATTCACTACTGGACACCCTGTATATATACATATTTTCGGATTTTTAAATTTATCTATACAGAGTGAGGCACATAAAGCGTTACAGAGCAATAGCACTCAAACTAATGATCATATCCAAAAATGTTTCACACAAAAGTTTCATTATTCAAGAAGGCCGTCATACTGGACCACCCTATTTTTTTATCGGTGGAGGCGTTAAAGCTGCGTCAAGGTCAACTCCACTTTTTAAAATGAAATGGTACATTTTTTTCAATCATCTTGTGGAGCACCTCAAGCCGCATAAAAAACTTCGGGGGGTCAAAGTCGTTCAAGGTCATTCAAGGTCAGTATCGATGATACAAATCTAAATATCTCGGATCACTACCAAATATTTGGTAGTGATCTGATATATTTGAATTTGTATTTCATTTTCATAGGGGACCTTGAATAACCTTGAACGACTTTGACCGCCTAATGTTTTTTATGCGACTTGGGGTGCTCCACAAGATGGTTGAAAAAAAATGTACCATCCCATTTTAAAAAGTGGAGTTGACCTTGACGTAGCTTCAGCGCCTCTGTGCAAAACTGATGTGTGAAATTTACATTTTAAAAGCTGAAACAGAAAAAAAAATGTACATATGAGAAACAGCTACAGAAAAATGCTCGTGTCTTTCTAACACCAGAGAGGGTAACCACGTGGTGGTACCAGCCCCACGTGGAGGAGCCATAACGCGCATGCGCGCTCGGTGAGCGACGAGGATGGCCGAGCGACGCAGAAAAGCAGCGGGGTGCGATGAAGAAGCCGGGAGGATCAACCCCTTTGGAGGTCAATGCACCCTTGCAAATGTAGGCTAGGTGTGGTCACGGAATATACTCTCCGCCATATTACGTTACGAATATACCAATATATCGCTTGTGCTATATGGCCGCGGAATTGGCAGAGCCGACACAAAGTGAAAAACTCATTGATACCCGAGCAACCACTCCACTCGAATTTTCAAACAAAAAAAAATGTTTTGGCGTACGGGAAATGCAATCGAATTTCCAGTACAAAAAATCTACTTCTTTCCTTGCGCGACAGACGAAATTGAACTTTTCAAAGAATTTTTGACAAATTATTTAATTTATCGCAAAAAAAATGTCTTGGATTTCTTTAATTTGATTTTTTAGACCTGCGAGGCCGCCAGCATTGTTATGTACCGGGATCGACAAGTATTCTCGCTTTTTTGTTCTCTTCCCTTTCATTCAAACGACGAATTTATTCAAGATTTTATTCCGTAGCCGACAACTTTGAGGGACCCCACCCGAAGCGAAATAAGTCTTTCTCAAGAGCTTCCGGGCATTTTCCGGAATATATTTTCACCCCGCGGCCCCTTCGCGGCCGTCTCTCGCTTTGTCAGGGTGCGCGAAATACCCAATCTTTCGTCGTTTGCTTAAACACACTTTCCGGCAGATGGTTTTTTCGCGTTTGAAGGACAAGAAGGTGGAAAACGCGAGGCGGAGTGTTACAAATTCGGCAAAGATGGGGAACGATGATTTTGAAGACATTCAACTTTGAGGACCTCCGCCCTGTATATACAATAATAATAATCATGAAAATAAAACAATCATATGATATGTATTCTGCACTCACACACACACCCACACACACACGCACACGTACACGTTTACATTTTTACAATAATAAATATATATATATATATATATATATTTCGTCGGGAACCGGTGCGATGGTGGTTAGCGTGCTCGCCACTAGACCAGCGGACCGGGAGCTCCCGGGTTCGAATTCCAGTCGCATACATTTCGTCGTGAAATGTTTTTCTTCGGCATTTCGCGGTGAAATAAGACTAGTTCCACGACTGTGAGGCGAACTCGATGACCGGCTGTATTGGTATATGTTTTCCGCAGTTTCCCTATACCCATGACAGAAATGTCATGATGAATACAATACCGATGGGGAAGTCAGCTGCGGCCGCAAGCAGGGGGGAACAGGGAGAAAGGTGGAGAAAACAGGAGTGAACAGTAGAGGAAAGAAATGGTCACAATGAGGAGAAAAATAGGTAACAAACGCGAACAGCGTGTACCTTAAGAAAAAACAAATAAAAAATATATTTCGTCGGGACGACGGCCCTTGCCGAAGAGAATGATGGCCAATAAATGTTTGCCATGCCTTCCCCCTCTCTCTCGCTCTCTCTCCAGTATTTTCTCGTGACAAAAAATTGCGAGAAGAGAAAAGTGTCAACGAATTTAATTCATTTGCGGCACAAAAATTGACCAACAATATACGATTTTTGTGACAATGTATACTTTCTTAAATTAAGCACTTGTGCAATGGCATACATACGCGATGCATTCGCGAAAAGGCAAAATAATTAAAACTTTTTTTTCGCGTCCTTCGATCGTGTCAGTGGCCGTGAATTTGTTTGGAATCGTATGGATGTTTGAAAATCTCTCGCTATTCATTGATCGTGTCTATCCGTGTCTTCTACTCGTGTCTTTATCAATCGCGTCTCTATACTCCGTCCTCTCAAAACAGATAGTATTTTTTGCTCCGTATATATGTATCAACTATCTATAGACCCACTGGACGTCCAGGGAAATCGACGGAACCTTTTGAGAATACACCTGAACCCCTTGACCGGCGCTGTCTCATACGAAATTGGATTTGAGGAAGGACTGCGACCAACTTTCCCAATAGCCTTAACCTCCTTTCTCCGTTTTGCAAAATCATATATAATAAATGCAGATTAAGAATTAATGAATATACGTACTTTGGGCATAAGAACGACAATGATCATTGCTTTTCCGAAGCTCATATGTGCGTATTATTATAATTTTTTTTCGTTTCTGTTCCAGGTAAGACTCGGAAGACCGTTTAGTACTCGGATATAAGAACGTGATCGTAAGTTATTGCATATAAAGTTGGTCTCCACCGTCCACATCTTTATATATATATATATATATACTTTATTTATTTACTTTTATAACCTGCATTTATTTATTCGTCCAAAGGTTCATTTATTTATATATACATGCATATATAGATATTAAGCTTAGTTGAGTTACTAAAAAGTAGAGATTCGGGGTTTCCATAAAAAAAAAGGAATTTGACCGTCAAATTAGGACGCCGAAAAAAAAACTTTCGACTGAAATTTACATTTAGACAAACCATTCAAATGTTATGACTAACTTTTTTTCAATATCGATGATCGTAGAAATTTGGACTGTATAATTTGCAGTAACTCACCATGTATATATACAAGTTCCTAGGTATTTTTTTTAAATTTATGCACACTACCGAATAGTACATCATGAAGAAATAGAGAATACATTTTAATATATAATAAGTACAAGCAACGATGTGACGAGTGAATTGATTGTTCAAATCGAATTTTAATAAAGCTGATATAATAGTTGTCCAAATTGAATCGTCCCAACGAAATCAATTGAATCCGGTCCTATGATAAATTTCGAGCGTGTGCCAGTCCGAAGATCGCAATAAATAATTTCGCAAAGATAATTTGCGTGCTCGGATGTTTGTCGCATTTTATGTGTAAACACGAGTAGGAATATAGCCGAATTTATCAACGCGGGCTTTCCACAATTTCCCTGTACCCTCGTGCGATACACCAGGGCCCTGGAAAAATTAAGTGCCCTGGTAACGACGATAATGAGAATGGCGAAATGTGTAATTGCGAATGGTAGGCATCGTTTCATCCCCTGCGAGGATCAATTCGAATCTCTAAATATGACAATCGTGGCAGCAAAAAAAGAGCCGACAGTTTTTTTCGTCTTTGCCGGAGCTTCGTAGGGTGAAAATCCCACGGAGAAGAGAAATATACCTATACGCGGTAACAGCGCGAGAGACAACGAGAAAGAGAGAGAGAGAGAGGGGGGAGAGAGGGTGGAGAGACACGGTCGTGTATGTATATATATATATGCGAACAGGGTTGAATGACCGAGCGGCAGGGGCACTAGGCTGCTACCCTCTGCGACGAGCGAGACTATATAGACATAGGGCAAGGAGGATGGAGAGTCCCCAGAAAGAGCAGGAGAGAGAGAGAGAGAGAGAGAGAGAGAGAGAGAGAGAGAGAGAGAGAGAGAGAGAGAGAGAAAGAGAGGACGCATCGCTCGTTCTCCCTCTGTCACTCTCTTTCTCTCTCTGAAGCAACGAGGGAGGTAGAGGAGGAAGTGAGAAAAACGGAGAAGGGAATAGAGCGAATATTCTTCGGGATAGACGAAGAAAGAGAGAAATCTACCCCCTTGCTCCCTACCCCAAAGGCAACTCCCTCTCTCACCTTCTCTCTCTCCCCGGCTGCTGCTTCTTCGTCGTTCCAACACCGAATAGGATCAATACGAGCCACGTGGGTTTCCACCAGTGACGCTCGAACGCACAGAAATAAACCTGGCACACACGTATGCAGCCTCGCGTGCATTCGATAACTTTTTTTTCTGCCACAATTATTGTCAAACAATCGAGCCAACGCTGATTACTTTTTCATCGTTGAACTCGAACCTCTTCTAATTGTCCGTTTCCACCATCAGCACCGCTATCACAGCCGCCAGGAGTCTCATATGCTGTGCATCAACACGGATCTTGGCACGTCCGTGATCACCGCGAGATGTAGAAATCTTCGTCACAGGCAGTTCGATATTCGATGTTTGTCTTCGAAAGCCAGAGAGACGTGGGGACCCAAGTTTCGCCGATTGAAATTTCAAATTGCGTATGTCGATTTTGTAAGCTATCCAAACATACCGTAGGCTAGCACGAGCCTAAATTTCATCGTCCCGAGAAAGTATGGATGTTCATCTGACTTGGTCTGGAAAAAGTGACTACGTAGTTACTTTTCGGCCTGCCGCCAGGAAGTTGCTTTGGTCCCAGTGTCGAAAAGTAGCTCCGTAGTCGCTGGAAGTATTTGGGAAACTATTAAAAGTAACTAGGGACCAACGATTCCCCCAGTCTTGATAAATAACGAGGGAGTTATTTTTGCCCCTATATCCAACGAGCAATCAGCGAGGTAGTCCGGTAAAGTAACTAGGGAATTATGAAAAGTAACTCGCAAGTTAAAGTTACCCCCGTCTCGGAAAGTAACCAGCGGGTTACTATCGCCTCAGTCTCCAAGAAGTAAGTAGGGAATAATTTTAAGTAACTAGAAACTTATTAGAAATAAGAGCAACGCTATTGATTCCCCCTCCCCCCCCCCCCCCCTAAATTGAAGTCTCCACGTTCGATGGATGTGGTCGCATCGGAAATGAAGATTTCTGACAATTGAAGAGGCACCCTAGTATCAATTTGCCAATTACCCCAGAGAAATAATTTTGAAAATGGTAGTTTCTGCGATTGTACATAGAGAGTAGCGGAGAAAGGGAAGCGACGTCTGTTTTTAGCGGCACTCATCGTGGGTTGAAGAAGAAGAAGAAGAAGAAGAAGTTGGTCTCGTCGTTGAGCAGTGCCGAGAATGGTTTGTTGGCCGCGCGAGCGTGCGCGCGCGCGCCGGCGTCTAGGACGTAGCCGACACACTTGAGGTCGGGGGCGCTCGTACACAGCCAAAGCTCCGACTACAGTATAGGAGGGCCTGAACACCTACCAAGAGGAAAACAGAGCGAGAGAGACACGTCCACGAATACTACGGCAGTCGAAGGGTGTAAAGCCTACCCTTGTGAATCGCTTTGAAGGAGGGTTGCCTGCTATTACGGCTGGCTTCGTACATTGCACACCCCTGATTCCGAGTCTAGGTCGGTCGTTCACCCCGAACGGAGCGACCCTCCGCCCCGCAAGCGTCATCCATCCGTCGGTCGCCCCTCTTGCCTCTCCGAGAATCCCCACCGTGGGAAAAGCTACCCCCGTTTGATGGTTGCCCCACTCCGCGAGGTCAATCTCTCTTCTCCCGCTCTCCGGTTCGCCACCGTCCTCCTACCCTGCTGCAACTTCCCCTCTTCCGCTGGCGCGTGACGTCACGGCTCGATCCCCTCCACCGAGGCTCGAACGAGCAACAACCCCTCGGCCCAGAATATCCCCACTTTCTCGCTCTCGAGACTCTACCCACGGGAATTTTTAACTTGCTCTCCCCCCTCTTGCCCTCTCTTTTTCTTGCTTTTTCTCTGTTTCTATGTAGCAGCTACGAAGCTTCGAAATAAATGTGCACTCCCGGAAGGGAAGGAAAGGGAAGAGAAGAATCTTGGCGATCCAGGAAAGGCCGAGGCCTTGAGGAATTCAGTGTTTGACTGCTTTGTCGAAATCTATTGGATGGTTGCCTATGAAAGAGACGATTTTTGGGCGAAATAAAGGATAGTGGTTTGGTAGGAAATGGAGGAGCGATTCTTTCGGGGCAATCTGGTAATCCAGCCACTTGTTTTTCACTCCTTCGTACAAGATCGAGTGCTGAGCCCTAAGCGCTGGTTGCATCGAACGGAACAAATGTCATTCGGAGGGAGGGGGGATTTTTTGGGAATCGATTTGGCGGGTGGGCCAGGATTTATCCCACTTCACTCCTTCCGCGTACTTGTTAACCGCGGTCAAGGAACCCGCGGGCCGGCCTTGTCGTGCTGCTGCTGACTCAACTTGTCGCGGCGGTTCTCCAATACCGCGGTCTCTTCTCGCGCAGAGCTCGCTCGCAACGCATGAGTCGCAGTAGATAACGATCCTCGTTAATGATTTCCGAGCCTTTCGGCAGCAGCTCGCAATGCAGGATGCCCCACTTTTGTTTGGTTTTCCGCCATCCCTGTTGTCCATAGAGGCATTTTTAAAGGAACTTTCGAAGGGGTGGAAAACAACTTTTTCAACCTTGTACTCGCAAATGCATAAAGCATCCTCGGCATACACTTGCTCTGGCAAACGATGCGTTTCCTCAAACGATTTCATTTACAAGAAATAATGAAGCATCACGTGTCGGAAATGTGACTTGTCTGGAAGAAAACTTGCCATTGCAGAGACAATTAAAATGGAAAATGTTGACGCGTCGCACGAACGCCGCGTCTCGTCACTTATGGGGCGCTTTAGCTGTGGGGCTCTTTTGGCTCGTGTCGCTCCACACGCTCCTTGTTGTCCGCGACCCGTCACCTTCAATGATCATCGGGAAGTCTCGAAGCCATTAAGATTCCACCAGTCTTTTTCATATCAGGACGTTCGGAGCTCCGAACGTCCTGATGTGAAAAAGAAGCGAAGATAATCGAGAAGATATTTTATTTTTCATTAATTAAATTCTCGTATGACCGAACGTCTTTCGAGCGGTTCTTCTCATCATACCGTACTGTATAAGACGTGTTTTACTTTCTCCTCTGCTCTACACACGCGTGTGTACACATATTTTTCTTTACACGGGCACGTGCATATTGATAAATATCGCTGAGCCACCGTCGTACGAAGGAAGAGAGGAAACCCCGACGAGGCGCGGGAATTTCTCGATCCTCGGCGTTCTTCAGTTACGTGCCTCGATTACGACGCGGCTCCCGCGAACACCGCTCTCTCTCTCTCTCTCTCTCTCTCTCTGTAGCATCGCCGTTTCTTCCCGCCGTGCACTCATCATGAGCAACGTCACGGATTATCGTGCGAGCGACTCTCACTATCAACCGCGGTAACCCCCCGAGAAAACCCTGCGCCCAATCAACCCACCGCTCCGTCCATTTCCTTCGTCACTTTTTTTTACCTATCGAAACAAAAATATGCTAAAAAGGCATCTACGGAAAATTCTGGCTAAATTATCATGAGCATTTTTTTTGTTATATTTTTATATTGCGAGAGAAAAAAAATTGTTCTACGAAAAGAGGAAATTCGGAAAAAAAATATCAGCATTTCTTTTTTAATATTTTCTTTTGTATTAAAAAAAAAAACGAGGACAAGAAATGACGGAAAGAAAGTAAACTGTACAAATAAATTGCGAGTCGTCTTGTTTTGATATTTGTTTTTGTATATTTCAAACAAACAAATCCAAGAGTCCTCTCTCGGATTTGTTTGTTTGATTTATGTATTTATGAAAAAAGAATAAATGCAGGAAAAAATCATGAGCGTGTCGTTCAGTGACTCGAAAATTTCTTGGGTGTAGCAGCCTGTTTACCAAACAAAAACTATCCAAGCTCTGGGATCCTTACCATATTTTGCAGAATGAGCAAAAAAGTAAACTTTGAAAAAATTCCAAAGTACTCGGAAAAATCAACCAAGTCATTGCCTATAAATATAATTCTTTTCTCCTTGATTGTTTGTTTAACTCTAATTAAATTAGACCACTTGTCAACGGCTTGATGGCATTATTATTATTCCAAATCAGTGTTCATCTTACATCGATACTCTTCGAGCTGGGCGAATTTTATTGGAACGTCACACTGTCTCGAATCTATCAACCATCCTGGTGATTTGCGGCTGCTGATTAAAAAAAAAATACACATCCGGCAGTTAATCATTATACTTTTTATCGTAAAAGTGATTGAACGAATGAGTCAGTTCAGTGTATTCCGCGCTCGATTGCGTACAATGTAATTCTAGCGAATGAAGGCATACACGATAAACCTAGATAGTTATTCCTACGCTGTTAACCGCTTCGCCCACTGCCTCAACAATAAATATATATATATATATATATATATATATATATATATATATGTATATGTATATGTGTATATATATATATATATATATATATATATATATATATATATATATATATATATATATATATATATACATATATATATATATGTATTTTGCATTCGTAGCTTTTGATTCATCGGCCTCCGGTCTGTGTCGGGACCGCCGTGCCTCATGTGCTGTATCGGGTCAAATAATCGCTGTCCACCGTGCAAGGAATTTGAAAGAAACAGAAATCGTTACGCACCCTCCCCCTGTTATTCACATGTTTTTTAAAATTAATTTTACTATATTCTATTCTATTATATTATATTACTGCAATTTTGTGGATCTATGCACATTAAATTATTCCATACATTTTCTGAACTTAACTTTGCAATGTAATTTTCCTTTTTCTGTATTCCAAACTAAATGCAATCTATTTGAACTTGCACGGAGCTGTTAGGGGACCTCAGTTCATCTCTCTCTTTCCCTCTCCCTCTCTCTCTCTCTCTCTCTCCCTCTCTCTCTCTCTCTCGCGGCTTCTCGATTCTGGTAATTCGCTCCTTTCTTTCTTAATTCTGATTTGTATCTTCATTTTTACTTTGATAAACACTATTTGTGTTTTTTTTTATATCATATAGATTTACATTTTCATTTAATTTAATTTGTTTTTGTTTTGAGTTAGTTTAATTTTTGAATTCAATTGATTTGAATTACATAATATTATTATTTGAATGAATTGCTTAATTTCTTTAATTTTCATACCATTTTTCTTTGTTTTTGTATCGAGTGTCTTTTTATATTATTTTTTTATTTTTTCTCTGTATCGCACAAAGAATAAAGATTGTGTGCCGGGTGACGTTTTGGTCCTAGAGCACTAATAAACCTAATAATCTTATTGAATAAAACACAATTTAAATCTACTCCAAACATAATCCAATTTTTTTCTACATTTCTCTCTCTGCCGCTTGCTGTCCACTCCCATTCTATCGCCAAGTCCGGAGATACGTTGAAAAAATGGTACATGTAAAAACGTAAAAGAAATTTGGGGCCTTAAGTCTCTCTGGCAATTACGAAGGCGTGGGAGTCCGATGACAGAGTTTGCCGCAGATGCAGATACATATACATTTATATTCATTGCCGCGTCAAAGAACCCAAAGAGAAGCGACCGAAAGAGAAAGTCGCCAGCGGCGCGGTGCTGAATATATCTACAAAAGAGACTGGCGAGAAGTTTCAATCATCCCACGACTAAATTTCATCCCAAACGATCATTCGAGCCAGAAAAAAAACCATCCATTACGATATATGCACTTTTTCCAAGTCGTCGTTCAATTCTATATTGGATTGGGCACTTTGGAGATGGTAGCTATTATTTGGGTCTTTAAAAACTAGTACCGGACGAAAAAAAAATATGACGACTTTGTTTTTTTTTTTGCTTGTGACGTATTATTTGGTGCATGCTCTAGAGCAGAACCAATTAGTCAAAAAATAAGTACATTAGTTGCTGAACAGACGAGTAAAATTCCTATTTTTTTCAACGTCCTTTTTCTTTTATTTGCCGTCTCACGTGCCGTCTCTCGTACCGTCTCGGAGACTAACAAAAAGCAACGACTTCCCCAACGAATCATCACAAACAAAAAAAGCATTTGTTGCATTTGCACGCAAGGGAGACGAGGAATACAACATTATTTCACATTGTCGCGAAGGCACGCATGATTCTTTCGTACAAAATCCTTTATATGGAATGGATATTTTCTTTGTTTTTCGCATCCTGAATGCATTTTGCTTAGAGCTTTTTTCCAAAATGGGCTCGTTGTTAAATCGTTCTCCAAGCACTGCGCTGCCCATTGAGCATCCTCGTTATCCGAGCAATTGTCACATTCATTTTGAACATTTTTTAAACTCATAAAAATTAAATATGTTTAATTAATAATAAAGAAAAAGTCGCATGTTTAGATGAAGCGTAAACTTTTTTTTTATTACCTACAGAAAGTTTTTATCATTTTTTCCAAACAAAAGTTTCTAAGCGAAAGTTTTGTTCGCCCTTGACCTTGCTGCTTGACCGCGAGATCGGCCAGAAATTTCACGGGCCCGTTTCCTTCGCCTGTTGGAGCCACGTACGCGAGGCATGTAGAAAAGATTCGATGGTCTCGGTTCGGAACGACACACGTTAATAATTTGTTGAAATTATTCAATTCAATTTCAATATTAAATATTTAATAGAATATTCGAAAATACATTAACTAATGAACGTTCGATGTTGACTTTTTTAATGCTACTTGAGATTATTAAATCCATTAGTGCTACATATCAAAATTGATTTATCAATGACATATTTAAAAATCTATGCACCTATATATATATATATATATATATATATATATATATATATAATATATCTTAAATGAAAATGAAAATACATTGAATATGACCGACACTGGTGGAGGGGCGGTCGGTGTTCGGCTCTGGCGCTACTTCGAGTTAAGCAGCATTGTGCGCGGCCAATACTCGAAGCGGTGACCGCTAACCTGTGCACCGACTGGCGCATCAACCAGCGAGCGAGGAAAGCAATACTTCTGATACCTTGGTGTGGATACTTGAGTTAAAGTCTGTGCACCAAAGAATCAGAAGAAAATGGGTCCGTCTATACCGTCATGGGTTTTCCACAGTTTCCTCGTATCCTCGGCAAATGCGGGGTATAGTGTAGCTTAAGACGGCTGTGGACGCAACGGAACGTTAGGTTAGAATAGCCAAGTGCGAGTAGGGAGTGATAGGAAAAGGTTGAATTCGGATGGCTCATACGTAAAAAGCCTCAAGGGTATACGCTCGAACTCAGGAATCAATTGAAACATGCAATATGCAATATTACCAATTGTTACTGCTGAATTTTGTCAACGATCAACCAAATAAAGGAGATTTTGTTAAGCGCTTTCATTCGGGGTCCTCTATACATAATTATAATGATCATAATTATTATAATCATAATAATAATATTGATATGTTGAAAAAATGATATCATTATATAAATGTAAATATATATAAAGATCGGGATTGGTAAGTGTGAAAACGAAAGGATTCGCGTATGTTCGACGTGCGTACACGACTTGAGTTTCAGTTACTCGTAGTCGTACAGTTGTCGCTTCCATGCGCAACTTTCACCATTGTTCGAAAAAAGAAAGAAAAAAAGAAGAAGCCCACGCGCGTATGCCCTCCGCGCGCTTCGTTCCCTTGGTCGTTGAGGTCGTTAAACTCGGATATGTATCGCGTACACATATAAATAGGAGGAAAGATATTTTAAAAAACGCGTAAAGTTCGTACATGCGTGGCACCATTCGATTTCCGCGTACACCACCTATCTCGGGCGGACTAACTCCCGCGAGTAATTGTCCTTAGACATAATACGAATGTACGCACGAGCGCCGGCAGCAGACTCGGTCAATACTTGAATGGGTGACCGCGAGATCGTTGCGAGGCCACTACGCGGATGGCTCACTCAACAAGTTCCCTCCCGTAATCCACTCGAGAGTGCAGTCAGTTTGGCAAACGCCGTGAGAATGAGAAGCCCACGAGGAGAAGGGGGTGGACGATGTTAAAAATTATCGGGAGCAAGCGAAGAAAGGGAGCGCGCGATCGTACATATATTCTCCTATACACGATTCGCGGCAAGTGCTACATGTGTGTGCATGTGTGTGTGTGTGTGCAAAGACGTACGCGAGAGAAAGGTCAGTCGAACGAGGAAGTGCCGGCAGGCAAGAAAGTAAAAACGGCACGGACATAATAACAAGAGGGGCTCGGAAAGCAACGTTACGGGGCACCAGACAAAAATGCTTCCCATGCACACGCTATCTCGAGACTTCGTTTTCATTTGGTGCGAGTAAATAAGTGCAAAAGGCCGCGGAAACGCAACCAGAATTACTAATATATATAATAATAATAGCTATTATTATTAGTAATAATAATAATAGCTATAAGCTATAATAGCTACAATAATAGCTATAATAAGTAATAATAATAATAGCTATTATTATTATTATTATTATTATTATTATTATGTAACATAATATAGTATAATATAAAATCCTATTATGCTGTACTGTACTATATTACATTATATTATAATATAATACGGATCTGTCTAAGCTTATGACTCAAAAAACAGGTCGAATTTCAAGATTTTTTACTGATGAGGCTATCGGGATGACGAGGTCGGGGTTTTACCCACAATTGATGCATAATCTTGTCAAGTTCGAGTTTTTTTTTAAATTGACAAATATTAGAAAGCAATGAAGTTATTATTGCTGAAAGAAAGTGCCACTACTGCCAGTTGCTACATGGCCAGTCGGTGTAGGTGTAGGTGCTTCCGGGAGCTGGGCAAATTCAGAATGAAAAATTAACAAAATGTACTCTTAATATAATAATCAAACTTTCGTATGACCGGATACTTTTTTGGAATTTGAGAAACGATAAAAATGGCAAGCTTTAGAAAAAAAGTTCGATTTTCGACGAAAAAAAAATCATTCCAATCATTCGTTATTAACAAATGGATAAGCGCGTGAGAAAATGTTATGCCCTGTTTGAATTTGAAGTGACTCGGACTCCTACATTTTGAAATACGACTCACACAGTTCACCGTTTCGATAAAAACGCAAAAAGGGGTAAACAACAGGGGTAAATAATCATTCATCACAACTCGGTCAATTTTGGTCATTCTTGCAACATCTCTGTTGCAAAATAAAGTTAAGACCCGAGGCAATAGAAAAATCAATTAAAAAATGGTGGCTTATAAAGTTCAAGCCAATGCAGACCCCTTCTCAAAAAGGTGCCTTTTTCCGAATAAGTCATATACACACATACATGAAAATCCGTAGGCAAAGTGAAAAAGGCCCAATCTGCCCCCATTCCCATGGACAAACATTCTTGCATGTTACGCCATTTCCCATGCGAGAGCACTTAATACACAAGTATATATAGGCATAATGTCTTCTCTCGTAAATGGAACGCGACGAGTGCGTCAAATAAAGCCTGGACGTACGGAGACGCTCGTGCCGACCGTGCGATCTCCCAACTTCAAAAAGTGAACGCCGCGAGTTAGTTTTCCTCTACCAGAGAGCAAAACGACGAGCCAAGTCCCATATCTCGCGAATCCCAACGCTTGGTCATCCGACGTGAATCATCATATCGGAAGCACACGCACCGACCGAATCGCGCGGAGAAGATCTCTCGTTTGCGATTTCGATTTTTCCGTTTTTTTTTTCTATTTCCATTTTATTAACTTTTTAAATCCTTTTAGCGCGAAAATGAGTAGAGAGGAAAAAATCTTGCGGATTTGGAAGAGTAAATTCGACGGATAGCGGCACGACGCAGTAGATACTGCCATTTTTCATCAGACGTCGCGGTAGTATTCCGCCTAGTGGTAAAATACAGTTTCGTCAGACAAGCCCGGCTACTTCGTTTTTCCTCTCGAGGGTATATTTTTTCACGTATGGTCGAAGATACGGTCAATGTTTACTGCAATAACAGCATGCGAAGGAACATTTGCACGACGAGTTCCAAATGAGATAATTATTTTCATTATTTATTGTGCACCCTTTGAATATTGATATTTTCAATGTTTCCTCTCGGTTCGGACAACGTACCGAGTAATGTTGCAATGTATCATTGATAAGTCAATTTATGATATACCAGTTATATATATATATATATATATATATATATATATATATATATATATATATATATATATATATATTATATATTTAACAATCCTGAATACTTATTGAGTATTCAATATATACATACGATATGTCTATCAGAGAGAGAGAGTTTATTCCATATGTCTTGCATTTGCTGTGACATGGCCCAACTTACATACTTACATTTTGCGTTACAAGTTTTCCATTTTTTGTATACATTTCGCCTTACAAAAATAATCATAATATATAACAATAGTCATAAAGCTAACTCCTATTGCGTTTCCTTAGGGATACTCGGTCGTTTTTGGCGTGCTTACAGCTACTAGTTTAGAGTCTTTTAATAAACTAATTTCGCGTAGTCCTCAGCCCGCTTCGTCGAGGTCCCTGAATGCCAGAGTATATTCCGCCAGTTCCTTAACTATTTTTCCCTTTAACGTTTCTATCCACCATCCCCTTAGACATTCCCCCACTCTACTCCCTCTCCATTTGTCTACCCCTGCTACCCACTTATCGTTAATTTGTCTCCTCGCCTCTCCACACCTCCAGATGTGTTCCAGCGTCTCCTCTTCCTTTCCACATACTCTGCAATTCCAGTTGTTATAACCTTTTTTTCCTGACCTCTCCAGATTTCCGCATCGCAATCTTTCCCATTCCTCTTTGATGACCCCCCTAATATCTTTTTAGCAGGTAGCTACTCGCCCTCCTCCTTGCTTCAACCTCGATACTTCTCTTGTCCGCTTCCATTTTCCAGAGATAGCTCGGTGTATTCCTCGCTAAGCCCAATGCCATTTTTACAAACCTCCCTTGCATTTTCTCCACCTCCTCCCTTCTCCTCCATCCCCACACTTCCACTCCATATAGCGCTCCTGCCTTTACCAAGGAGTCCATCAGCTGTAATCTGTACTTCAGATCGTCCACTCTCGCTCGCTTCATCAACCCCCAGACCGCATTTGCTGCCTTCCTAGCCTTCGCTGTCACTATTTGCAGATGCCTTTTCATTGCGTTATTCGCAGAGAACCAGAATCCCAAGTATTTAAATTCCCTCACGACCTCCAGTGTTTTCCCCCTAAATTCCCACTTTTCTCCCTTCTTCGGTCTTCCCCCCCTTTTAAAAATAATAACCTTAGTTTTCTCCGTGTTTACCTCCATTTTCATCCTCGCCTCAAATTTTTCCAGCCGCCTCAACATATCCCTTAACGCTTCGGCATTGTCTGCTACTAGAGCAATGTCATCCGCATATTTGAGGGCGTAGAATTTTTTCCCACCCATTACCGTTCCTCCTATACCATTCTTTTCCCATTCCTCATCAATATCGTCTAGGACCAACCCGAAGAGGGTCGGGCTGAGGGGACATCCCTGTCTCACCCCCTTTTTTGTTTCGAATTTACCCGTTCTTCCATTACTTGTGATGACTTCGTTTGTAGTACCTTCGTAGATTCCCCGTATCAACTTAAACATCCTTCCGGTAATACCTTTCTCCCAGAGTTTCCCAAACATGATGTTCCTATTAATTTTATCAAATGCCGCTTTAAAATCGACGAACGCAACATACAGTTTCCCCCCCTTCCTTCTAAGGCTATTATTTACTAGCGCGTTCAGTACGAAGACGTGATCCCGCGTACCCCTTTTTTCCCTAAAGCCCGCCTGACTCTCCCTCACGATCCTATTATCCTCTACCCATCTGTTAATTCTCCTAATCATTAGACTTGTCAGGATTTTGTAGCCAACATTTAGTAATGATATGCCTCTATAATTGGTTACATCCTCCTCGTCCCCCGCCTTATGTATCGGAAAAATTAACGCTACTTCCCACCCCCCTGGTAGCTTTCCTTCTCTCCAGATTCCATTTAATATGTTCCTTAACTCTTCCTTTGCCTCTTTCGATAGACCCCTTATGAACTCCCCTGTAATCCCATCTTTCCCTGCCGCCTTCCCTCTCTTCAATTTCCTCAGCACTTTCCATAGTTCCTCCCTACTGAATTCCCTGTTCCAGGGCCCATCCTCTCCACCGTCCTCTTCTACGAACTCGCATTCCCCGGGACCAGTACTGGCTTGTGTTGGATCCCCTTCCCCCATAAGTTTTTTGAAGTGTGCCTCCCAATCTTCCTTGTTAATATTTTCTCCTGCGGTACTTTTCCTCCCTCTGAACTTCTTTATTGCCCTCCACCAGTCAGTCATTGTTTTACTGCCCTGAATCTCCCCCCATCTTTCTTCTAACCATTCTTTCTTTTTCCTCCCCTTTAGGTCCTTCCACTTTTTCCTTTCTACATTAAGCTTCCTCTTCGTTTCCGGATTTCTTGTTTTAAGAAATTTTTTGAGTGCTCGTTGAACGTTCCTCTTTTGTTGCACCCCTTCTTGCCCCAGCCAGCTCCTGTCCCCACCCCCTTTCTTCCTCTTTTTTACCATTCCCGTGGCTTCCGCTCCCTTCCAGATCGCCTTCCTCAATTTCTCCCACCTCTGATTGGTCGAGTCATTCCTAATGCCCCCCACTCTTACTTTTTCGACTTCCTCCACATATTCCTCAGATGCTTCCTCAATCCAGGTTAGCCTGTCTTCCGTCTTCTCCCCCTTTCCTTTCTTCGCTCCCCCTTTATCTCTTTTCCTTATCACATTTGACCCCATAATCGTGAACCCAACCGGAAAATGGTCCGATTCAGCTCTTGGTATGACTTTCAGCTCTCTTACCAGGTCCTCTTCCTCATCTTCCACCCAGATGACTAGGTCAAGGACCGATCCCGTCCCTACCCCCCTATTCCCAACAAAGGTGACCTCCCCCATCTCATCACCTCTCTTCCTCCCATTTAGGATCGTCAGGCCTAAGCCTTCGCACAGCCTCAGCAAGCTTTTCCCCTCCGCATTCAGTACCCCGTCTCTTGAATTCCTCTCCCACAATGGCCCCCCTGATTTCTCGCAGACCGTGATTCCCCCCTCCCGCCCTATTCTGGCATTCAGGTCTCCCGCGATGATGATCCCAGCTCCCTTCTCGATCCCCTCCTCAACCTTCGTCCTTAGCGGTCCCTCGAGGTTTTTTACCCCTACATTATTATATACCTCAATAATCCACGACCATTTCTTTTCCTCTTCTCGCCATATTTGCACTATTCCCCCATACTCCCATTCGACTACTTTACAAGACGTACTTATTTCTTTCTTTATGCCTATCAGGTGTCCACCACGAGCTCGTCCTTTTCTTTTCCCCCTCTCCGCCGTTTTGTTCAGATATTTCCCACTCGGCATTTTCTCTAACCACGTTTCTTGTAGCATAATTACGTCATGCTTTTCCAAAAGATTTCTTGCCTCCGCTATGTTCCCCATTCCACAGACATTCCACGTTAGCAGCTTGTATGCGCCGCGAGTATTACCAGACCCCCCTTCTATCTCGAAAAAAATTGTTTTCATCCACCAGACGCCCTTCCGGGTCTACCCAGTACCACCATTCACCATCCACGCACATCTTACTGTACCTCTCTACCTTCCCTCCCCTCCCTTCTCTTTCTGCTCACTTCCCCCCTCAACCAGTTTTTCACCTCCTTTTCTCTTATCGTTAGGTCGTCCTCTAAAAAAATACGTGTACCCCTGAGCTCGCGCTTACGCTTCATTAGCTGGACTTTTTCATCCATCGACTCCAAGACTAGCACTGGCCCGCCCAACGTTTTAATCACCCGTCTTATGACCGGCTTTGCCCCCAGCTTTTCCCACAAGAAATCGCCCACTTCCCTGATGATTTCCCTCTCACTTCCTTTTGCATTCATTCCCCCTATCTTAACATTTTTCTTCCTGGCCCTTCTTTCCAGGCGCTCCTGCTCCCATTCCCCTCTTTCCATTGGTCGCGGCCGATGTGTATGCCGCCGCACTCGATGGTCGTCAGCCAACGTCCTGTCGTCACGCCACGCAGCTGCGCGGCCGTGGCCCGAATTTTCGTACCCCCTCCTATCCGTCTTCCCTCCGTGATCTGCGTTCCTTCTGCTTCCGCCGCGCAGATTCCAGCACCTCTCGTCCTTTTCCATTTCCGATGATCGGCTCGATCCCGCTGTCCTCCCCCTCTTTCCTCTTGCCACCTCTGTCCAATTGTTGTCAGCTGTAGCAGGTCTTTCCTTCTCTACCCACGCTTCGTTGTTGTTTTGGTCGCTTCCCATGGTGAATGTTGCGACTTCCGGTCCCATCGGTTCCTCCTCCCTTGCTGCGGCTTCGCGATCGCATACAGCCGTTTGTTCATGCGCTTTTCTCTTCCAGAAATTTATCTCTCTCACCAGGGCTTCCCTCTCCTCCCTCCACACAATAGTATCCCTGTCGAGCTTGTACTTCCATGAATTTGCCTCTCCCAATAACTCCTTTATAATTCTGTCCATATCCTCGCATCGACAGGGCAGTGGTGACTTTTCCTTTTCCGTTTTTAACTCTTCTTTTATTTTAGCCAGACCGCTCTTTAACACTTTTTCTAGATTTCCCACAGTTTTTTCCAGTTTTTCCTCCCAATTTGTACCTTCTTCCTTACTCACATTGTCACAACCATTGGCCGCATTAATCTCCTTGTGACATTCTACTGTGTCGACGTCGTTTCGCTCGTCATATCCCTCCTCGTCTCGTTGTTTATCCTCCGGTCCCTTCTCAAGACGTGTTGCGACGGTATTCTCCTGCCTCTCTATTCCCCCCTCCTTGCATGGCGTTCTCTTCATCTTCGTGTTCTTTCCAAAAGCGGTTTTTTCCTGTGCCTGCTCTTGCACGAAGTATCTATCAATGCTGTTTGGCCCTTTTGTCGTCCCTCCTCCCGCCAGTTTCTTCGGTCTCCCCCTTCCTCTTTTGACGCTCTGCCTGTCATCGTCGCGTTCTGTCTCGACTGCCGCGTTTTCTAGAGCTGCCGTGGCGGCGCCTCCATCGGCCGTTTCAAGCCGCCCGCCTTCATCTCCATCCTCCTCGCCAGCTCGTGCCCCTGGCCATGTGGACGCGCCTTTATCGCACCACATCCGATCCCGGTCCTCGCGGTCCTCGAAGCCGTGGCCCGTCCCGTTCCGTCGTTCCTCCGCCATGACACCTTTCCCTGTCACTGGCTTAACCTGCCCAGCTCGCGACGATCCTTTTTTTTTTATGCGCCCTAATGGGTTCACTTCGTCCTCCTACGCCTTCCCCACACTTCCACAGCTTCCTCACTTAGCGCTCTACCTCCCTACTACACTTTTTTTTGCGGCGCACGAGACTATTTCCAGTTAGGTTACGCAAAATTGTAGCACACCACGCGGAGCCCTACCACCCGTGGCGAGAGTCCAACCGGAAGTCTATGTCTATCATTTATGTTGATATTATCAACTGAGCCGTGCTTTGTATATATCTATTTAGTGGTTATTCATTTAATTGTGATATTGGATATACCAATGATAAAAATATTAGTATTTCTCTCTCTCTCTCTCTCTCTCTCTCTCTCTCTCTCTCTCTCTCTCTCTCTCTCTCTCTCTCTCTCTCTCTCTCTCTCCCTCTCTCTATGTATATACTAAGGTGGTTCGAAAGAAAAAATTAATTTTTTTCCCCGCCAATAGACATCATAATAATATAATTTTCTCGGAACTTTTTATGCTCTGTAACATTTTCTAAATTAACATAAACTGGTCGTTTTCATTTCAAGTAGTTTTAATAGAAATAATAATTCCAAACGATGTTTTAAAAAAGATGTATTCTGGATGAAAGTATGTGATTGTTGAAAAACTTACGTAATTACTCCGAAGATCGAGCCGATTAATAATTTGCCTTCTCGCAAAAATATGGGTTTTTCTGTGCTCGCTCACAACAGAGTTGCAATAGATATTGTTTTTGGTCTTCGTTTTGCGTAATCAAACCGTTGAAATCTTTCATCAAAGAAACGGCTCGCTCAGCTATGTCGCTCATAACTTGCATGTTTTTAAAAGTAATCAAGCACGTGTTATAATGCTGATTAAAGTACCAAAGTGAAGGATTCAAGTCCAAAAAACTGCACGGGAGGGATGGTTATTTTTACGTGTACTGTGACGTACCTCAATACAGCAACTACTGGAATCAGTCAAATGTATCGCGAAAAGAACTCACGTCCAGTCAGGGAAACGAAGGTGTATAAGCCCCAACAGCGCCGTGGTTTGTAACTCTCGAATCCGTATGGCTTTGATTTCTTACTCCAAAACAACATATTACTCAAAAAAAAAAAAATTGTCATTGTCATTGGGCGTTCAGTGATGTAAACACCGTGTTGTTGTTCATCAAGTGGTTGATATAATTTTCACAACCGAATTACATATATCGATTCTTAATCTGCAAATACAAATTGTTTATGGTAAAAAAAAATATTTAAATGAAAATTGTGTATTGTTACAGAAAAAATAAAATCAAGACCCACATTAGTTCACGCACTAACATTTTCTGCATCGAGATAAATTAAAACAAAATAATACTCCGATAATCATGAAAAAAAAACATGAAAAGGGCGCTTAAGTACTAACTAAAAAATTGTTTTGAACCCTCAAATTTTGCAAAACGTTCTTTTTCTTAACATACTTCAATTTTCCGTTGAGAAAAAAAGTCCATTTTTTTTAATCTACCCTAATATATTCACTGCTGTTCAAAAGTTTAGATACACCAGTTGATATTCCTTGCCGCACTAAAAAAGATCACATAGCTTCGTCAAAAAAAGAGATAACCAAATTTACCGAACGGCGTTTCGAAGAAAACAAATTCAGCATTGTTTTGCTTCTTTGAAATATTTTTTATGATTTTTTTTTCTACCCGGTATGCACTTATGTGTGTGACTGTTTTTCGGCTTGTTTTTTTTTTCCCGCCATCGAGAATTGGGCACATGACTTACAATTACCCGAGTGGAAAACGTAACTCATCACCGCCTAGCCACAAGCTAGTAAATTGATGTTTCGAATCGCCATTAGCTAGCCGTCTTAGCGATTGACTACTCAGCCTCGTAACGCTTTGGTCCTCTAGTAACTGAATACAAAAAATTAGATGGTGACTAGATAGAAAGAAATATCCCAGGGCTGTATTATATTTCTGACCTAGCCATGACATAGTTTTTTCAGTTAGCGACTGGGAAGAAAAAATTAGGTGGCGATTGGATAACAAATTCCGGCTATATATTTATATTTTCATGATTTTTTTTCACATTATTTACATCATTGGACCCTTTTACGATATTCTTCGTCGTTCATTAATTAGGGTTATGATATTTACGCTGCAAATATATGAATGGTTCAATTTTAAATTATCTCAGAAAAACGCTTACGCCGTAACGTGGTTTCGCTCCCGGGACCTCTTGGTGATGAGTTGTGACGCTGTCCACTGAGCCAATTCAACTTGTTTAATTTCTGAATTTTCTTATCGTCTACATATGGTACACTACACAATGTCAGATTATTGAAAAATGGGTGGATCAATAAATGTAAATAACATTATCGAATCAATGACTCAATTGCGTTCGCATTGAGAACGACAATCGCATAGAATTACATAACCTTAAATTCTATTTATCCGTTCTATTATTCCGGCCATTGCGGCCGCAGTTGGGAAGTGTTCGCAGGTCATCGCGAGATACCGACTTGAGGATTTTATTTATTCGCAACGTCATCTGTAACTCAAGTTACTTAACCAACCACGAGCCAGTCGCTTGATGGAACTACACGTATTCACATAACCACACTTTGTCATTTGTGACCAAGATCGGCTGGGCAGTGACTAGCCAAGGGGTGCACAGCCGCATAGCTGGCTAAGTCATGGCGAGATATCTACTTGCAAGGAGGTATCTCGCCATGAGAATGCTTGCATTCGCAACGCCATCTGTAACTCAAGTTATTCGGCCAGCCATGAGCCAATCGCTCGATGGAACTACATGTTGTCACAACATGTATAACAACACTTTTTAATTTGTGACCAAGATCGGCTGGGCAGTGACTAGCCAAAGGGCGCATAGCCGCAGTTAGCTAGTGTTGGCTAGGTCATTGCGTCATGCCGACTTGAGAATATTTTTCTTTTGCAAAGCCATCTAAAGCTCAAGTTAGCTAGCCAGCCATGAGTCGTTCGCTCGATGGAAGTACGCGTGGTCACATAACCTTACTTCGTCATTTGTGACCAAGATCAGCTGGGCAGTGACTAGACAAGGGCTGGATAACAAAACATTAAGAACATTACTAGCTCATAGCGAGCCAACCATTGGTCAGTTCGCGTGAGCTCAATTGGGCGAGCCAGTTACTAGGTCGTAACTCAGACAGGCTAGAACAATTTCTACTCGGGTATAACAATGACGCACACAGCGGTTTGTGCCGACTCGCCGATCGAGTCGGCTGCCGCTCGCGCTTATTCGCATAGACGACGTGTCGAGGCGGCCCTTCAGCCGCTAGGCAACGCTTGCCGCAGTGTGTGTTTTGCATAATTTGAAAAAACAGATATATGCGCCGACTCGGTAATCGAATCGGCCGCCGCGTCGGCACAAACCGCTGTGTGTGTGTCATCGCTCTTATGATTGAGCGCATGATAAACTTGAACGGGGTAGCAGCAGCACTATTTTCGTTTTTTTCAAAAGTTGCGTACGATTTTTTGTCGCAAAGTAATTTTATTTTTGGCTAGAAAGACGAATTGATGAAAATGCTACGTGACTCAAGAACTGTAGGGTTTAGCAGGAAATGTCAAAGATGTAAAAAGTTGCGTCATTTTACACTGGATCGCCCGGAATTTTTCCAAAAATTTTCTCGGCGACCATTTGTTACTATTTTTTTTACTAAAAATTTGTTTACTATGTTTTTTTCAGGTCGTCTAGGTGCTTTTCATACATAGTAATAAAACAAATAAAAGATTCTAAGAAAATTTCAACGTATTCAAAACGAAACACTGCAACACTTTCCCCTCTTGATATTTTGGCTCTAACTCAATAGTTTTCGAGATACGCTTATCAATTATTCGGACGATTCTCCGAGGTTCGGCCAAAAAAATTTCAGAAAAAAATTCTGAAAAAATTTTCGCGAATTTAAAATCGAAAATTAAAAAAGTTTGTCCTCCTGATATTTTGTTATAAACACCATACCTTTCGAGTTAAGCTATCCTACTCATCAAAGTTTCGAGAGAAAATAATAAAAACCAAAATCTTGGCGGTGAATTTTGAAAGAATTCCAGGCAAACCCGTATAAACATACGCAACTTCTTACATCTTTGACATTTCCTCTTAAACCTTATAGTTCATGAGCTACGTTGCATTTTTCAAAATTTGTCTTTTTTAACCAAAAATGAAAAAACTTTGCGAAAAAAGGTCGTACGAAACTTGAAAAAAAAACGAAAATGGAAAATCCTGCTACCCAGTTCAAGTTTATCATGGATAAACATGACAAAACACTTTTTCATAAGTCATGCATGCCGAAAAACAGTCACGTACAAAAGTGCGTACCGGGTCGAAAAAAAATCGTAAAAAGTATTTTAAAAAGCAAAACAAAGCTGAATTTGTTTCCTTCAAAACGCCGTTCGGTAAATTTAGTTATCTTTTTTTTTACGAAGCTATGTAACTTTTAGCGTGGCAAGAACTTGTGTATCCAAAATTTTGAGCGGCAGTGTGTGTGTGTGTGTGTGTGTGTGTGTGTGTGTGTGTGTGTGTGTGTGTGTGTGTGTGTGTGTGTGTGTGTGTGTGTGTGCGTGTGTGTGTGTGTATATGTACATATATGCACGTAAATATAATAACTCTGCATAAGCTTGAAATTTCAAAACATTCCCCGTAAGCAGACCCGTTAATATACGCATATCTACGTCCAGTGTTCCACATACATATACAAGGTAACAATAGTAAGGTTTCCATGTGTTTTTAAAGGGTCTTGCGCGGGGATTTTGCGACTGCAAAAAATAAGATTCTTGGTAGTGTTTCAAGTCGTCTTCGAAAAAAATATGGCGTATTTTTGTGTTTAGTAGTATTTTCCAGAAAAAATCAGCATTCTGGAAAAAATTGAAATTTTTTTTTTTTGAGTGCAGAAGAATGAACATAATGCAATTCCGAGTACGCAACACTCCTGAAAAAGTTTCCTCGTACATCCCGTCGACGAGAAGAAAATGATCAAAAAACCTCTGCAAAAGTGCATAAATCGGGTTTGATACCTTTTTTAACCCTTCAAGGTCACACCCTCGGCCAGCAACTTAGTTCGTTATATGGGGTTCGTGTGACCTCAGCCATCTTTAAGCGATTGCCACGTTGATTCCATTGTTCGGCATGGCTTATACAAATTCAGGGTATTAGTTTGAACCTACTAGAATGTGGCATTCTCACCATAATATCGTAATCGACATTCAAAATGGCGGGAAAAAATCAGGTAGGTAGCAATCAATGCGTAAAAAAGCCATTTTTTACTTTAAAAAATAATAAATCTTGCAAATTTCAATTTAAAAAACAAATTAGCGTTGAAATAGTGATCTCTCTCTCTCTCTCTCTCTCTCTCTCTCTCTCTCTCTCTCTCTCTTGAGTTGTGATAGTTTAAATTTTTTAAAATGCAGTAAAAAAAACGATAATCGTGAAAAGTTAGCAATTGATTCACAACAGTGGCTCGAAAAATTATGAGATCATAGATATAAAACCAATATATTGGAGAATACAAAATATTAAAAAATCGCAAATAAATCAAGTTTGTCCCTTACAATCGACGCAGATGAAAATTTTATGCTTGTCGCACATTCCAAATGGTTTTATGGTTTTTTAGGTAGCACTGTAATGAGTTTCAAATGACGTAGACGGACGTCGCAAAGAATTCACATTTCGGAGTAATTCATATAAACTTGATGGAATTTTTTTAACTGTTCTCACATTCATACTTACATCACGTAGAGTGATCCTGCGAAGAAAACAAAAAAATACCATCTTGTACGAAAAAATATACGTGCAGGTCACATGGGGTCAAAATTACATCAGCGTCCGCGCGATTTTTTTGTGTTTCGACTACCACGACGAAATTGCTGCCGCGAATCGTCCGACCCTAATCGGTACTTACAAAGTACACTCCAAAGCACCCTCACAAAGCAGGCCGGCCCCCTTGGCCGTCTACTACTTATAGTAATTTTGGCTCAAAGTTGCGCGTGGGGTCCCTCGGACCCCCCAGGCAGGAATTGACGATGAAAAAAGGGCTCGCCAAGCTCTGAAACGAGGCTCACATTTTTTCATTCAGGCTGAGCACCAGTCTGATTTCAGGCCTCGCTGAACCTCTGAATGATAACGCGGTTTCAGGCTCTTGCACACAGGCTTGACCAAAGGCTGGTAGAAAAGCCTGTACTAAGACCGAAACGACGAAACAACAAGGTTGAAAACGAGCCTTAATGAAGTCTTCACGAGCATTTATGACCAGCCTTATCCCAAACTCTTCTCGGGGCTATATAAGGCCTATTTTTAGTTTTCTATATTCTACATTGGGGTAAATTTAATAAATTTGTAAAGAATTCATTTTATTTATTATATATATTTATTATTCATTATATTAATTTTTTATAAAATATATATAAAAAATATTTTAAACACAATACTTTATTTCATTTATTATGTATGGGACACGTAATACACAGAGTGTACGCAAACTCCAGAGAGTGAGTATATACGAAATCTGTGTGTGACGAGAAAAAAACTTTTTTGTGTACCTCATAAATATCGATAAGGGAATATGTTTGAATGTTCTGAGCTGCCTCCTTCGCTTTCGTTTTTCGTGCCTTCGCACCCGACAAATTTATTGCTAATTTTCTTTTTCATAAAAGTACAGAAAAAATATTATTTAAAATGTATTTTATCACAATCTGAAACAAGCCTACATCCAGCCTTGATTTTTTAGCCTTAAATTTTACTGGCTGAATAAAGCTTGAAATAACCCTGAGTGTAGGCTAAGCATCCAGTCGTTTGTTTCCATTGTCAGCCTTTTGATTCCCTACCTGGGCCGTGGGACCGCGAAGGGTTAAAAAGTTTTTCAGGGGTGTTTCGTATGCGGAATTTAATTATCTTTATTCTAAACTTAAAATGGAATTTTAATTGTTGTCTAGAATGCTCAATTTTTTTCTGGAAAGTACTACTCGTCACAATAATATACTATTTTTTTTCTCGAAGAGGTCTCGATACCCCATTAAATATCATATTTTTTTCAGTCACAAAATCTGTGCGCCAGACCGTTGAAAAACACGTGACCACATTATAGTCACCCTGCTCATATACGCACAAGCGCACACACACACGCACACATATTAATTCAAATCAATCGTTAATTGAAAGATTAATTTAAATTAATGACCAATTGGAATATTGATCGAAATATTCATTGATTAATTAAAATCATTCACTGTACTTAAATATTCACGCCTTATCTTATATCTTTTCGTACGTATATGTGGATCGTTGTGGGTTCGATCGTTCCGATCTCTATTTCCCTCTCTCCGTCTCAGCAACTCGCACTCTCGCGCTGGATAGAGATCGAACTACGTTGTCAGTGGCGCGATGATACACGAAGAAATCTGACGTTATCGAACGCTAGTGCTTCATGTTGCGATCCATATATTTACGCGGGACGGTATTCAGCGTACTTTGCAGATATACATGTATACGCGAGAGCCCTATTTATATATTGAGCACGACACGTGAGCAGCGGGTACGATTTATATCTCCGCTCGTTTGTTCAAACAAATGCGAACTTGGCCACTCTCTCGACGCTGCATAATAAATTTCAAACGATTGCTCTCCCTCGCTCTCTCTCGCTCGCTCTCTCTCTCTCTCTCTCTCTCTCTCTCTCTCTCTCTCTCTCTCTCTCTCTCTCGCTCACGCTCCCTCTTTCTCTGGATTGTGCCTGGAGAAGAGAACAAAAAATGCGAGGAGACGGGACGCGTTACCGCGCAGCGCTCTCGCTTGAGTTTCTTTGCCCGGCGGGGATCAATCGTCGAAGAAACGTCGCGAGTCTTAGCGTGGGAAAGCCGAGTCACGTATTGTAGAGGCGAGTGGTGGTTCGTTCACTCGAGGATGTACGCAAATTTGTAGTCCATGCATTCTCGGGAAAGCATCTATAACGATCTACCTTTGCGCTAATAGAGCCTCCTAAACACGTGGGAATCGGTTGTACCAATGTTTCGATGCAACGTTGATTTATTTGATTATTTATTCGACAAGAATGCGTCTTTTTTAAATGAATTGTTTGATCGAGCTGAATAAGATTGGATGGAGCCCATAAAATAGAGCCATTGTCAACATTCGTTTGCTCACGAGAGTGTTGAAATGACGAAGTCGGCATTTCACACACTATTAATACATAGTCTTGCCGAAATTTAGTTGTTTTTTTATTGCAATATTCTTCTGAACGATCAAGTTGTTATTATTCAAATAAAGTGCCGCTTTGTTTAAATGTAAAGAAAACGGACTTCTAGGATAATAATAAAACTTTCGTGTGGCTGGATACGTTTTGGAAACTTTGAAAATTACGAAAGTGACTAACTTAAGGAAAAGAAGTTCGTTTTTCGACGGAAAAAAAAATTAACGATTTTTTATCAACAAATGGATAAACATGTGAAAAAATCGTCCGGTCTTACGATGAAAAATGTTATAAACTAAGCTGTGCGTCCGAATATGAAATGAATTGCTAGATTCACTGTTTCACGAAACACAGTTTGGGGGAAAAAGCAAAAGAAAAGGATAAATGACAGCGGGGCGGGCCGATCTTTACAAACAACGTCACAACTCGGTCAATTTTACGACTTGTCACCACATCTTTGTTGCAAATCAATGTTTAAGACCTTACGCTATCGAAATATGCAAAAAAACGTATTTCTGAAATGTCCAGCTTGTGCAGACCCTCGAACCCTAGCGTCCGGTTGGGTGGTCAGAGACATGAAGGAAATACAGTTTGCCGGGTGAAGAGAGTGATACAAAAAAATTGCAGCCCTTAGGTTACGTTTGTCGAATGATGGTTGATCGAACTCGGACGTCGAGTACGGACGGGATAAATATAAATATTGACTTATTATAAAGAAAGCGTACATAGGTTATTAGACACGTCAGCGATTGACTGCTGGATAAGACTATAGGTGTTGGGTTCGGACTGATGTTCGATTATGTCTGACGTTCCATTCGTTCTCGAGGCCTCCGTGCTAAGGAGGGTTTCTCGATTTTTAATGCTTTTTCTAGCCAATCAGGAAAAACGACGCAGCAGTCTGTTCTTTCTATCTACGAACCGAAGGCGCATGAGATTAATTGTCTACAGACGAAACAAAACGAGGGACATAACAGTCTGTTTCCTGTGGATTTTTCATGGGGAAAACGTACGGGCTAGGCACTTCGTAGGGCCTTCTACGTTCACTTGGTTTCCGTCGCGGGCCGATTTCATGACCGGGTCGAGTTGACTTTTCCGGAGATCTTGCCCTATTCCTGCTCCCCACACGGCTTCAAACTCGCAGTTGTGTCATTTTTGTTTTACGACTTTTCGGAAAAATCATGCCTAAAAGCTTGTTCTCGTGGATGTCGAGTGCACAAGGAGGGTCGTAGGGAAAGTTCAGCGACTACGTCACAGCAGGACGTGACAGTTACAACTAGTTTATTCCTAGTGAAAACTAGAATTTACTTACAATCGAATTTAAACGCACAATTAAGTAACGTTAACTAATACATTCAAACAAACTATTTATAACGAAATAAACGAGATGAAACTGTTTGGGTTTGAGACGAGTTTTAACTAACATAGACATTTATTTATCAGTAAATTTGCGTTTTAACTAGGGAAAACTGGCCGTAACGAAGGCCTTCGTAAGACGTACTTTTTACTAGGAAAAACGCGTTTAAAGTGAAAATTTGCTACAACTGTAACGTATACAATACAAGTGTGGATTTAAAAAAGAATCGCAAAAGTCCAAGAGGGTGTCGTTGACCCTTCCCAAGATCATCGGCGGCACCATATATATATATATATATATATATATATATATATATATATATATATATATATATATATATATATATATATATATATATATATATATATATATATATATTTATAATAACAAGAAGACACTGAAGAGTCTCCAACAAACATTAAACACCAAATATACAAGAGAAATGTGACAAATAAAATGAATCCTATTTGATAAAAACGAAAATACCTAAAGGTACGATACAAGTGAAATGAGCTTCGGTGCGTTATTGCTGAATTTTTGCCGAATATCATTGCCAAGTATGGGCGTGCTTGGTGATGTCAGCCGTGTACTTGGAGGGTTGACAGGGCCACAAGCGCGTATTTGATTTTATATCGCGATAACTCGAAACTCGTTTATGTGGGTGTGTGTGTGTGTGTGTCGAAAGTCACGGGTCGAAAATAATCGAGGACCTCGTGGCGGGACATAAACGTACAGGACAGCGCAATACCGAGAGCGCTGCGTTATCGAACAACGTGGTTTTTTTGTCAACATCCGAAGATCGGGCCAACATGAGAGAACGCGAGAGAAAAAGAGGGAGAGAGAGAGAGAGAGAGAGAGAGAGAGAGAGAGAGAGAGAATATAACCGTGCAAGTACGGATCGAGGAACTTGAATCTTGACCCAGAAAACGTTCTTGCCCGCTGTGTCGCGCACACATCGCGAGAGCGAACGGCCAATCGAGAGAGCCACTTTTTATTTTTCGCGGTCATGTTCACCGTCAGAGCCGAGCAAGCGCAACAAAAATACCGCTCTCACGAACTCGACCAACATTCCCAACCGATGCATACAAAAGTCCATCTTCGTGCGTTAAGAATTATTGAGAAGAAAAATAAAAGAACACTAATTTTCACTAAAATACAACCCATTCAAAATTACTCGAAATTAATGCAACATTGTTTATCCTTTCATTTTTCACTAAAATACAACCCATTCAAAATTACTCGAAATTAATGCAACATTGTTTATCCTTTCATTTTTCACTAAAATACAACCCATTCAAAATTACTCGAAATTACTGCAACATTGTTTATCCTTTCATTTTTTTTCAATATCATATTTTTTCAATACAATAATTTATTTACTTATTGATATATACAATACAAATTAGATAAAAGAATAAAAGTGTGGTGTACAAAATAGGCGTATGTTGATTTTATTTTTTCGTTAAGTCCCTGATGCTACGACGGAGCTTTATCCGAGGTTGGACGTGACTGCATATACGTGACATAAGTTGTGTGCAGTTTCGCTCCAGTTTGTGGCATGGATGAAACTGCTTTCCCGGAACTCCAACGCGGTGTCGACGAGCTTTTGCTCTATTTATATACTCTAATGAACGTACACGCATCGATCCCCTCGAGAGCCCTTCATCCCAGATACGTATATATATATATATATATATATATATATATATATACACATTAATATGCACTCACACTTCGTACGCCGAAGAAAAGAATTGTAAATTCAAAAACTAAAGTCGAGCAAAAACGCCCTTTAATTCTTTAGTTTTATAGATTATAGATATTTAGATAAAATATCTTTAGATTTTTTTCACATTCTGGTTTACAATATTTTTAATGCATTTGAATGCACACTAATTAATCCTCATTGAATAGTATTAATATAATTAATGTATGTTATGTGTATTGAATATTTTGTGTGTATTTATTTCCAACGTTCCTTCGTATTCCTTTTTGGGCTTGTACGAGCGGGCAACCCTTTCATTTTTAGTCCACAATTATAATAAATACGCAGGGTGTTAGCAAGGTCGATGCAAAGCCTTAAGGGGGTGATAGGTCACCTCGTTGGGAACAAATCTAATCTAGGTTACCTTGGTCCAAAGCGTAAAGATTTCGAGTTATCATGGTAAGTACGATGTTTGGAAAATTTCCCAAAATTAGGTACTAACTCGTTCAATTGTTATGTTATGCTATTTTTTTAAGTCTATTTGTTCAAGTAAATGCAACTCTAAAAAAATAGCATTATTTTTATAAGAGGTATTGTTATTTGTTGGCGAGTTTTTAATTATCCAACACATCCTATTTAGTTAGTTGTGTGGATACCAATGATTGTCTGTTTGAACATTATGAACGAGTTAGTACGTAATTTTGGGAAATTTTTCAAAAATCATACTTACCATGATAATTCGAAATCCTTAGACTTTGGACCAAGGTTACCTAGGTTGGATATGTTCCTAACGAGGTGACCTGTCACCCCCTTAAGGCTTTGCATCGACCTTCCTGACACCCTGTGTAAATAAATAATTTAATGTGTATATACATATATATATATATTGAACCGGAGCATAGAGTAGGTATTTGCGTGTTTAATTGACACTTGTCATAGTAATAGAGGAATATATAATTGGCCCACGGGTGCCCGAGTGTCTCGAGCAGGACCAAGTTTGTCACGACACGCGGTGTCGTGTCTCGTCACGCATTCATAACCACCGAAGGATCTATACGAGAGTTGTCATTCCCCCATCTCACCCCTCGCGCACCCTTCCTCTTCGGCAATCTCGTTTTTGCGGTTATGCGGAGATTGCGCTGTCGTAATTCGAGACGAAAAATCAGACGTTTGAGGAATTATCGAACCCGTGAGACTTTTTATGGTTTCCGGGAAAATCGCACGAAGCAATCGCGATATTGCAATGATTTTTTTTTACTCGGTACAGGAGGCGATTTATTGGATTTCCGGCTGGGCGCGGTGTGGCGTAAGGGGCCGTCTATATATTGCGTCTTCGATTTTTGCTGATGTTTACCCCCCTCCCCATATCATCCTATCGTTCCTATCATCATAATCCAATTATCGTTACCGTCATCCAACGACCACACACCCCTTCTCCCCCTATTTTAAAATGATGCAGGCAATGACTCATGGCAAAATGATTACGAGTTTCATTTGGCTGGTATTTTTCAGTGATATAGATTCGGAAGTTCGATAGCTATAATTTTTTCGTCGTCCAATTTTTTAGGCTCCCCGTTACGATTGTATACCTATTTTATGTAGTATTATAAACTACTTCTTCATGTAGTTTATAATATATATTTATATAGATAAATTCATACAGTGTATAGGAGTAATAATGCATGTTAAATTATACACTTTTAGTAATAACGATGAAAATGCATTTTGGATAAAACATTTATTCCAATAATTCGAAAACGCATTTTAAGTGAGACATTTCTAACGACAATGCTAAAAATACATTTTCAATTATAATTGAAAATGTTTTTTCAATTATATCTATATTATTGTGTAATTATTATTATACACTTATATTATTAAAGTGTATACACTTTAATGATAATTCCAAAAACTATTTTTTTTTCGAATGATACATTTTTCAAAATAATACTTCTCACATAAGTAATTTCTTAAATAACCAATCAACATTGATAAAAATCTCAACGAAATAACAATCTCCCATAATACACCCCAGCAGAATCCCTCGTCGAAAAAAACCAAATTCTATCAAGTCTAATCGATAATTTCGACAATCCCAAATAAGTCAAAGATTGATAAAAACAATATATAAATCTACGTAACCTAAAATCCGTCCGGGAAACTCGACACGTAATGAAAAAAAAGAAGAAGTAAAACGTAATCAAGAAAACACTGTCTTTCCCTTTCGATATTCTCCCCCTCTCTCTCTCTCTCTCTCTCCCTGTCTCTCTCTCTCTCTCGCTCTCTAGCAGCTCGCATCGGCCGGCTTACATACACGGTGTGCGCGTACCTACTCATCGCGGAACGGAAAGTTCCCGCGCGTTTCACTCTCTACACGAGAAAGGACGACCGCGAGCGCAGCGAGTAAGACGAAGTAGAGACGGCGAGGCTTGGCTCAGCCGGCGAATCGGCTGCTCGGATAACGGGCTCTCAGAAGTTGTTGCTTGTTCCCCTCCTATCCCCTCCCCATCCCTGCCCGCTAAACACGCGAGAAAGAAGGGAAAGTAGTTATGTGAGTCAGTGGGGCTTGCGGTAAGCAACCCCCCCCCCCCCCCCGTCGCTTCAGTACGGAGCTCAGCAGCAGCCCCCTCAGCAGCTCCCGCGACCGAGCTGGGGCCGTGGGGAACGTGGGAGGGGGGCGGGGGCGAGTTCGAAAGGCGCGAGGGGGAAGACTCGTGCGTCTCCTTTCCTCTCCGCAGCGTTTCGCATGGTTGGATTAACAAGAGCGTATGCACTACTCGTCGCTCGCCGCGCGCTCGATGCATCGCGAGGAGGAAGACGTGCGAGCAAGGATACATACAGATATATTCGCGCCTTCCTTGTGTCAGCTAAATTATAATGGGTCTGCCAATCAACTGTGACTAGTTTTACTATTTTATAGTAAATAGTACATTATCAGGCGCGTGTGTGTGTGTGTGTGTGTGTGTGTGTGTGTGTGTGTGTGTGTGTGTGTGTGTGTGTGTGTGTGTGTGTGTGTGTGTGTAGATTGGCTCGTCACACATGAAGCCGCCCGCTGGCAATAGACGGCGCTAGGTAGATTATTTTGTCGAACCAAACGCGGAATCGCATCGTTTCGCAAAAGAAATATATGCCAAAGATGATCGATCTAATACAACGTGCAAAGAGTTGTTTCGCCTCCTTCAATATCCCGATTTCTCTATGGACAAAAAGGAGGCGCGGAAAACCAGCCAAATGAGAGGTGTCGTGTATTACGAGCTCCTGAAAGCGTCATCACTGGGGATCGTTGTCTACTGCAACCGATGCGTTTGTAGCGAGATCTACACGAAAAGAAGCTGGAATGGGCGAATCGCCATGACAAGTCGATTCAGCAGCACGACAAGGCCAGGCCGTAGGTTGCTCAACCGGTTAAAAAGTACTTGGAAGGAGTTTAGGGTATTCCTTTCACGAACCCAAGTATTTTACACTTAACTGATTTTCGTTTATAATAAAGTAAAAATACATCCAAGTATACCGGTAAAATTTCAAGCCAAGTTACCGAACCTTCAACGTAAAATTCCGGCCCTAAAAATCGTCTCATTTATACGGCGCTTTATGGACATGTCACGCTAGCCACATTTCTATTTAATAATTTATACACTAAATTACTCTAGGTGCCTGATATAAACTGCTCACAGATGTAAAAAAGTCTAAAGATTCCGTAACGACAATAAAAACAGACGCTCACCGAACGTTTAAAGAAAATATTTATGTTAAAACTTGGAGAAATGTGACTATCAGAAGAATTTTCGTAGCCGTGACGTTTCAAATAAATGTAAAAATGTCTCAATGTACTAAATTTGCGCGAAATTTTTTATTCTAGATTATCGTTGCGCGATAATCCATTGTAACTTATAATCCATTATAACTTTTTTTTTTTTATTAAGGGCAATTGTAATTTACCGACGATTCAGAAGGCGCTGCTTATACCCCTACAAAGTACGGTTCTCCGCGAAAGGAATGCCTTAATGCTAGCACACCCGCCACATTCCCCAGACATCGCTCCCTCCGATTACCACTTGTTTCGATCGTTCCAATCAGCATTCAGGGCTCGGTACTTCACCTCGTACGAAGGAGTCAAGCAATGATCAGAAGACTGGATTGCGTCTAAAGATGCCGAATTCTTCCTGCGTGACATCCGATTGCTGACCGGAAGATGGGCCAAGCTTGTCTCTTTCAGTAGGCAATATTGTCAATAAACGAGTGTACGTTTAGATTTTTTTTTCATCACATGGTCAGTACAATTATTCAAAAGAAGAGTAGAAAAGACAACTGGGCAATAAGTTGATGCTCGAAAGACTCGGAGGTTCATAAAGGAATCGGCTGGTTGGAAAAGCCCGCGGGAACTGGGCGCACAAGTACCTTGGAGCGATGATTCGCGACTAAGTGGAGAATATAAGCGCATTATATTCGCATCGCGCGCACCGACGGAAATACGTTGTTCGTCGCTCCGCGACGCGAGAGAAGCGCGCTCATCTAATCCTACGACAAACAATAGACGACCCGGATATGCGTTCAAACGAAGCGACCTGACCAATCCCCCTCCCAGCGCAACACTTTTTTACGATCCTCTCGTTACACTTTGCTCTGTCTACGTATGTGTGGGTGTGTGTCATACTCGTCCATAATTGCGGACGATCGAATTCGTTCTCGATTCACCTCGTCGCTTGATCTCGCATAGATGACGCGACGAAACGTCGGTGAACTCGGTGAACTTTGCATCCTCGGTCAGTTATTTTGGTACACTCTTTTCGGCTTCGCACTCTCTTTTCCTCTCTCTCTCTCGCTCTCTCGCTCTCTCTCTCTCTCTCATTACACATCTTTAAGCACTATGCCTAAATTTTTGTCGTTATTATTTTATTAAGTTTGGTAAATGAATTCCTGATTAATTTAGATATTATTGTAATAATTCATGATCACTAATCTACGATTAACTTGATGCTCATAACGTTAATTTACGATAATCAACTCATAACTATAATTGGATTTATGATTTTACTTTTGTTTTGAATGTAATCTTTATTTCTTAAAATTCTGTTTTTTTTCTTGTTTTGTACCAAATCTTGATTTTTTACAATTCTGTTACCATTTTTCTTATTTTATTTGAGCCTTTATATTTGACGGAGAATTTACTGAAATGCTTGGCGGTAGCGGACGCCAGGCATCTCACTTGCGGACTGCCTATTACGCATGTATCATTGAAGTGTCTCTACTCTCGTATAAAATTGTTCAACATTTATCGATAGACTACTGGATCGAGAAGTCAATTTTTCTCAAATACACATATATCGTGTCCTGCTCGCCGTAGGAACCGAGCGAGGGAGAGAGCGAGAGAGAGAGAGAGAGAGAGAGATAGTGCATTGAAATTGTACAATGAGCTATATACGCAACCGCAACCGAAGATATCAAGTCTGATCATTAATTTTCGCAATACCTGACCCCGTACGCCCCTTTTCCTCACTCTTAAAGTCGTCTATATACATCAGACGTGAGAAGCAGCACCGAGCAACAGAAAAAAGAACAAGATACGTATGTAGAAACGACGATTATAAAAATACACAACTACACATCCGCGCGCGCGCGCACGCACACACACACACACACACACACACACACACACACACACACACACACACACACACACACACACACACACACACACACACACACACACACACACACACACACACACACACACGCACGCACGCACGCACGCACGCACGCAACGCACGCACGCAACGCACGCACGCACGCACACACGCACACACGCACAGACACACACACACACACACACACACACACACACACACACACACACACACACACACACACACACACACACACACACACACACACACACACACACACACACACACACACACACACACACACACACACACACACACACACACACACACACACACACATATATATATATATATATATATATATATATATTTTTAAGGAAAGTTGATTTTGAAGACATTTAACTTTGAGGACTATCTTCACCGTAGCCTACTGTCTCCTTACTCAACATTGTCGGTATAATTGTCAGTGTCTTCAAAATTCACCTTTACATAAATAGGTGGACCTGCTTGTCCCTGAAATCAATGATACTTGGAGGAAAAATGTTGGGGCATTCCTCAAAATAGTTGGATATACTGATAATTGACATTGCGTAGAAATAAGGAGCTTAAAATATCCTTTTCCACACACACACACACACACACACACACACACACGCGCGCGCGCGCACATACACACCCACCTATATATGTATATGCTCGTATAATCCTACGGCGTTACTGGTCGTGCACTTCGCTGGCGTTCGTGAGCTCGCTGCAATTAGCTGATGAGAGAGGGGGAGAGAGAGAGAGAGGAAGGCAAAGAAAACGTACGTAAGCAGGTAAACCGCCATTCGCAATGTACCTCGACCGCATTTGAGGTCAGGGCAACAACGTTAAGGATCCTTGCTGCTCCTATAGAACACGACACAATACAAACTTGCATACGGTATACACTCGCTTTTCGCCCCGGGGGGAGTAGCGCCACGAATGCGGCCTTCCCACTTCAATTTGAAACGACGTAAGGCAAACCTCGTCCTTTCCTACGGATTCAAGGAGTTCCTCGATTCTGTGCGTATGCGAGTGGAAACGAACGGAATGGTCGACAGTTTTTTTTTCCTTCTGTGGCATTAATTTTTAGTATTTTTTTAAAAGGTGCAACATCTTTGAAGACATTTCGAGATCGAGATGCAATGTGGATCTCGTACTTCGTACTTCGTTTAGGAAAAGTTAAGGAATAAGTTTTCAAATCGACGTTTTCCGGAGGCCCAAACAGGCGCTGGTTCTACCGCAATCGCCGGATGCAACGCACTATTTGATTTTTGATCGCAGTAATGATTGATCACGCCAAGATGTTTCGAGCGATTACACGATTGGGCAAACAAGGCATCGCGATTGGAAAGTCTCGCAAGGACTTTGCCGAAAATTAATGATGCGAAATTATAAGAGTGACAGCAGCGCAGCCAAAAGAACATGGTCGCCGTTATCTCGAACTCCGCATTGGCGTAAATGATAATTCATTGGGTTTGGTAGACGCGTCGGAACCACTTCGCAACATACCACCGCGAAAGATCTCGTTAAAAGAGCTGACAGGAGGTCAAGCAGGATACAATGTCCAGAAATAATGCGAGAAGACCATAAATCCTTATGACTCATGCCGCTCGATCTTGCCAGCCGTTCAACAGCGCACTCGCTTCCTGATTCTAAAAGCGATCGCGCTTTCCGCGTTCCTGTATTTTCTCCCCTTGAATCCTCGCTGAGTTACGCGATCTTGGCTGACCTCAAATGACGGAAGTTTGCGTGAATCAAAGGTCAGCAATGTTACGCTCGCCTGTGCGCACGCGCGCGCGCGCACGTGCGCACAGGCCTATAAACCTCTTTAATTGTCACAATGATATTAACTAATTGATATACTTTATGTGATACAACAAATAATTATAGGAATTCATTTGGTCTCTTATGCCATATCTGGGACCAAGATGTTACAAGCACTCGGTAGCATAGGGGCAGCGTGCCTAGCTTTGGGTAGGTAGGCACGAGGTTCGATTCCCATATAGGCGAAATATTTTCTTCGAACAAAAACATTTCAGCAGGCCAGGGGTGACGAATTATGATACAAATTTATTGCAGTGGAACTCTAAATTAAGTGGTTCATTCCATTTGGATTTTTGAAATATTATATGCATTTCTTTCAGATCAGGCAACCAGGTCAGGCCCACAAGTCAGTGACACAACGTTACATTTCCTAGTAGGGCCCATTCAGGCTGCCTTATGAGTGCCCTACCAGGGCAGTCAGGCAACCTGATCGGGCCCTGATTTGGGCCCCATCAGAATTTCTACGCGGGAACATCTCTCCAGACGTTCGCTGCAATTTCCCATACGCCCACAATTTTTCTCAACATGACGTGTCCAGCCTATGACTTTCATAGAATGCAACATTCCTGGATTACATGTCTGGATTCTGCCAGCCTACCAAAAAGACTTCCGGTCGCTGCATCGCGAATTAGCCGGCTGAGCCGGTGTGTCCGATCAATCAGGATGTCTCGCGATCTTATTGTCCGGACTGGCCACCTCCAGGCTATTGCGGCCTTGTGATTGCCACCATACGGCTCTAGTCTTCTTTCTCTCCTTCTTCTTTGAGGTAGACTTTTTTGTACACGTGCCGAGCGGCTCCGCCGCGGCAGAGAAAGTTTTTCGTTATCGAACATCATCTCATTGGCCTAGACCGTAAGAGAAGAACGCAATATCTTTCGCCAGGTCTTCGGAGAACGGTGGCTCGAATGGGCGCAAAACAGGAAATGTAGAAGCGCCGTGGCACAAACGGCAGAAACTCGTGAGAGAGAGAGAGAGAGAGAGAGAGAGAGAGAGAGAGAGAGAGAGCTGACTTCTCCGTGGCACCGTCTTGACCTGGAACTTTCTCTTATTCCATGAAAGACTCTACTTGCCACTCAATGATGATGATTACGACAATGGTTATGATAATGCTATATAATTCGACCGCTAACCACTTGAACATTGTCTTTCCATGACTTTGGAGTTTCTTCCTTTTAGTCCGATCACCCAATCTCAGACGTGCCTAATCGCTGCGATCCGAAAAAATTGGGCGCGATTGGGCTCGATCGATTCGCGCCGATCGCATCATGACTCGCAGGCAAAGTCTGTAGCAGAGGATTATTGGTTACCGCAATAGAGTTGCATCTCGGCAGTTAGCTGCGCGTGGCTTGGTCGATGACTCGCCCGAAGCAGCGTTGGCTTGGGGCAATACTCAGATGGGTGAGCCGAGTGTCGAGCGGCACGGTGGTGTCCTGAAAAATCGTTCGTTCGCGTCAAACCGACGACAAGTAGCGCGTGAATCAGTTCGCCGCGGACATCTCGACCGATTGACAGAGACAGGGACGATTAGAGCTCCTTCCCTCGATTACTTATTATCCCGGAATTGTCAACAGTCACGACATTTTGCCACGTTTCCTTGCACCCGAGAGAACGCTCCGACGAGTCTCTCCACTAGCGATTTCCCCACCCGACCTTTTGTTTCTTCGATTATCCCGTTTTTGCCGTCAATTTGTCATACTCAATCACGTTTTACCAATGTTTGGCACGCCATTCAACGAGACTCTGTTTACTGAGGATCTTCCGTACAATGAGCGGCTCATCAGCGACCGCTTAGTCGAAGCGGTTACCGGTAGTGTTCGCTGTTACTTGACGCCTTGCAAAATGCGTGTTTCATCCCGCCATGGAGTTTTCTCGAGTCCTTACCGTGTACTCGCGGTTCCCTCACTGGAGATCGAGTCCCCATGGGAGTAATCGTATCATTAATAGTAATGACAGTAATGATAATATTAATATTAAAAATAACAGAACTAAATCACATCTTCTTGTAATAATAATAATTGTCTCATAAAATAATATAAAATAAGGTAGAATGCAGACCAAAAGAATAATGATGATGAAACGATCGTACCATGAAATAATATGAGATAAGGTAAAATGCAGGCAATAAGAACATATGAAAATAAAAAGGGAGCGAGAGAGAAAGAGAGGGGGGAGAGAGAGAGAGAGAGAGAATGCTACAGAGAGGGAAGAGTGCGTCAGAGGGAGGGGTAGCGGAAAGAGAAAGAGATAGGTTTAGAGGCTCGTCTATGAAAGTAGGCAAAGTGCATGCACGAGAGCGAGTAGTGCATCGAGCAGTCGCATATTCGTCGACAACGAGAGCGGTGCGGAACGAGGAGGGTGCTCTTTCTCTCTCCCGCGATATTTCCACTTCCACCACTGGCGTTCTCGCACACTCTCTCTCTCTCTCTCTCTCTCTCTCTCTCTCTCTCTCTCTCACTCTCTCTGTGTTTGGCGCGCTCGCGAACGCGCCGGGGCTTCCGCGGCGCGGAGCGCTCGTTGCCCGTGGCCGCGGGTTGTCCCAGTCGTCGCCCTACTTTGTTCAAGCCAACTCTGCTGCAACGCTTCAACACTCGTCATCGTCGTCGTCGTCGTCGTCGTCGTCGTCCTCGTCTTCTCTGATTACTTCGCGTAATAATTCCCTTCATTCCATACCTATCCCAACGATAAAGCTCGACTCTCACGAATAAAAGGAAATTGAGCGAGTTGCGAAGGAATATAAGATCAAAAAGGAAAACAAAGTGCACATATGTGTATTGATATATCTATATATACCGCCGATATATTACGCGCCACGCACGTGCTCGCTCTCTCTCTCTCCCTCTCTCTCTCTTTCTCTCTCTATCTCTCCCCCCCTCTCTCTATCCCGATTCTCACGAGGACAACAAAAAAGGTGCCTTAAGGGTGATGCTGTAGGTGGATCAAGGGCTCGAGGAAAGTGGCCCGCGAGGAAAACGCAGAAAAAGGGTCGCGAAGGACGAGAAAAGGTTCGACGCGGGAAAACACACGTGCGACGACGTAAACACACACGCACACACGCACACACACACATCCCCAAAGAAAGCCAACCAAACCCAAGCATGCCTGGAATTATTTTTATTTTTAGTCCATTTTTTGCTTCGTCTTTTTAGGAGAAAAAAAATGAACAATTGGATAGTGCGTTTCGTCCGCGTTTGCGCAAAAAGAACTTCGTTCTGTATATTTATATCTATATATCTTAATATATAAATATATACAAAAGTGTGACTCGTGCACGTGTGTCGTGATCCGCGCCGACCGCAAGTGAATTGTTATTTTTTTATTGCCATTTGTGCTCCGAAAAGTCTCCTGTACACCGGAAATGCCGATTTCCTTTGTTTTCCTCGACACGTTCGTGCACCGGATTATTAAGAGCCAAACAAACGAAACGTGGAATGAAATATCAAAGGCTCGACGAATTATCGTATTAACCACAACAAGAGCGCTGGAATTAAATTAGACAAACTCATCGAATTGATTGTCTTTGCGTGACGAGGAAAAATCGACACAGGTTTGGGAAGTTAATTTTTACGGAGAAACGAATTGACGCAAAGAAAAGAAAATACTATGCACGGAGTGTGTTCCTATGTATTCTTGTACGGGAAAGGCGCGAGTTCGGGCGCAACCGGGGAATTATCCTCGAGGCTGCTGAGACGCGCGAAAAATAGTGCCCTTTGAGAACACGAGAACGATGCACACAGGCATTGGCGGAGACATTATTCGTATCGTCATCGAGGCACTTGGGGCTCGAAGCAACACGGGAAGAGGCAAGCGCAAAGAGGAGGCGGAGGAGGAGATGAAGAAATCTCGCGATTCGAGGGGACGATCGGTGAAAAAAATCACGAGGACCTGAAGACTAGAAGTAGCGGAAATTGGAAAAGGAAATATCGACGAAAAAGTAAATAAAACAAATATGGGGAAAACGGGAAGAAAGCAGCAGTGAAGACAAGAAAGGAATTTGAAAAAAAATATATCTCCGAAAAAAATTAAACAAAACTGAGAAAACAGAAGTAAAGGAAAAGAAATCGCATTATGAAAAAAGATATCACATCGAATAAACAGAAAATAAATCTGAAAGAGAGGACTAGAAGGGAAAAAATAAAATTGGATTGAAGAACAAAGCATCGCTGAAGAAAAATTAATAAAACAAATCTGAGAAAGAAGACCTTCCTATAAACGACTACTGCCAGTCCTTGTCTAGAACTAAAATACGAAGAATCCCCATGCTCGTCAACCAAACAATTCTCAACAAATTCAATTGTCCACTAACCCTCCTTTGACAAAAATGGAGATAAATCCCCAGGCCTGTCATCCAAACGAATCAATTTTTTCACCAATCTTCCTTCGGCAGAAAAAAAAACCCCAGGACATTCATCCAGAAAATCTCAAACAAACTCATTTTTTTACAAGTCCTTCCTTCGGTGTCGAAAAAAAAACCAAATAAAAATCCCAGCCTCCTAACGCAAACAAACCTAAAAAAACTCATTTTTTTACAAATCGTTCCTTCGGTAAAACAAGGGAAAAACACAATTACCCAGGATTATATTCGTTTCTTATAAATATTTTTTTCCGGCATTTTCATACACGTACCACAAGAGACGTACAAGTGCCCAGATTGTGAATCAGACGCGAGGGGCGGGGGGGGGGAGAGAGAGAGAGAGAGAGAGAGAGAGAGAGAGAGAGAGAGAGAGAGAAGTTTATCATTGGAATAGGAGTAAACGGCCGTTCAGTGAACGTTCCTACTTGTGTGTGTGTGTGTGTGTGTGTGTGTGTATGTGCGCGCGCGCGCGTTGCACCACGCACGGTTCACGAGTGCGCACAAGGACATCGACATCGACAGATATTTCTATCTCCCTCCCTCGCTCTCACTGCCACGTCACACGAAGTGCGCGCGATCGTGGGAAGGACATTGTCGATCGCGTTGCAAGTTCGATCTGGCCTTCGCTTCATCCCGAACAATACATTAATCGTTACAAACAAAAAAACGTCGGAGGTGGTCCCCCGTGTAAAAAATCGCTGGAGAATTAAAGTATTCCACAATTAATAATTGAATTGATTGATCGAATAATTTTTATCGTAAGAAAGTTTGAAAGAACTCAGTTGTGAATAATTAGTAATTTTCATTTTTTGAAAAATTCTTCGTTTCTCGACAACAAAAGAATAAAATAAAGAAATGAATTTTTAATCGGCACGGAATTAAAGTGCTTCGAACAAAATCAAACGCGCGCCCCCACCTTCGATTCTCGATCGCCCGAGCAAAGCATGGAAAAAAAGTCGCGGGTGACATTGGAAAAACAAACCCAAACAAATGCAGACGTTCCGGGGTTGCATAACCGCGAGGATTGTTTTTTATTCGGCGGCGCATTGTGCAGTGCACCAATCACCGGAGCTTCGAAGAGGACTTGCAAAAAAGGCGAACAAAGGAGAAAAAAGTAGAAAACGCAAAATGACGCTCAAGTCAATGCTAACGACATGCGAACAAATAAAAAGAAGCCTAAATAATAGGATAACTAAATTCCGAAATCATCACGAAGATCCATCGGAAAAAGCGATTTGTCAATACATTTTTCTACGCCTCATCCTCGACGCCATTTTCGTTTATTATTATTATATATATCTTTTTTAAATATCCGTGGTCAAGAGAGTGGTCGAACACTTTTCGCGACCCTTCGGACGGAGAGGCATATTTTCATGGAAACAATTGGCACGATCGCGATGAGAATATGTCACGATGAGGATTAAGACGATGGGGAGGTGAAAAAGGAACCTACAAAAGGCAAGGACGGCTTGGCTATTTTAAATCGGGTAGGAAGACGAATAATAAACCATACGAATCATAAAAAAAAATCATTATTTGAAAAATCATAATCGTCAAAAAATAAGACTCTATTATTGTTAAAATGATGCATTTTTTTCTAATTATGAAAATAAGACGCCTTCTTTCGACAGTGAGTATCTCACGGTGTTTTTTTTTTCTCTCGTTAGAAGACCAAACACATATTTATGTATACAGAAAAATAAAATAAAATAAAAAAACGTGTTTCCTCGTGAAAGTGAATAATCGACCTGTTCAACTTGGACTTGACACGTTCGGGATGGATACGGACGTTCATCAAGGTGAGTTTTTTCTCGCTTTTTATTTTTCTTAAAAAAATAAGCTCTTTGTCGCGAAGCTTCCGCGCAAGAGATCGGCATCGAATTTTATTAATTTTCCAAACTGAGACCCTTTTGAACGATTTTCAACGCGGGGAAAAAAACGATTTGTTTTTATTATTTTCAATTATATAGTGTGGATCACTCAGGACACGTGTGTGTCGTTTCGAAATATGGGCTTGGACATAAGTGTCGCGACGCGCGCAGTCCAAATTGTGCAGAGTTATGGTGGGGTTTTAGTCGTTAGGTAAGGTAAAAGGTCGTAGTGAAACTTCGTATCCTTCGGCTCATCTCTTCTTTCTAAAACCACGAAAATACCTTGAGAAATATTTGTGGATTTATATGCACATGTACGAGGTGTTCCGTTGGGCACGGAATATCCTCAGAGGGCTGCTCATTTTAGGGGAAAATGTTTCGATTGAAAGTTGTACAGTTTTGAGGAGCAAAACTTATAGTGCTGTTATTTATTTTGTGTCTCACAATGTTCACGTTTCAAATGGGTACTAATGTTGTTTATTTCAGAATAATATTTTGCCCAACCAACTGGGTAACATTTTAAGTGTACCTTTGCCCATCAGACTTCGTGTTTTTAACACATTTTGATTATTCAACTTGTCGAATGATTGAAATATCTTACAACATGAAAGTTGAATGGAAAAAAATGACAGACGAAAGTAACCTATTTCGCTACGCGAAAAACGATTCTGAAATAAAAAGTATTGCATCATTTGAAAAATTAAAGTTGACCTCGAAATTTCCTTGACAATTGCCAGAAAATAGAAAATATCCAGCATCATAATTTTTGTTCCTTGAAACTATGATCGTTTGTCTAAAACATTTTTTCTGACCATAAAATGCATCCCTTTCGAGATATTTCGTTATGGCAACTTCAATGGTGCACCTTCGAAATATTTTCCTTATTATTTATTAACGAATTGAGATGCATGTGCGCAAAATGAGATGCGTGTGTGTGTGTGGTTGTGTCATTTTCATTAAAAAAAACAATCGGTTTTTAAATCGTTGTCCCGATCGTAGATTAATGAATATATATAGGTATATTGACAAATGAAAACGAGGGAAATTTTTGTCGTATATTATTTGTCTACTCTGTATTGAGATGTGGAAAATTACGAAATAATCCGGGATACTTCTACGTATATTCCAACCTACAAACACGACATAGCCAAAGGTCTAGGTCATTTATACGCCCATTATTCACTTTCGTGGAGCACTCGGCCGTTCCCTCTATGATTTTTCCATAAAAAAAAGCCAGGAGAATCGGTTGATCGGTTGCCAAGAATGAACCAAGAGTACGTTGAAAAGAAGGCCCATATTGATGAATACTTTAACGCCATTTCGTTTGCGTCAATAATGCCTTATGCTGAAAAGTCGGTATTTTACACACAATTAATGCATAATCATTTCAATCTCTTGACAAGTGTTGAGATCAAATTATTGAGGGACTTTTGTAGAAAATAGTGTGACAAAAGAAATGTAGGGTTCCGCGTAAGTTTGGGGCCGAAAAATTATGTCGATTATCAATATTTTTTCTGACCAGAGTATTGGAATGAAGAGGTCGGGATTTTGTACACAATTGATACTTAGTGTCTTGCCAAGATAGAGTTTTTATCCATTGAAAAATATTGATAAACGATGAAGTTATTATTATTATTTAACGAACGTGCCGCCGTTGCCCCATGGCCAATCGGTGTAGACACTTTTGGCACCTAAGCAACTCATCTGAAGTGAAAAACAAGCGAAATGTATTTTTAGTGTAATAATCAAACTTTCGTATGACCGGGGACTTTTTTTAAACTCGAAAAATAACGAAAATGTCATGCTGTAGATAAAAAAAAATCGATTTTCGACGAAAAAAATTAATTTGATTATTTGTCATTAACACGTGGATAAACATATGAAAAGATCATCCGGTCATACGATAGAAAATGTTATAAGCATAAGCTATGCTCTCTCCGAATTTGAAGTGCATCGGATTCTTGGGTTTTGTGATACGACTTGCACCGCTTTATAATAGTTTGAAGCGTAGTGCAGTGAGCGATCTGACCCTCCACAAAAATCGAGATAACTCGGTCAATTTATCGAATTCCTCCAAAATCTCGTTTGTAAAATAAAGTAAGTAAAGAGCCCAGGTTATAAAACGATCTAGTGAAAAAAATCATATTTTTCAATTTGCAAGCCCATGCAGACCCCTTAAGCATCGTATACCCCAAAAGTCAAAATAATTTTGGGTTTTGGGCAAGAAATACTGCAGGACAAGATGCAACTGAAAACGATGCATGTTGCGAAATCAACGCGTAGTGCTTTTCCACACGATATCCCGAGTCAGTTTGCTCAACTGTTATTATGGCTGCAAATTCCTCCGAGTGTCGCAGTCCCGACGACTAGGCGTTTGAAATTTATATCCGACAATGACAATCGTTTCAAGGCATTTTCTATGCAGCACTCTCCCTCGCTCAAAGTCAGCGAAGCACGAGATTGAATCTAAAAATAGGGGATTTCAGGTCAAATCATCGAATCTTTGTCTCAACGTATTTCTTGTTATTTTTTTCTCAATGTCGTTAGGCGCAATGAAAAATGACTCTTGGAATTTACCAATTTTGTTTTTCGCTCATATGTCGGTACTTTACGTGCGAGGGAGTTAAATGTGGGCGAATTAATATCTAAACAATATGGAAATATTAATAAAAGTGGATAATCAATAGGAAAATCATATAATAAATTATACAATAATAATAATAATAGTGCCATAATGATGAAAAAAATTATCAATAAAAGGGAATATAAAATAATAATAATGAGAATAATAAAAATGGGAATAGTACGTGCTGATAAATACAATAATTGATAGATTCAGGAGTGTTGAAAAAAAATTCATCAAAAAAACTATTCGCACTCTACTTCAGTATTTTGTAATTCAATTTCTCACTCGCTCGTTACTCGCAAATCATTGCGTCAATATTTTCCCATGGTCCAAGTGCGTTGACGGCAAAATAGCTACGGTCGTAAAAAAAAAGCCTTCCGCAGCCAACGTGTCCTCATGAACTTAGCTTTATAATGACCTCGTTAATTCAGCAAAGATGTGTCAAAACTCACAATACGAGTTTTTAATTTTTATTTTTAATTTATTACTCTATGCACATTTATGTTGATATAATTATTTCGATGAAAATTCGATATAAAACCTGCTTTATTGAATCACGGAAAATAAGGTTGATCTTTTTTTCGCGTCAATTTGGTATTATTTTTTTGTTTCAAGAGTTTTTAGGTAACTTTTGAGGAGATTACAGTCTACATAAGTGAACTGATGGAGGTGCGTAGGGCATAGTATCCCTAGAGCAACTAGAAAATCGAGATACTCACTTGGACGCTATAAATACCGAGACCGTCTCGGAGCGTCTAGACCACACACGCACATACGTATGTATCTTCAAATTTCAATAAATGAACGATGTTATTGAAAATGGTAAAAAATGTTATAATTGAAACACCACGCGAGATGTGAATGTTGCAATTAACGCACTCTCTGATATAAAATCAGTCGCAGACCAACTGCAGAAAGGGACAACAAAACCAAGAAAAATGATTAACAGTGTGACGATTAACAAGCTTCACGCAGATATATCGCGCGTAATATACATAACATGTATGTACATATTCATATATACGTACAATACACCAGTGGAGATAACGTGTAGCATACTATCACAACCTATGCCAATATCCGGCACTCAAATATATCCTACGTTGATATAATTACGGCATTGGACATGCACATTATATATATATTTATTTATTTATTTGTTTATTATATTATTTTTTAAATATTTTTATTAATTTATCCACTCATTCATGTATTTATTTATACACACAAACACACACACGCACACGCACACACACACACACACACACACACACACACACACATATATATATATATATATATATATATATATATATATAAAGCCGGCGTATTTATGGATGGACGGCGGAGAATCCTGCGTTCCTTTCGGAGATTTCAATGCCGCGGGTATATATAATACGGAGGCGCTCGATTATTGCTTGAAGCGCTTGTACATACAGGAGCCGCGCGAGAACTACGCGCAAGGATCTCGCTGGCCTTCGCGAATATCCTCGGAAATATTTCAATTTAGTATCTCTCTGGCAATATTTTTTTTTCTCTTTCTTCATTTTGTTTTATGTTTCTTTTTTTCTCTTTACACGCCTAACCCGAAGGAGCGAAAGTACAAGATCGAAACGTTGCGATCCTATATACCTACGGGCTGACTTTTGATGCTTGAAATTCGATGGTCATCGAATGTCCAGGCTCTTCTTACACGCACGCACACACACACACACACACACATGCGCGCGCGCGGCTTGAGCGACCTCTAAATATTTTTTGACCGCTCGCAGATTTCGCGACTTTTTTTTTGTTCTGTAAAGAAGATAATTGGATGGTAAGAAAAAGGAAAAAAAATAGAGCTTAAATTACGATAGAACAACGATAGAATAGGATAGAACCACCGACTACTTTTACAATAATTTTTTAAAAGTTATTTCCTTGTTTGTATAACATTATGCATAAAGATACATACGTACATACATATAGCCTTGAACTGAATAAAATTCTTTGCCTAATCAAAAAATGTTATATGTTCAGATTCGTTCGCATATTCGTAATATTTATAGATACATTAAACCTGAACAATTCAAAATCAAATGAGGAACTTCAACAATTCCCTTGAATGAATATATTTATGTATAAATAATATCCACGTATTTGTTCTCACTAGACCAATCGACTCTTTTTTCTTTTAAAATTTTTCCTCGCTTGCGTTTGAGATATCCAAATTTGAATGAAAACGATCCTGTTGTCTTCGATCATCGATATCTCAGCAACCAATTAACGCACAGGGAATTCAAGGGCAGATTTGAATCAAACCGTTTTTCCCTACCGATTGATCAATTTTACAAAACAATTAAAGGAACAAGTGTATTGTTCCTAAACATCATATAATCACCATCAAAATGAAAAGACCAAATTTGTTCGTCTTTATTCACAAATCTTTGCACTAGTTACTGGTTCAATTTGAGAACAAAAAATTTGACAAGTTTGAAAAAAATTGTTAAACAAATTTTGTTTTGTTTGATAGCTTCCAACACCTTTCAGGAAACAATACTTAAGTAATTAGCTGAGTCACTAGCCAACCGACTGCTGACCTGGATAAATGCCGCTTAGGCATAATCAAACATTGAAAAAACGTTAAAGTTTACAAAAACTTCTGATTAATTTTTCTTACCAAAACTTAGAAAAGTTTTACCGAGAAAAAAAGATTCGTTTTGAAAAAAACTGTTAATTGGTTTTTTTTCTTCCGAAAAAAAGATGAGCTTTGATAAACTGCTTTTTGTAACCCTAATAAACCTTTGCAGAAAAACTAGAAACTTCAAGCTTCAAAATGCTTTTTTTCATCTTGACACGAACGTCTTTCACACCGATACAGGGCTTCAAAAAACACTTTTAAAAAATTAACAAATTTTCGGTTTCTGAAATTTTTTGTAGTGGTGTGTATATAAATAATACAAACATGAAAATAAAAATAAAAAATTCAGCAAATACTTTTAACCATTTTAACTGTATGTGTATGTATGTAAGTCTTTGTATATGTACATATAGTTATATACACGCAACACACAAGCGAAGGAAATTTTTTAAATAAAAAAGAGTCGATTCGTCTCGTGAGAACAAATATGTGGATATTATTTATACATAAATATATACGTTCAAGGGAATTGTTGAAATTCCTTGTTTAATTTTTAATTGTTCAGGTTTAATGTATATATAAATATTACGAATATGTAAACGAATCTGAACATATAACATTTTTTAATTAGGCAAAGAATTTAAATTAATTCAACCCTATATGTATGTACGTATATATATTTATGCATGATATTATACAAACAATGAAATAAATAAAAAAAAATTATTGTAGAAGAAGTCGGTCGTTCAATGGTATACATATATTAGGGTGGCCCAAATTTGAGCTCTGTTTTTTCCCTTTTTACACCATCCAATTATCTTCCTTACAGAAAAAAACAAATTGTCGCGAAATCTGCGAGCGGTCAACAAATATTTAGGGGTCGCTCAACCCTCCCAAAAATTCAAGTTTTCATAAAAAAATCGATTTTTTTCTTGGTTCCCTTTTCACCCATGAATTTTACGCTTTATAATTTGTAAATTAAGCTCGCGAAAGCTCTAGCCGGCCAATGAATATTCAGTGGTCGCTCAAGAGCTTTGAAATTTCCAATTGCCGCGACCTTTTTTTCTCTGCTCACTCATAAATTTAACACTTAGTAAAATTTTCGAAACAATTAATCCTTTTTTCTTTAGAAACGGATTTTTTTAATTTACCTCACACTTCTAACTCGATAAAATGATGGACCTACAATTTTCTTAACGGACAAGAGCTTTAGAGAATTATTTTATGAGACCAAAAATTATAATTGTTGGGTTAGGAGTGTCAGGTAACTTCAAAAAAATCTATTTTTAAAGAAAAACGATTAATTGTTGTGAAAATTTTACAACTTTTTTTACAACTTTTTACAACTTTGTTTTAAAATTTTACTCTTGAGCAACCACTAAATATTTATTAATCGCCTAGAGCTTTCGCGAGGCTAATTTAAAAATTATAAAGCGCAAAATTCACGGGTGAGAAGTGAACGAAAAAAAAAATTGATTTTTATTGAACATTTGAATTTTTGGGAGGTTTGAGCGGCCTCTAAATATTTTTTGACCGCTCGCAGTTTTCGCGACAATTTTTTGGTTTCTTAAAAGAAGATAAATCAATGGTGAGAAAAAGGACAAAAAAATATAGCTCAAATTTGAGTCACCCTGATATATATATATATATATATATATATATATATACATACACACACACACACACACACACACACACACACACACACGCATATAGATATTATTTATGCATGAAATATAATAAATTTTCATTCGAGAAAATGGCTACAATTCATCGCATCATTTTTATTTTTTTGCATCAATATGTATAATACAAATATTGTACAGGCAAATCGAAACAGATTGATGCAAGAAAGAAAAACGATAACATTTTTCTATATATATACATTTATATATATTGAGCCATAATCCCAGATCCAACAATATCGACTTTTTGGCTTCAATATCGTTCTTCTCTTAGGCATTTTCTTCGTACGATATTGCGTACGAAACTGCGAGAGAGGCATGATAATAAGCATGATAATAAGCGAAAAACGCAGGTAATAAGCGCCAAAATCAAAATCCCCGAGCGAAGTTCAAGTTCAAGAAGATACAGAATTACTTTTAGTATCAAAAGAAACTCACGCACTCCAATGGCGCATTATTGATCAAGCGAGGTGGTGACTTATCCGCGAACGAAGCCGTTCTATAAATTTCTTCTCGGTTAAGTAATTCCTTTGACGAACCCGAGTATTTAATAATTAACTGATTTTCGTCTATAATCTAGTGAAAATCCATCCCAGTATACTAGTGAAATTTCAAGCCAAGTTACCGAACTTTTACCGAACAATTACGACTCTAAAAATCGCCTCATTTATACGGCGCTTTAAGGAGATGACACGCAGGCTACATTTCTTATCTGATCATTTATACACTAAATAACTCTAGATGCCCGATATAAAGTGCTCACGCCTGTAAAAAAATCTAACGATTCCGTAACCACAATAAAAACAGGGGGTCACCGAATATTTAAAGAAAATATTCATGATAAAAGTTTTTTTAAATGTGACTAGAGGAAGAATTTTCGTAGACGCGACTTTTCAGAAAAAATATCTGAATGTACCAAGTTGGCGCGGAATATTTTATCCCAGTTTATCATTGGATATAATAATTGATTGTGAATTATATTTATCGAGCCCCACTGTAATTTACCAATTGGATCCAGAAGGGCCCTCCTTATGCCCCCGCAAAATACAGCCATCCATGAAAGGAATACCTAAACACGGTGTGGGATCGCAGGCGCGAATAACAGAGGATCTGAGGTAGTAGAAGTGTCGGGAGATTGTGGCTCAACGTCATATCAAACGCGTTTCTGGAAAGTTTTTCTCCTGCCCGGGCATGGTCATCGCGCGATTTCTTTCGAGGCCTCTTCCTAGTTTCGAGAAGATCGCGATCAAAGAAAAATAATTGCAAGATGGAGAGAGAGTAAAGGAGGGGGAGGCAGAAAGAAAAAAATATTGATTGTTTCGGTTATTGATTGATTGGTAATGTTTATAGTGAACCCTCGGACAAACGTAAGGGTGCAAGTGAAATAAGAAAAATAAACAGGGCTCGGAGAATAAAGATTTAGCATAAAACAGAAAACAAACAGAAATTGAAGAAAACATTTGATACAAACCAAAAATAAACAATACAAGATGCGGTGAGATAAAAATAGCATATAAAAACAAAATAAGATAAGAAAACGAAATAGAACGACAAATTGGAAGAAAAGAGGGAGAGAGAGAGAGAGAGAGAGAGAGAGAGAGAGATGACCTCATAGACGACCGTGACAAATTGACGTATGTCTTTTACGGCCTTTTCGACATATATATATATATATATATATATATATATATGTATATATATCCATAGTTCTTCCAATATTTTCCTCGAGTTCCATCTCATTACGACGTAAATGTTTCACGAGCAAAGGTAAACTTCGTTCTCGCATATGAAGTTTCCCCGCGAAGTGTGTGGCGTATCTTGCGGGATCACCAAACGGATTTCGAGGTCGTCGCGAAATGACGCAACGACCGTATTCTTGCAAATTGTCGCGGGAAGAGCGAAAAAAATGAAAACTACACGCTTCCGCTTACGCTCGATTTCTGAATCGCTGTGATTTCCTTTGACAGTTCTCGTCGACAGTCCTTGGATCGTTTTTCAACATTCTCCTCAAAGGATCTTCAATATGAATTTGCAAAATAAAATGTTTCTATAATAATTTAAGTGAATGAATCAAATTATGAAAGAAGGCGTCGTTCTTTTGTGAACTATCATTTAAACGTTGCAAGTACGTTACACGGAAAGGAAAAAGAACAAAAAAACATCGCGTCCTGAAGTATCGAGGTGAATTTTCATGGACGATGCGATCGCAGTAAGACATCATTGTCAACTTCGTAACTTGCTGCGTATGTACATATATGTATATATATGTACATACAACTTTTATATATATATATATATATGGATATATATATATATATATAAGTTGCCGCTCAATAACATTGGAATGTTAAATGTCGGAGATGTATCTCGTGTGTCGTGTGTATTCAGGAACGCCAGTGAGAGATGTTCCCGGCATCTGTACGTGTATACAGGGTGTCCCGAAAAGTGACGTTCAAAAGGAAAATCTAGTTGCCTCCTATCAGCATCTATCCGAATCAGCCACATTTATATTCTACGATATTTTATCCGTTTTCGATAAGAAGCCATTTGTTTATTTTTCTCTTTTGTGTATATACTTTCCTCGCGATTTTTCAAACCTTTGTTATCGTTATGAAGTGCACTGTTGAGCAATAAATAAGTGACCAACTGAATGCCTTACATTTTTATCGAAAGTTAAAAAAAATTGGCTCGAGAGCATCGGCCACTAAAGTTTAGATGATGAAAACAAAACTCCGATACTAGTCGAATGCAAATGAGTCTGTTTAACCCTAGGACCCTACACATGGGCACCCCAAACGCCACAACATTTTTGGGGCCCTGACGTTCCGCTCGCATGCTGATCGCATTAGGAGGGGGAACTGTCTCGAGCAGGTTCGTGCATGAATAACCGTCAGTTATAGTTTGGAAGTGACGTAGCCAACGTTATTCAAGAGCCTGGGCTTAGCGTATCCCTACACTTTTTGCAATGTTTTGCAATCTGTAAGTATATAATTATTTCCATTGTTTTTTGTTATTTATCTTTATAAAATCAGTGTGTTATCCACAAAAATTACATTATGAACGTTTTTATACTATTCTGAATGTTTTTATTAGAATAAAGCCATGGGGACGACGTCGCGAGTATGAAAGGCGGAGGAGGTTCGGAGAATGCTGCAGACGCAATACCATGAAGGCAAACCTTAGGACAACGACTCGACTGATGGTGAATCCATGAAAAAGAATTGAAGGGTTCTGATGAAGATTCTTCAGAAGTAGGACGAGATTTTGTTCGCGACGGTGCAGGAAGGGATGATGCAATGATATCGCACGGGAAGCGGAGAGGATAAAAATGCGTCGTACATCCCAATCTGCTCTTGGCGGTACTCGGAGTAAATCTATTTACGGGAAAAACCGATACAAATGATAATTCGGTCCTCTCGCTCCTCGGTCTCGAATTACATCTGCTCATAAGATGAATAGGCCGTGTGGCGTCAGGACCGGAGCCAGTGTAAGGAGCAGAGTGGTAGCGTGGTATCTTTTGTCACCTGACAACACCTTGAATGACGATTCCCGCGTTGCCAACATCATCGCTCGATGCAGTGCTCTCATTGCACACCGAACTGAATTTACAACGAACAGATCTTTATTTTTGCTTTAATTACTACAATATACGTTTCTTTTGTTTTCATTTCTAATATCCCATGGCAAACGACATGTAGCGATTTTTGGAGTATTATTATGTAAACCCAGTTCTATATCCTGTACCTTGAGCTGAATGTATTATTTTTAAAATAATTTCATGTCTAATAAGCTCAATATCCTTTTGTATGTTGTTTTGAAATAGAAAACACTATTTTTTTACATAAAATAATTTTTTTTAACATTTATTTACACTTTTTCCCTCAAGAAACCACGCCGAAACATATTCCATTTTTTTTACAAAGTGCCATCTTTAACCCTTGTGAAATTCTTCAAGAACTTGGAATTTTTGTGAATGTTTTTTTTAAGCTTTGTCCATTCGGTCTTTTTCAAGAATCAACGAAAAAATTGTCCAACGTACGCGTACAAAAAGTCTGATAATTTTTAAAATCATTTTTAGTGAGATAAGCTAAAATATTTTTCTTGCTTTGTTCAATCTCATTAGGTTTTTCCCATATTATCCTCATATTAGGTTTTTCCCGCAAAGCCCATTACATTCGTCAGTTTTTTGCGTTCGACTTAAAAAAAAATCTCCCTACGACAAACAGTTCGTTAGCAACGTTGATTTAAAGTACTGGGGTGTGCGTAACCCCAATGTAGGTTATTTGTTTCGTACAGATAGTGCAGGGCCCTAGGGTTAACGAGTAAAAACTTAAGAAAATATTTTTTTATTATTTTTTTCTCGAAAAGTAAAAAAGATCGTAGAACATAGATGGGGTGATTCGAATGGATTAATGAGAGGCGTCAAAATTTTTCCTAGTGAGTGGGAAAACTGCGTGTGTGAGTGTGTGAATGACCATTGGACGACAAAGCCATTAACGAGCGCCCAGTACAGTACAGACCGTGTCTGCGCACGTCGCATGTCCCAACAAGGCAAATTACACCGTGGTACAATCGCTGTTCAAGACCACCGATGACATTCCAGCAAGATCATGGACTCGCGAGGAGCCCTCGCTAACGTTATGATATTAACGGGAATAAACGAATAATACAACAGGTCGTTGAATCCCTGATAGCGACAAGCGAGAGTGACCCCCAGATACTTGATTTCGTTTCTGGTCTCCATCATCTCTGTCCCGACATTCATCGGTATTATCGCCGATGTTCTCTTTCTCGTGAGTAGCATAAGTTCTGTCTTGAGTGTGGCCAGTCGGAGCCGTGTTCCGTCATCCATCCGTCCACCCGCCTCATCATTTGGTTAAGTTGTAGCTGGGCCAGAAACGCATCGCGTTCGACTATTACAGCTGCTATGTCGTCGGCGTAAGCAACCAAGAAAGTCTCCGGCGGCATCTCCAGCCGCAGCAAACCGTCGTATACTCCATTCCAAAAGTCCGGTCCGAGAATTGATCCCTGGGCGACCCCCGCCGCGAACGTCCGGGTTTCTCGTCCGTCTGTCGTTTCGTACCCGTAATACGTCTGTTTCGCAAGTAGTCGCTCAGCACTCGGAGTAGGTACGGCGGGAGCCCGAAACCGCCTTTCAGCGCTTCCAGGATGTCCGCCCACCTCGCCGAGTTAAAGGCGTTCTGTACGTCCAGTGTCGCCAATAGCACCATCGGGCGAGCCCCATGGCAGTACTGTTGAGTCCGTTGGAACGTCGTCTCGGATTGCTCCAATTGTCGATCGTTCCTTCCTGAAGCCGTATTGCCTATCCGATAATCCTCCAGCGGCTGCGGTTGCGTCCGTGAGTCTGGGTCTTATCAGTTGTTCGTACAGTTTTCCTGTCGTGTCGAGTAAGCTCAGCGGGCGGTAGGCCGACCGCATGTGTGGGTCCCCCTTGCCTTTGGCAATAAGCACCAGCCTTGCCACCTTCCACCGCTCATCGAACGTGCATGTGTTGTACATGTCCAGGAGGACCCGCGGCCTCAGGTTGCCCATCAGCCGCAGAATCTCCCCCGGAATGCCGTCTGGTCCTTCCCGACCTTCATCGGGGCGGTCGCTGTCGCGAGCTCCTCCTCGAAAAAGACTGGTATGTCCCCAGGTACGTCGTCATCTTCCGTCTCCGGTCTCGTCTCGTGCGTTGGAAAAAGTCCGTCGATGATCGTCCGTGTCGTTGGAGGGTCCATCGCGCCGGTCGGCGTCCAAGCCCCGAGTCTACCGGTTACTAGCTTGTAGCCGGTGCCTCATCCACCTCGTCGCACGGTTCCCTCCAGAGCTTCCGTTTTGTGTCCTTGATCGTCATCGTCAGTTTTTTCCGTGCCGTCCTATCCCAGTGTAAATTGTTAGTATTAGTATTTATGAAAGTCAATCTTATCTTCGTGATCGCAATAACGAAAAATATCCCAAAATGTAGGCCTGACAAAATAACATCCTCCAGGTCCTGAAAGTTCTTAAAGATCCTTAATGTAACGGCACACCCTTAAAATGTTGCGAGAATTTTCTTTTTTAATGCCACTATAATCGTCGTAGAAAGATTTTTCAATATTCCGCAGAAATGTTTGGTACTTGTTCAGTATTTTATATCTACATTGAGAAAACGCTCTGCTGTTTTGGTCCAGGATAAATCCTTTAAATTGGAAAAAAGACTGCTGAAGACAAAGTAATCAACTTTTCCCGACAAAAATTTCATTTCGGTCAGACGCAAAAAACGAGCACAATCTAGTTTTTTTGATTTTTTTTCAAGACAAAAATGGCCGCCTCATTGCATTTAAGGCCATGTGCCACACGCCGGAAAATTTCGACGCGGCCTCTCGTTACGTCGGTAGCGCAGATCTCGTAGTTTTCAACTACGAGTCGCTACCGACGGACAGCGCAGCGATCGCGAATTCGGTCTCGATGCTTCGCACTGGGACGAAGAGTCTCGAAGCCAAATAGACGACGATCGCTGAGCGCGCGCGTGTGTGTGTGTGTGTGTGTGTTGCTACGCCGACCGCGTTGCAGAAAGAACGAATCCGTTCTCGCCGCCGTTCGGTCGTACGCAAGCACCTTACATCTATGTGCGTGTCACACAATTCACACAACTATGCGTAGCGACCACGGTACGCTTGTATTGGAAGCATGCGCTCGCTCGGCAGGAGAGCGGTGAAACTTTGTTGCATTTTACATTGTATATGCAGCCATCAAATCGATTTTTTTTTCGACGACAGCCCCAACCAAAAGTCTCAGGCATTTCCCCATACTTTTTTAATTCATTTAAACAAATAGGCTCGAGCTCAATTTGTAACATCGATGCCGCTTATCGTTAACGATTTCGATCCCTGCCAAAATTTCGAGCGACCGAAATTGCTCGAAACTCACTCTACAAAAAAGTGGTAAAATTTCGCAATGCTCATTATTTAATCAAATGCGTTCAGCATTTTATCTCTGCCAGGGTTCATATTTGGCAGCATTTTTGCTGGTCAGCTTCTCGAACAATCAAGATCGCTAGCCTCCCTCTACGGAAGAGCGGTGATATTTTGCGATCGCGCATTGTTTAAACAAATGCCCTCGAATCGATTTTTTTGTTGACGGCGGTCATCGGTGGAAATTTCTTTATGGTTGAACTTTCTAGCAAACAGGGTTTGCTAGAGACTCGTATGGTGGAAGGGTGCTAGCATTTCTCCACTCTTTTTTAATTAATTTAAACAAATAAGCTCGAAGACTATTTGGCATCTCGATGTCGCTCATCATCGACGAGTTCGATCTCTGCTAAAAGCTCGAGTCACGGCCGAGATCGTTCGAGAAAAGAGTTGTAAAATGTTACAATGTTCTTCGTTTAAACAATTGCGATCAGCATTTTTTCTCTGCCATGGCTTTTGTTCGGCAGGTTGTCTGCGGCCGACCAAATTCGCGAACGAACGAAATCGACCGGGTCTCACTCTGCGAAAGAGTGGTAACATTTTATTATTACTAAATTATTACTAATTATGCTAAAAAAATACGTTTAGCATTTTTTCTCTCTGCCGGAATTCATCTTCGGCAGGTTTCTCCAAGGATCGAATTTTCTAGCAATGACGATCGGAGAAGTCTCGCTCTACAGAAGAGCGGTAAAATTTTACTATCGCGAATTGTTTAGAGGTCATTGGTGTAAAATTTTCGAAAAATCGTTTTGTTGGAAGCACTTTAAAAAATCCTTGGAAACTTAAAAAATGTACAATGCCCTTTGTTTAAACAATTGCAATCGGTATTTTTTTCTCTGCCATGGCTTATCTGCGGCAGGTTGTCTGCGGCCGACCAAATTCGCGAGCGAACGAGATCGACCGGGTCTCACTCTGCGAAAGAGTGGTAACATTTTATTATTACTAAATTATTACTAATTATGCTAAAAAAATACGTTTAGCATTTTTTCTCTCTGCCGGAATTCATCTTCGGCAGGTTTCTCCAAGGATCGAATTTTCTAGCAATGACGATCGGAGAAGTCTCGCTCTACAGAAGAGCGGTAAAATTTTACTATCGCGAATTGTTTAGAGGTCATCGGTGTAAAATTTTCGAAAAATCGTTTTGTTGGAAGCACTTTTAAAAAATCCTTGGAAACTTAAAAAAAATTCCAATGCTCTTTGTTTAAACAATTGTGATCGGTATTTTTTTCTCTGCCATGGCTTATCTGCGGCAGGTTGTCTGCGGCCGACCAAATTCGCGAGCGAACGAGATCGACCGGGTCTCACTCTGCGAAAGAGTGGTAAAATTTTTTTATTACTAAATTATTACTAATTATGCTAAAAAAAATACGTTTAGCATTTTTTCTCTCTGCCGGAATTCATCTTCGGCAGGTTTCTCCAAGGATCGAATTTTCTAGCAATGACGATCGGAGAAGTCTCGCTCTACAGAAGAGCGGTAAAATTTTACTATCGCGAATTGTTTAGAGGTCATCGGTGTAAAATTTTCGAAAAATCGTTTTGTTGGAAACACTTTCAAAAAATCGTTGATAAGTTAAAAAAAATTCCAATGCTCTTTGTTTAAACAATTGTGATCGGTATTTTTTTCTCTGCCATGGCTTATTTGCGGCAGGTTGTCTGCGGCCGACCAAATTCGCGAGCGAACGAGATCGACCGGGTCTCACTCTGCGAAAGAGTGGTAAAATTTTTTTATTACTAAATTATTACTAATTATGTTAAAAAAAAATACTTTTAGCATTTTTTCTCTCTGCCGGAATTCATCTTCGGCAGGTTTCTCCAAGGATCGAATTTTCTAGCAATGACGATCGGAGAAGTCTCGCTCTACAGAAGAGTGGTAAAATTTTACTATGGCGAATTGTTTAGGGGTCATCGGTGTAAATTTTTCGAAAAATAGTTTTGTTGGAAACACTTTCAAAAAATCGTTGAAAAGTTAAAAAAAATACAATGCTCTTTGTTTAAACAATTGCGATCGGCATTTTTGCAACCCCAAAATTGCAACCCCAAAAAATTAAAGAAACAGAAAATTTCTTCATTTTTTAAAGTGTTTTTGAAAAGCTGTATCAATGTCAAAAATAGTCGTATCAAGATGAAAAAGAAAAACATTATTAAGCTTCAAGTTTCTTGTTTGAGATCTTTTGGCAAAATAATTTTTTGAGCTATGGTTATCGCGCAATCATAAGAGATAGCGAGAAAATTATTTTTCCAATTTAATTTTTTCAAGGGATTTTTCACAGTTAAATCAATGCATAGGTCCGTTAGCTTGTTTATTCAGTTCCAATTTGGTTTTTTTGTGGTCTCTCTATGTCAACTTTTTGCTGGGATATCCGACTTATAATAAAAAATGTTCCTTTTGTGTTTGATCAATGATATCACAGCAACCAATGATCGCACAGGAAATTATTGCGCAGCTTGAAAAACTTGAATCAATTTCGTACAAGACCCTTTCGTTGATGTTTGAGAAAAAACTCATGTTTTCACCATTAACAGTAGTTTGAAAAATAGGACAAAACATGACATTTTATGGTTTTTCAGTAAATCTACTACTCCATTACAAATATTGGTAGAAAGACTAATGTCGCCACGTTTATTTTTCAGCTTAATGTACCCCCAATAGCCGTGCAAATTTTCAAATTGATCCATCGACCCGTTTTTCCGGACCGATCGATCCAAGTTTTGAAAACGAATTAAAGGAACACGTGTTCCTAAACATCGTGTAATCATGATCAAAATGAAAACACCCATTTTCTTCGACTATTTTTAGAACTTTGCAGTAGTTGCTTGTTAAATTTAAGAAAAAAAATTGAGATATTAAAAAAAATTGTAATCTGTTTGAATTTGTAAAAATTTTCAGGAAACATCGGTGACTCGTTGTTGCCACGCTTCGGCTTTTGCGCACCATAATTTCACTCATCTTTAATTGCATTGATTAAAAGTTGATACCCGCAAGCAGTATTCACTAGTCGATCTGGGAACTTGTATGCCATTAACTGTAGATATTTTCTGCGAAGGTTATCAGGGATACAAAAAACACCCTTTTCAAAAATGATCTCTTGCTTGGAAGAAAAAACCAATGAACAATTTCTTTCGAAAACTAATCTTTTTTTGGTAATTTTTTTCTACGTTTTGATAAAAAAAACGAATCTCTTGTTTTTGTAAACTCTTATTTTTTCAATTTTTGATCATGCCTAGTTTTGAAAAAAAGATTGTTTTCCATAACCCTAATAACCTTCGTAGAAAATATTGAGAATTAATTGCATAAATGTTCTCAGATCGACTATTAATACAGCTTGGGAGTATCAACTTTAATTGATGCACTTACAGATGAGTGAAATTAAAGTGCGCAAAGGCCGAATGGTGTAAAAAAATTAGTCAGTATTGTTTCCTTAAATATTTTACAAATAAAAAAAAATGTTACTCTCTAGAATTTTTTCTTATATTTAACAAGCAACTAGTGCCAAGTTGTGAAAAAAGTCGAAGAAAATTAGTATTTTTATTTTGATGATGATTACAAGATGTTTAGGAATAATACACTTGTTCCTTTAATTGTTTTGTCAAACTTCGATTAACCCTTGATAGAAAACGGTTGGATGGACCAATTTGCAGACTAACAGGGGTATTGGGAGTAATTCGAGCTGAAAAAAAACGCGGCAACATTAGTCTTTGCATCAATATTTGTAACGTAGTGGTAGATTTACTGAAAATCCAGAAAAAGTAATTTTTTGTCCTTCACCAAATAACGGTTAAGGGTGAAGAAAAAAATCACAAAAATCAACGGGAGGGGCTGGCGGGAAATTTATTCGACTTTTCAAAGCTGCCCTCTAATTCCCGTTACGATAATTGGTTGCTGAGAGATCGATAATCAAAGACAAAAGGATCTTTTTTCATTCGAAGTCGGATATCTCAGCAGAAAATTTGACGTACAGAGATAAAAAGCTAATTAAAGCTGAATAAACAAGCTAACTAAACTATACATTGAGTTAACTGAAACAAAATTCCTTAGTCCGATGACCCCTGAAAAATAAAAACAAATTTGGAATTTTTTTCTGCCGGTATTTCTTATGATTGCGCGATAGCCGTAGATCACAATTTTTTGCCAAAAGATCTCGAAACTATCATCTTGAAGCTTCAAAAGGCTTTTTTCATCTCGATGCGACAATTTTTCACATAGACACAGCGCTTAAAAAAACGCTAGAAAATGTAGAAATTTTGTTCTTGTCATTTTCGGAGTCGTATATAAAAAATTTGGTTCACAACACGACCTTTTTTTTAACTCGTCTCTTTTCTTTAATTATTTTGAAGTTTCCCCTCATTTGACTGCTAAAACGAACGTTATAAACGAAAATATTTTACTCTTAGTTCCACGATTAAATTAACGATAGTTCTACTGCGTTCCACGGAGAGGGTATGAGGTTGAAGTTTGCAACGTTGGAAAGCAAAAAAAAAAAATTAGTGAAGTCCTTTTTTATATTTCGGCAACCTTTGCTTACAATAATCCTCCAACCATTTTTCAAGATTGTTGGTCGCGTGTCGTTCACAGAGAGGCGACCAACAATCGTCACCGTGTACTCCGATCTAAGGGGCCACACTGTGGAATTAAAAAAAAATTGTTTTTTTTTTACTTGACTTAAAAGATGCTTTCAACCATCTATAATAAGGAGAAAAAAGTTTGGTACCTGTAAAAAAGGTCCGCAGGCCAGCATGGGTCTGCGATGGCAGTGGCTGGCCCGTGTGCGAGACATCGACCGTTTTTCTCAAAACACAATTTTTCAAAACGGCATGCAGCATAACTCCAACAATTTTCATCATTTTCACTCCCAATTTTGGGTACATGTTTAAAATAACATTCCGAAGAGCAATAAGTACGGGATTTTCTATGAGTTAATTATAACATTAGTTATTACCAAATGATTGTGCTTTTTTTGTCGAAAATTAAGTTTTTGGTTTAATGCTTGCCAATTACACAAAAAATAACATTGTCACAATTCTCTACGTATTTCTCTAGCTATACTCGTGATAATTAATAGAATTTTTTAAATTTTATTCTAAAATCAAATTTGCGTCAGCTATACTGCGTGCCGCAGAGCGTCTCAAATTCAACTTGCCTCGTCAGAATGGCTCCAGCGTCACCTTTTGGCATAATTTTTCAATATAAATTTCATTTTGTTCATTTAAAGATATGACTAATAACATCCTTGAATATTAATATTCTCCTATTTGTCCTTCTACAAAAAAAAAATCGCGAAATATCACTCAATTTTGGACGTTTACAGTGGTGTAAGCCCTTATGGTAAAACGAGCGTGCGCTCTTGATTTCTATCGATTTTGTTCAAATTTTAACCAGACATTGTTCATATTATTATGCAAGTTTGAGTGAAATTTCAGAACAGTTGACTATTTAGATTGGGAGATAATGGATTTTTGAATAGCAACTTTTAACACTGCAGGGTCTGCATTGGCCGAAAGTCAGGTCACTTAATTCGGCGTACCATTCTATTGTGTTTATGGATTTTGAAAAAAAAATATGATTAGATAGTAAACTAGTTAGGGGACGAGTGAAAAAGTTTGAATTGTCTTTACTATTCAGTTTTGCTAAAGACGTACAGTAATGACAGAATAACTCTCGGTTAGAAATATTTATCCCCTGTAATAAGAAGACATTATGCACCACCGCAGAACAGCGTTGTTCAATATTTCGAGAAAAAAGTTAATTATTGTGCTCCTAACGTTAAACACTTTTAACGTGAAGAAAAAGATTTGCGTTATAAACATTAATATTTTATATTGTTTATGTTATTACCTCGTGTCTTTTTAAAGAGGACAAATATTTTTCACGGAAAATTACTCTGTCTAAATTTCAATGCAGACCCTACAGTGTTAAAAGTTGTAATTTTAAAATCAATCTCCGAATCTAAATAGTCGGCTGATCTGACATTTCACTGAAACATGCATAATGATACGAACAATGTCTGGTTAAAATTCAAACAAAATCTATAAAAATCAAAAGCGCACGCTTGTTCTACCTTAACGCGTTCAACCGTTGACCATTCAATTCTGTTGGTCTGAAGGTTTGGCCCCGTCGACTCTGAGTATGAGATGATGGTAGCCGTAACCATTGAGATGCAATGGTTCTCGCCCTTTGTTTTAAAATGTACATACGTAAGCGAAAGTCCTTGCACAGGTTGGTGGTGCGATCCATGGTAAGATATTGTTTCTGAGCGAAGCCGAAGAGTTCGACGAGTTCCTCGAGGTCAGCCTCGCTGGTGCTCTCGGAGAGATTGAAGACAGCGGTGATATCCTTGCGGACACTGGGAGGCTATACTGTGGCTGCGACGAGTGACACGGTTTCTCATCCTCGGCAGTGCCTTCTTGCTGCCCTTGATAAATCGGTTGGTCCATCTAGATGGTAAATCCGACGCTACATTAGTTCTGGTTTCTACATGCTAGTCCAGGTACCATACCTAGCATGTGTATGCGTACGCTATCAGTACGAGTATTAGTATGGTGAGGATACGGAACCAGTATATTTTACTATTGCAGAGTATACCAGTACCATACTAGTAACACGCACACTTGCGTGTCGCGGTGTACTACCGTACAGGTATACCAAGGGTCTTCTATCTTTGTACGCCATACCAATAGTACTCTCGGTCATCAGGGTGAAGCTATAGAGAAATCGCCACAGGTCCACAAATCAACCGTGTTTGAGACGTGACAGTTTTGTGTTCGTAGGCAAAGGGTTTTGAACTTTCGTGCACCATTTTGGTCGCACACTGATCAGGAAATCGAGGATTTCGAGGGGTAATGGAAGTGGCTACGGATCATCGGATAATATGCTATCTGCGATTTTTTCGCAAATAAATACCGAGGTATTTCTGCGAAGAGCAAATAAGCTTGAGTTTTTTGCACCGGAGCCGTTGGCTGTTTGATACATCGGCGAGCGAGAAAGCAACGCGAGGGACGATCGTGGCAAATTACATAGTACGTAAATTGAGGTTATAGCATGTACGTACCTTGAATTCCGGTGTTTTCTCCTTCGCCTTCTCGCTGTCCCTATGTTCCTCGATCTTCTTCGTGTAATCGGCTGCGGCTGTTTTCTCGTCGATTATTTCATTGTCGGTTGATCCTGATGCGTTCTTCACAGTAAAAAAAACTCACCAAAACGCGACGAAAACAAACTTCACTCGATCACACACACTATTTAAATTCTATGACACACATCGTATGAAATATATTCCGACCGAATGTTCGAGGTTATGGCCGGAGGTTATGGCTCCGGCTTTCGACCTGTCAAAAAATAAATTTATTCCGGAAGGACGCGAGCGCAGTCGGTAAAAACAAGACGAAGCGAGCTGCGCGCCGCCAGTGAGAAAACGGATGAACTGAACGCTCGCTACAGTACCTGATATTTTGAGCTTTGTTGGTACATTTTTGCTGAATTTATGTAAAAATTTCAAAATGCTTTTTCTCCGCCATTTGTTCATGAAAACAGGTGAAACAAAGCTCAAAATGTGTGCTTTTTCACTGTCGAGAGCATGATTCGCGCCAAATTAATGAAAATGCGATGCAATGATTAATAATTCACAGTTTTTCGCATGGTAACTACAAACTGCAAAACTTTTTTCGAAATTTTGGAAAATTTCGCGAATCATGCTCTCGGAGCAAGCGCCCTGCATGCACACAACAAATTTCATTCCAATTGGTTGATCCGTTCGGGAGAATTCCCATTTCAAAATTTCGATGCGGTCGGAGGCATGTGGCACATGGCCTTAAGCAAATTTCGGAAAATTTGCTCCTTTTTTTCTATCAACTTCAACGAAAATCGATTTTATATTTTAGAGGAAAGTTCATTCATCCAGTCTAACGGATTCCAAAGTGACCCTGCCGGTTTTTGGCCCACGATGGACCGATCTACTCTTCTCGGACCTTTGAAGAAATTAAATATCCTCAAGACGATGATGAATGCTCAGCGTGTACGTTCTGGATCGTTACGTACCGGTTGGCACACGCGCTCCGATAGCTCCTCTCTCTCTCTCTCTCTCTCTCTCTCTCTCGCTCTCTCTCTCGCTCTCTCTCATGCGCGTCGGAATCGACGAACGAAGAATCTCGTGTGCAACGCTATCCGGGTCTTCACAGTGTACCGTATAGGAGTGCTACACTCGTATAGCGGTAATGGTGGAAGTCATCAAGCACTCCTCTCCGCGCGTTTCGTATCGACTTTGACCCGGAAACGACGCTTTCACCGCTCGTCAGCTCCTCGCGGTGTTGTTACTATTCTTCCCCCCCCCCTCTCTCTCTCTCTCTCTCTCTCTTCATCTCTCTATTTAAATCTTGATTCTTTTTTCTTTGCCCATTGTCATCGCGAGATGCGAGGCGGACTCGTCACGCCGGAGGAGCAGCTGCGATCCTCGCGTCTGACTAGGCGCGACCTATTCTACTCGCTACATCGAGAATTCGTTTACCGTGTAGCCCACAATAGAGAGCGAAAATGAGCGATTACCGTGCACTTTCGCTACTTTTATGAATGTGTATGTATACATGAATGTGTGTGTGTGTGTGTGTGTGTGTGTGTGTGTGTGTGTGTGTGTGTGTGTGTGTGTGTGTGTGTGTGTGCGTGCGTGTGTGTAGCGCGGTCACTTGGCCAGTCACGAACAAAAGCGTTCTCTCTTTTCTTAACTGCGTGTGTCTCACGAATGTCTGAGAGTTTAAAAGGAAACGAAAAAAAATGAGAGGGAAAACAAGGAAGAAATCATCATAAAAACGAATGCGTGAAAACATTGACCTAAAGTGTGTCGAAAGTTAACACAAAGAAACGATTTTTCGAAATGACGGTTCGAAAAATTAATAATTCTAGAGGGATGTTGGAGGCTATCTTTTGAGTTGGATAGGTACAGGGTTTAAAAGATGTTGTGGAAGGGATCCTTCGATGACTGACGGACATAACTGCATTGAGGGGTCTGAATGCGCTTGAAATAGAAGAGTGCAATGCTTTTTCGTTGCACCTTCATAGCCGGGGGCATTAAGTTCGATTTGAGAAAGACATTTTGTGAAAATTCTGAAAATTCAGTTGTGAGGATCTTTGTGCTCGGGCCAACCGCCCCACGGCCATCTGCCCTTTTTTCTTTGGAGTTTATCTCGAATGTGTGTTATACAAAACGGTGTGAGTCGTATCTCAACATTTATTCGTCCGATACACTACAAATTCGGACACAGCAAAGTTTATGATATTTTCTTTCACACGACCGGATAATTTGTTTTATACGTTTATTCTTTTCGCAATAACGAATGATTGAAGTTTTTTTTTCGTAGAAAATCGAATTGTTTCTTCTGGAGCTTGCCACCTTCGTGATTTTCAAAAAGGCAAACAAGTATCCCGGTCATACAAACGTTTGATTATTATACTACAAGTACATTTTGTTTATTTTTCATTTCCGACGAACCCAGATGCCAGAATCACTTACACCGATTGGCCATGGAGCAACAGCGGCATTTTATATTAAATAATAATAACCTTATTGTTTATCCATATTTTAGAATTAAAAAAAATTAAAGTTGGCATGGCTATGTATAAATTGTGTGTAAAACCCCAACCTCTCCATCCCGGTGCTCTCATGAGAAAAAAATATTGAAAATCGCCGCTGGTTCCACGGATGAATCTCGTTGTTGGCCGGGAAGGGTGATGGGCGGGGGAGGGGGGTCTGCGACTTTTCCCTATTCGATCGCGAATCACGCGGTCACGTGCAAAATCCCTGGCAATCCGTACAGTGTCGGCATCATCGTGCATACGAATGCATCGAACACGAGTATGCAGTGTGTGTGAATGGTGCGTGAGCGCCACGAAAGAGTGCACTATCCTATGACGTGCGAATATGTGCGCGCAAGAACCTCCTTTTTCTCCTCCTTCTCCTCCGCTTCCTTGCACGGAGGCTTTTCTGCAACGGTGTGATTGACATTAGTAAGTATGCCATGGCCGACCACTGCTCGCATCGCCGCTGTGTAGTGCGTATATATATATATATATATATATATATATATATATATACACATATTATTCTCCCTCTGCTCTTATATAGACACGGACACAGACACGCGCGCGCGCGTATGCATGTATGTATACATATATATGAAACGATAGAGCTTTGCGGTGTTCAAATGCGTCGCTCTAACACACACTCACACCCACACACATGTATATATACATAGATCTTTTTATAATATATTTTTTCTGTGCCATACAATATTTCACCTAGTGATTTAAATTAATTAATTAGTATAATATACACATCACCTGCATTATAACTAACACAGAAAAAAATATATATGTATACATTATATTGTTAACTATTAGTTTTATCTATTTACCTCAAGAAAAAATCGTTGGAATCGACCAAAAAAATCAAGAAGAATGCCTCAAAGGTGCAGCGCGATGTGTGGCAAGGTCCTCCTTTTTTCTCCTTAGTTTAAATGGAAGTCGCGGGACTTTAGTAACACACATACGCATACTTTTACTTTCATCGAGAATTCGCCCCGTGGAAACCTGTCCGCGCGAGAGAACCGCATACTCGCTTCTTTTTTTTGGCTGCCTGTTACGCGCATGGTGTTCGATATGTACAGAGCGAGAGAGAGAGAGAGAGAGAGAGAGAGAGAGAGAGATGCACTCGCGCGACGTGCTCTCTCAATCGTTTCTACCTGAATTAAACGACGATGGCCCGCGAAGAACTTTCATCGGTGCTTAAACCCCCCCCCCCCTTCTTCCGCCTGCTATTCGCCTCGCAAGCGACTTTCATTACTTTCTTTCGACGGCTAAAAGCGAAACAGCCGAAAAACCGAGCTCTCACTTCCCTCTCACTCGTGTAACGAGTCTCCGGTCAGATTAAATATATATATTGTATATGACATTTATAAGGTGTACATATTTTTTTGTGGGTTTGGCGCGGAGATTTTGAGGCCGAGAAAAATATGATAATGAAAGGTTTTCCAAGTCCTCTTAAAACAAAATATAGGGTATTTTAGTGCTGAGTAGTATTTGCCAGAAGAAATTGAGCATTCTAAAAACATCAAACCTCCATTTTGAGTTCAGCAGAATGATGAAATTAAATTCCGAATGCGAAACTATCCTAAAAACTTCTTTTAAATGGGATCAAATTCCATTGATCCAGTTCAAAATGCAGCTTTGATAATTTTTTCCTCAATGACGGGATGCACAACAGAGCTTTTTCGGGGTATTTTGTATTCGGAATTTAATCATCTCCATTATTATATACTCGAAACGGATCTTTGGTTTTTTTCCTGAATACTCCATTATTTCTGGCAAATACTGCGTATCACAAAATAGGCTGTGCTTTTTGTTTGTTTCGAAATGTACTTGAAAAACCATAAAATATCATATTTTTCTCAGTTGCAAGATCTCCGCGCAAGACCCGTAAAAAAGGCATGTCCACCTTATAATCGTCACACTGTATATATAATAGCCATGAAATAAGTAATTCAATATCGAGACGAAACTTAAAAAGTCGTGACGCGATCGTCCGAAAAAAAAGAAAAACGAAATTGAGCAATGACTCAAGGTTAAGGTGCACGAACGATCTCTCGAGAATTATACGGCTCAAAATCCCAGCCACGCCATGATTTTCATCTCTCGCATGTACGCGTCAGAGACAATATGTCGTTTAGGTTTGTTTGTTCCTAAATGGCTTCTTTTTGGTGCTTACATTTAATGAATTTTTTTTAAACAAGCGATGACGATAATTGTTGTTAGCTCGCGAAGAATCTTCTTGAAAAAAATGCGGTAAGCCGATTTTTTTAAGGGCCTTGTTTAGACTCGAACTTCCGTTCGTTTGTGCGATGCCCCACGAGTCATTTGGCCTTAAATCGAGATCGAATCAAGCCCTACTTTCTACACTTGAAGAGAGACCGAAATTTGGCTCAACGAAAGTGCTTCGACCCACATAAAGCTTCACATGCGAAGTAAAATCCATCGCGACTAACTAAAAATGCAACTGCGTAATGTCTAAATCTCCAAAGTTCGTATTATAATAACGGAATAAGAGAAAAATGAATACAATAAAAATTAAATATCAAAATAAAAAAGAAAAAGAAGGCGTAATATTTGCAAAAGATAAAGTTAAATCTAGTAGAGAAAGAAGAATGAATTTAAAAGAATCAAAATGCGCCTCTCTACTTTCCGACCTATATGCCCCGCATTCTCACGAATGCGGAAACCGATTCGCCATATAATTCCGCAACGACGCAAAACTAATTCCGAAAGATGATTTCATACATACATGCAAACATGTGTGTGTGTGTGTGTGTGTGTGTGTGTGTGTGTGTGTGTGTGTGTGTGTGTGTGTGTGTGTGTGTGTGTGTGTGTCACATACACGGTGGACAAGGTGTCCTCGTCGGCCTCGTCTCCGCGCAAGAAGCGATCCTCTCGATCGCCCGAGATCCGCAAGATCCGCGCACACTCCCCGACGTGCGATCGTCAAGAGAGTGAAAGTTCCTCGCATCGCGTGGTGCGCTCTTTTTGGGGGCCCGCTACGAGTGCCTGAACTTGTATTTACGTGACAGTGGGCGCGTTTTGGTGCTACTCTCGAACTTGTATACTTTTTGGCACTGGGGCATTGGAGATCACGCGGAGGGGACAGACTCGGAGGGGGGGGGGGGAATGAAAAGTGAAAGAGAATGAAAGGCTCACACAGGGAGGACATATACATACATACATACATATATATATATAATATACTTGTATATAAATGTATATATAGATCGGGGGAAGATATTTTGAAGACGGTCCTCGAAGTCGAATATCTTGGACAGTTCTAAAAATATATATATACACAAGCATATATGTATTCATGTATATAGGAATATATATATAGTCAAAGTGGAGTTATCGAGGTCACCGGTACCACCACCACCACGACCAAAAGGAACGAGCAACTATTACCACCACCAGCAGCAACAGCAGCAGCAGCAGCAGCAGCAGCAGCAGCAGCAGCACCGCCACGAGGACAAGCACCATCACTACGATTGGCCACCAAGCCGCGTAGTTCTCCCGACGAATCGTGCGCCACACGACACGCCGCGGGATCCTCGTCGTCCGGTTGCGTTCGAACTGTGTCGGGATCGCCTATAGGTACCTCTCACGATTGGCCCCAAAAAGCAGAGTTTCGGGTATAGGCCCGAGAGGCTTGCGCCTCTTGCCTTCACTTCTGTACCGTATGTCGCACACGCTTGGCCGTAACCCGCTCATGTTTCGCATATCCTACGTGTAAAACCCACACGTTGGCCACGCACGAGCGAGAGATGCTTTTTTTTACATGGAAAATGTTGACCTTCTTGGGCCGAGTGAATTTTTAAAAGATGAAAAGAGAGTGCTGCGAATAAATTGAGAGAGAGAGAGAGAGAGAGAGAGAGAGAGAGAGAGAGAGGAGAGTGTTGAAATGATTTTCACGGGCACCGGAAGTTTCCGAGCTCGGACAAGTGCGAGTGAAAGTTTCTTGCGGTGACAAACGCGAACGGGGAGTGCGCGAGTGTTTCGGTTTCCGCTGTGAAAAGGGACGACACTCGGGGCTTTTTCGTTTTTTTTTTCTTTTGTTTTGAGGTCGCCAGGAGCTCCGAAAAATTTGGTGCAAAGTGCGCGTGTGGCCTTTTGAAAAATCTTGTGTATTTTTCTCGCTTTTTTTCGAGTTATGACGTTTATCCGTGGATTTTTCGGGACTGCGAAAATGTTGGATTTTTCCGCAGCCGAGTTGAATTTTTCTTATTTGTTTTTTGTTGTCTACGTTTATAATTTATCGTGCCTATTTCGGTCAAGTTGATTTTCACTAACGATAAGGTGCGTGAACCATCGAGGATCGAAATAACGAGCTACGGTAGAGGCGAGTGACGAAGACGGCGACGAGGACGAGGAATAAGGTGGATTCGTCGCAGAGACTTTGCTCTCGGGAAGGATACGAAGGATCGAAGTATATATACGAGTGCAAGATCGAAGCCGAGGATCCTTGGTGATCGTATATTAGTGATACGGGTGGAATAGAGGAAGGTGATAACATGTGCACGAAGATGAGCGTACTCCAGGGCAGACATCTAGGTACGAGACCTCACGCTGCGAGTTTCTACATTTCTTGACGCTTCTTAAGGATTTTTCGCACGTTGGAATTCAATATCGTTTCGAATAAAATCACCAACGCAAAGTATTTTACTGTAAGCTTGGAGCCCCAAACGAAATGAGAGTATTGGGATTACGGGGTCGGCATTTTATACACAATTCACACAGAGTCTTGGCAAGTTTGAGTCTATCAATTCATCAATAAAGATAAATAATGACGTTATGATTATTTAACGAAAGTGCCGGTGATGTTGCATGGCCAATGGCGGTAAAGGTTCTTCTGGCATCTAGGCTCTCATCTGAACCGAAACTGAATAAAATCTACTTTTAGTATAATCATCCAATTTTCTTATGACCGGATACTTTTCTCGAAAACTTGAAAATTTGAAAAGTCCCAAGGTGCAGAACAGCATAAAGTTGGATTTTCGACCAAAATAGAACAACTTAAATCATTTGTTATTGAGAAATGAATAAAAAATTATTATTAACATAAATATTTGTTATTAACGAACATGTGTAGAAAATACTCCAATCATACGATGAAAAATGTTATGAAACATGCTCCGTCCTAATTTCAAGTGAATCGGACAAATACATTTCGAGACAAATATTTGAAGAAAAAAAACGCCGAAATGAGAAAAAAATGTATAAAAACATCACAAATATTTCGAAAAGCCAACCCCCCATTTCACATTGAAAAATCTTCGCTCACCAATTATATTTCGAATAATTGCCTGTTCAAACAATTCGGGGACAATTTTTGCCAATATTATTGTGCGAATCGGTATCCCCAAAAAGTCGATTTTTTTTCTTCACATTCTCGTCGGGTCTCTACTGAACCGTCATCATTACTGATAAAGTATTGGTCATTTTACGTTAGAAAAATCAAAAGTTGACGATAAGCGAACGAAGAAAACAATATCACGAATATTACCCGCTCGCTCTCCTCACACGGGTTGATGTTTATCGAGTGAGAAATCGAGAGCGATATAAATACCCGCCCGGTTTCCCTGTTACCTAACTTCAGAACGCAAGAGTCGCGGCGATGACTGCACGAGCAGCAGCAGCAGCAGCAGGCACCGCATCTTTCGTTGCGCAAACAACCATAGAAATCTATATGGAAAGGAGTGCGGGGCGGAGATCCCACGCGTAACTTCTGGATTGTTAAGGTTGTTTGCTCTTTTCTCTTGTCGCGCGAGAGGAAGACCTCTCTCTCTCTCTCTCTCTCTCTCTCTCTCTCTCTCTCTCTATATATATATATATATATATATATATATATATATATATATATATATATATATATATATATATATATATATATATATATATATATATCTTAGGACGGTGATTGCAACCGGAAACTCAGACTTAGCGTCGAAGGTTTTGCACAGTTTCCTCGTGTCCTGGTCACGAAAATGCCGGAGACAAACGGACTACAAATATTCCCGTTGACAAATATTTCTATCGTGTCATGCCAAGTTAATATAGATTAATGCAGATGACATTTAATATTTCTGATGTTTATGCATTTTCGAATCATAATAAAAAGAATGTTGAACGAAATTAAAAAAACAATTGAAATTTCACACTGAAACCCAGAAAAATATTTTCTTTTTAATATTGTTCTTCATTACTCAAATTGTTGAAAACAAAAATTCCAATGTGTCAATACGCCTCTTCGCCCAAAGCCAAACAACCCAAACAAATCATTTTCGAAACTCTCTAATTTTGTTATGTTTATTTTCACCGTTTTTCATTGCTCAGAATTGAACGAATCGTTAAAATTTGAGAATTTCAGCAAATCCTACAAATTTGTAGGATTTTTCAAATTTTAACATATTGCTGAAACTTTATAATTTTCATGTTTTCCTCTTTTGATAATTTTTTTGTTCACTGTTCAAATATTCAAAAAAAAATCGCATTTTTATCGCACCGTTTTTTATTGCTCAAACTCTGGAAAAAATGCCTCGCATCAAGAATCCCCCCCCTCATGCCCCGCTGTTTTTCACGCTTGCATCTTTTTTCTTGTCGATAGACAATTAAAAACACCGATGTGAGAATAAAAAGAAACGATCTCGCGTTCGTTGATACTCGTTCTCGTTCCCCCGAACGCGCTCCCGCTGCCTCGGCGATCCCCACTCGCCTCGCCATTG
>OY723393.1:40182359-40222359 GCA_963210295.1 Ophion ellenae
AGGCCGATTTACGACTGCTCTCGGACTGGCTAGACCATGCGCTCCTTCAAACAGTATACGGGACAGAGCTCGTTTTAATGTTTGATTTGAGCACGCCCTTAAGTCAGGATCAAGCGATCCTGACTTAAGGATCGCTTGATCCTGACTTGATCAAGCGATCAAGCGAGAGGGAGAGATAGAGAGACAGAGAGAGAGAGAGAGAGAGAGAGAGAGAGCGCCGTACATTACATATACCTCCAAAATAAACAACAGTAGTTTTTAATTAAGCAATAAGAAATCATGAAAAAGTCTCGAATAATAAAAGAGAATTTTTGCACTTGTTACATTCTGTTACATCTGAAGAAAAATGAAATGTTTTGAAGAAAAAAGCCTTATCGAGCTGATATTTTATATGGAAAACGAATGTCTTTTCTTTTGTCTGGGCGCACGGGATGAAAAGGACACGAATGAACTATGAAAATACGGTTCTGAGGTTTTGTCAAGCCAAAAAGCTCACAAGCGTATATAGCACGTTTGGTCATTCGTGCACAGGATAAACGCGAAGCTACAGTCGTGTCGTTGAGCTAGGAAAGCCGCGTAGTATGTGAGGACGATGAGGGCGACGAGGACGACGAGGACGATAAGGACGACGAGGATGATGAGGATGATGAGGAGGACGATGACGACGATGACGACGATGACGACGACGACGACGACGACGACGCTGTCGGGGCCGAGCGACGACTCTGATCGCCTGCTAGGCGGCGCATGCATGCATCGTGTTACGCAAGAATAGCGGCGTGTGTGAGACTGCTGACCCACATACGACAGGGAGCAAGGACCCCAATGCACCGTACGCCTATATATATATATATATATATATATATATATATATATATACGCAAGCCAGCCAGTCAACGTCGCGGAACGAGGCACGTGGAGGTGGGGGTCGTCCGGCAGTGGGGCAGCCGCGCGCGGAGCGGCGAGGATGGCGCGTGGTAGGAGGCCCGGCCGCGCAAGCGCGGATAAACCACGCTCGCACGTGTGCGGACCGCGCGGTGGTGCCTCCAGTCGACGCTCTCACACGGCAAAAACACGCGCGATAAGCAAACGTTTTTCTCTCTTTTTTGTTTGTTTGTTTTTTTTTTACCTCGAATGCGCTTCTCGTCTGCGACCTCGCCGCGCGGCGAGTTCGCGCAACTGCGGCTGCAAGCCGAACGAGCAGACCATTAATAAGCTCTGGAAAAAAAAGCGCCACTGGTTGAAATTCAAGAAGAATCGCCGAGGCGGCGCAACCTGGTATTTGGAAATTTATTTTTATTTTTATTTTTATTAAAATTATTTTTAATGCAATTATTTTTTTGCAATTTAGTCATTACGTTTCATTACGTTTTCATTGGAATTGGAATTATCAAACTAGAATTACTTTCTCTTATTATTAAATTAGCATTATTTTTCAACTAAGTAGAACTATGATTTTTCGACTTGATTCTTTTTTCATGCAGAAAGAAATGAGAAAAAAAATTATTCCAAATGAGTGAGGCGATGACTCATGATATTTGTTATATTATTATTAGAGCTGCAATATGTGTGACATTTAAAGAGAAAATATGAAATAATTGGCAATTTTTTTTTATCGTATCCCTGAACGACGCCCATCCATGTCCAATGTCAAACCCCAAAAAAACGTATTTTTATTAACTAATAATGCAGTGTTAGCTATAGTCGGTCGGACCATTTTCTATGAACCTTCTTTCCATTGCAAAATCATACTATTATTGTTATTAAGAATTCCTTCGACGAATAATATTATTTAAAAAACGATTGATTTGTTATCAAAATTGAAACGTCACTGTGTGAAGCGTATGTGAAAACCGTCCGTCAGACGATATCCAACGCGACATAATTCATGAAGAAATTTTCGAATTTTTTTTTCGAGTCAGCGGGAAAAATCGTTATTCGACACACATGCGTACATACGTGTGTGTGTGCGTGTGTGTGTGTGTGTGTGGACCATTTTTGTAGCAATTCTCGTCAGTCCTATGAGAAATAAAAAAAAGTAAAACGGACTATGAAAAAAAAATACTTCTTATTCGCGCCGGCGATGATCGGAAGACCATTGCCAAAAATTGAACGCCTACTCGCGTTCCATTCTTATAAACGCAAGTAGCATTGTTTTCCGTTTTCGTCTGACCATTTCTGTCTGTTTCTACTTGGGTCGCAGCGATCCAACTGCACGCCGCCTGCGACTGCTCGTCGACATTAAGGCTGGGAATAGACGTCCGATTTTTTCTTTCCGACAATCCGATACGACTATCGGAAGGCACTCGTGCCATACATTTGAGTGAGCATGCAATACACGTCCGATCCGATAGTCGGATCCGAGTTCCGATAGTCGGATCGGATGTGTATTGCATGCTCAAACAGATGTACGGCACGAGCGCCTTCCGACAGTCGGATCGGATTGTCGGAAAGAAAAAATCCGACGTCTATTCCCAGCCTAATACTCGTTTCCTCTTTCTTCCCATGTAGCTGAAAATGTCCAGATGAGATCCACTGGAATTCGTGGATGGAGGGCAGATTTTTTACCAATTTTATCCGACCATTCATTGTGCTACTACTTACAGGGAACATCACTTCTGCGTCGGACTTCGATTTTCTTGAAGCTTGTGTATATGGTAGATACGTATACTTTTTTTTTAGCAGAAGGACGGTTTCAAGCGGTGAAACGAGCCTTTAAAATGAAGCATGTCAGGCCTGATGGTTCACGTTTGGTAGGCATAATTTCGTGCTTTCAACAAAAGTTGGATGATCTTCGTGATCGCCGGAAAATTTCCCATTCGACAAACCCTTAAAAGGATTCAAAAGTCGACAAAAATTTGACCATTTTGCCAACTTTTCCAGAATCGCCAAAATCGCGAAATTTCAAATGGCCGTAGCATCGCTTCTATTTCTGTAACATAAACTCAATGGGGGCCTTTAAAAAGGATTTTTACAGAATTAGAGATTCCCCCTGGATATATCCCGATATCTCCATTAATTTTGCCAAAAAGTGAATTTGAGGAGTTCCCGAACATCAACGGTCCGAACTTGAAAATATGCCAAAAATCAAAAAAATAATAAGAGCTCAATAGATCAAAGGGAATTTTAAAGAGCAAACCATTACAAAGAGAATAACCGCAGAATGGACTTCCAAATCGAAGCAGACAATGAATTATCGACGTTTCAGTGATGATACGTATTTTTGGTCGAGATGGAAAAAAATTGCCATTTATTATTTTTTTTACCAGTCGCTAACCATGTTTGATTACCTCCTCCTTCTTCCTAGCAATGAGAATTCGTCATTAATTCGCTTTAAAACCCTCAGTTTTCATTAAAAATTGTCGACAATGTATGATTTTTGATTTGTTCCTTAGCGCGAGGAAGTGCGTTATCGTCTGCAGCTAACGCCAGATGAGGCTCATCACTGTAACGTGAAAATGCCACAGAAGGCAATCCTTTCGTCTGCAATACTCTTCATTAGAGAGAGAGAGAGGGAGAGAGAGAGAGAGAGAGAGAGAGAGAGAGAGAGAGAGAGAGAGAGAGAGATAAATAGATATTTATTTAATGCTCTAGGACTAGTTGTCCTCTGGCATCTGATACATATTACATAATTAAGACATCGGTTTAGAAACGCAATACATAACTTGACTACATATCAATGGCCCCATACATGCAGGGATTCGCTTCACACGCAGTCCAATCCAGTACACTCACGCACTCACATTACTTTAGGCCACGGACATCACTAGATGGAATCAGTCTTCAAGAGTTCGAGTATTGCTGTGCTGAGAGAGAGAGAGAGAGAGAGAGAGAGAGAGAGAGAGGGAGAGAGAGAGAGAGAGAGAGAGAGAGAGGTTAATGGCTTAGCCTCCGAGATCAGTTTGTAATATTCACGAACTTTGAGTAGTACAGCACCAGTGAGTGTCGCCATCAATTCCCTAGGGAATCATCACTCGCCTAAACTGGTCGGACGAGGCCTCGTGATTGTTTGAATTCTCATTTGCGATTTTCTCAGGCTGCGCACAGTGTCTTTGAGCCTTCAGGGATTATGCACCGAACCTAAACAAAGAAATCAAACAAGGAATTTAAAAACATGGAAATTGGAGAAAAAAATGTTGATTAGCCAAAAAAATAACCTTGCTTTTTTTGTGTCTGCTTTCAGGAATTATGACCCTTACGAGCAGCCCGTGTGAGCTAGACAACATGAGCTTGTTTCAAGACCTCAAGTTGAAAAGGAGAAAGGTCGACTCTCGATGTAGTAGCGACGGTAAGAATTATTTTCTATCTCTTTTTTTGTCACTTTAAACCTCTCGCTTCTCGAAAAATTAATCAGATACGATAGAAAGAAAAAAACCTGCACCTCTGTGTCGCTTTGTCAAAGATTTTTTAAATACGAAATTTTGTCGGTTTTTTCCGACGCAGAGGAAAATTCCAGCACATCCCATGCCTCCCGAAATACTGAAAACTCTTGCCCGAAATTTTTTTTAGTATCGTGAATAATTTCGAACACATTCGAGCAGGTCCGTTCAAATGGAACACCCTGTATGTACCTTTAGCAAATTATCGTCCTCGCGAAATCACAATCGCACCGACTGTAAGAATGGGCGATAACGACATTTGGCATATTGAGAGTGCAATCCGTGGTAAATTTTTTTTTGATACGATTCACCGAGTTAGAATGGGAGAGCTCGTGAACCGGGAAGCGATTTTCAAACGAGCGGGAGTTCACTCGAGATGACGGCAAAGGTAGTACGAACGGGACGTAGCGGGCGGGGGAACCGGAGATATTTGATATAGCGAATGACCTTTCACGGGCTGCAGAAGCTCGTGTCGAGACCCTGGTGGGAGGTTACGCAGGGCGCACGCTTACTGTTTCCCAGCTGCTTGCATTTATGAACGAAAGCCGCGCGCGCGTGTGTGTGTGTGTGTGTGTGTGTGTGTGTGTGTGCGCGCGCGCGCGTGTGTGGAGGTGGGTTGGTGGATGGATGGGTGGCTGGCTGGCAGGCTGTTGGTGTATATATACATACAGGGTGACAATGATAAGGTGGCCATGGGTTTTTAAAGAACAAACGACGACTACCTTAAAACCTGCACGGAGATTTTACGACCGAGAACAATATGACTTTTTTCAGTCCCGTGTGGAAAAAATATAGCGTATTTTTGTCATCATTGATATATGCCAGAAAAAATTGAGCATTCGGAAACAAAATAAAAATTACATTTTGAGCACAGCAGAATGAAGATGACTAAATTCCTAATTCGAAACACTTGAAAAACACTTTTTGTGTATCCCGTCATCAAGAAAAAAAAACATCAAAGATGCATGTCAAAGTGGGTATATGGGATTAAATTCCATTGAAAAAGAAAGTTTTTTTTCAGCAGTATTTTGTATTCGGAATGCAATTATCTTAATCCTCAATCCGTGAACCTGGCTCGTTTTCGTCCTACCCAAAATCATTTTTTTCACAGGTTCCTTAATATTTAATGAAAAAAAAAAATGAATCTAAAATAAGAGAAAAACCCTATTTTCGCTTGAAAAGTACGGCCTAAAGATTGATCATGAATTTTTGCAGATTTTTTTCAGTGACAATTATTGGTTTGGTAATGTAAAAACGAAAACGACTTAGGTTCACGGTAGGTTAAGGTAGAACGAGCGCGCGCTCTTGATTTCTATAGATTTTGTTCAAATTTTAACCAGACATTGTTCATATCATTATGCATGTTTGCATAACTTCGCTGCGATAATAAAGGCGCTGACTTCGGCACCTTTATTATCGCACCACAGTCTTACAGGACAAAATGACTTATCTGGAATCAATTTTAATGAGTTGTCCATTGCCATTAGCTCATAGTACGTTTCTCTCACTGCTACATATTCTGCCTGACATGTTGATAGAGCCATGTACGGCTGTTTGTGTGTTCTCCAAGTTATCGCATCTCCAAAAACCTTTACCACGTATCCACATGTTGTCAGTAAGTCTTTGCAATCTGCAAAGGTTGCATCAGATTATCCTTGCAAGTCATTTATCTCCCCCCTATATCGCAAACCTAGGGGTTTTGTCTCCTTCAAGTATCTGAATACTCTCTTTATCGTCGCCCAATCCTTTTCAGTGCAATTGATCTAATGTCTACTCAACACATTGACAGCATAAGAGATATCAGATTGGGTTGCTCCGGCCAAATATAACGAACTGCCAATAGATTCCCTGTATGGAACATTCATTCTCGTCTCTGTTTCTTTTAGTACGTTATTGCTAGGGTTGTCTTCTCTCTCTCTCTCTCTCTCTCTCTCTCTCTCTCCTAGGTAGGATCTGGTGTTCCTCAAGGATCAGTGCTGGGTCCGCTGTTATTCACGTTATATATGTCAGACCTTCGATTTGCTCTTTCACACTGTGATTACAGTATATATGCGGATGATCTACAAATTTTCCTCAAGTGTCCTGTGTCAGAACTAGATCACTGTATAACAAAGTTAAACACTGATATTGTACTGGTTAGGATCTGGGCGGTGCTAAATGGGTTACCACTAAATGATAATAAGACACAGGCAATAATTCTTGGGAGCAGGTCTTTCATAAGAGAATTAGACTTATCAACGATGACAAGTATTATGAATGGCAGCACTGTGATCGAATATCGAAACTCTGTAAAGATATTAGGAATTTGGCTGGATTACACTTTATCTTGGAAGGAACAAGCCATAAATGTAGCTAAGACAGCAAATTCACGACTCTACCAATTAAAGATCTGTCGAGGTTTTCTTCCAAAACACATAAGAGCTAAGCTAGTTTCTGTCCTGATTCTGCCTGTATTCGACTACTGTTCCTGTCTAATATATGGGATTGCAGAACAATACAACAATATTCTCAAGGTTGCCCTAAACTCGTGTGTGCGATTCATTTTTGACGTAAAATGGTTTGAGCATGTAACCCCGCACTGGGAAAAGCTCTCTTGCTGCGCCTGGAATCTCGACGCAAGTATTTTATGATATGCATAATTTTTTAGGTACTTCGCACAACGAGACCATCATACCTCAGGTCGTTTTTCAAATTGAATGGCACACGTGACGGCATGGTTTTAAGAAAAAAGCCAGAGCTTATATCTATTCCACATTTCCGTACGGAATACATGAGACATGCTTTCCATATCTCAGGTGCTTATCTCTTTAACAAGCTTCCACTAAATAGCATGAGCGTACAGAAACGAGATTTCAAGGAAATGGTCAGAAAAATGCTAGCGGAGGGCACTCTCTAGGGCATTCTCTAGTGAATGAAGCGTTTTTGCGGCGATAGGCTCCTTTACTTACTTTGTATGCGGGTTTGTTGTTTATGTTTATATTATATAGATTCATTTATATTCTTATTTTATTTATCTCTGTTTTGTATACATTTCTATCTTTATTTAGGCTTTTATTTTGTCATATATAACCTGCGACACGTTTTTAAATTGGCGTTTTTGTTCAACTTCTTTTTATTCTGTATAGAATCATGTTTTTGTTGTTGTTGTATTGAGCCTTTTTTACCTTTTTGTATTTTGGTATATACCGCATGTAACATGAGGATTGTGTGCCAGAGGACGTTTGTCCTAGAGCACTAATAAACCTATCTATCTATCTATCTCTCTCTCTCTCTCTCTCTCTCTCTCTCTCTCTCTCTCCCTCTCTTTCTCTCTTCTTTCTCGGTTTATCGCTTGTGTAATAACCATGGGAGTTCTCTGTGGATGTGCTTCGTTGAAGTTGACTCTGATCAAAATGTTATCTATATATTTCTCTTGATTGAGTCTTTTTTATAGTTTCTCCCTGTTTCTACTTATAGAGATTCCCGGAAATTCTTTTGGATCGCTTAGTTCACTGATTTCAAATTCAATTTTCAGTTTGGTTTTCACATCACGTAGTTTATTTCCATCATTACTTGCCATTACGATGTCATCTACGTATAACAGTAAAATAAGGAATTTACTATTCTCTCTCCACATAAATAGACAAGGCTCGTTCTCATCAGTTTTTCAATCCTACACTTAATGCTACCTCAGTGAATCTGTTATCCCATTTCTTAGGGCTGATTCCTAGGCCATACAACGCTCAGTTCAGCTTACAAACTTTATTGTGCTCTTCATTTGATGTAAGATCCGCACCGTCTGGGATTTCCATATAAATTTCCGCATCGATCAATCCATTCAAGAAGACAGTCTTTACATGTAATTGGCACAACTCTAAATCGTACTTATTTATTATCGCAAACGCTGATCTTATTACTGGCAGTCGTAATAGTGGAGCATAAGTTTCCTTTAAATCATAATGGTTTGTGTCCTTGATGCCTCTGATAACTAACCGTGCTTTATATTTTGTTTCATAGTCAATTTCAGGTGGCTCAAATACCTTCACGGATTGAGGGTTAATTCTGGTCAACTTCACATAGATATTTGATAATTTTTCAGAACGCCCATTTTTTTCTGGCAAAAGATTAATCATCGAGGAAAAAGGCTATATTTTTTCGCAGAGGACTTGAAAAACCCATAATTACCATATTTTTTCTCGGTCGCCAGACCTCCGTCCAGACCCTTGAAAAAAACACCTGTCCACCTTATAATTGTCACCCTGTGCGTGTATAGTATATATATACACACACACACATATATATATATATATATATATATATATATATATATATATATATACACATGCACATATATTGTTAAAGAGTATTAACACTTATAAATATTTCAATTTTGCAAAATGTTTCAGTTTGCAGAAATACTCTATAAAATAAATATATATATATATATATATATATATATATATATATATATATATATATATATATATATATATATATATATATATATATATATATATATATTATTTCCAGGAAATCGATAAATTAAAAATAATTTGTTGCCGCTACATTGATCGAATTTCAACCATTTCCAAGTTTCGAAGAGCAATGTCACCTCGATTAAAATCGGATTAGAACAATAGAAATGAAAATGTAAAGAAAATTGAAATTCAAGAATAAAGTCGTGCTTTCTTTTCAATCTTGCTGTCCAAAACAGTATCGTACTGAAGTAGAACGAACTTTTTTTTAGCAATTTCAAATAGTAGAATTAGTATTCTTTCACATGTACACAATGTCTTACAATATTGTTTTGACATGACTCCGTATAATAATCCACTCCTCGCTATTGTCACTGTTATACGCAGTCTTTCCCTCAGGTCGCCTATCCTGACCCTCTTTCAGCAATTTCAAATATATTGTCTCCAAAAGTACATTGAAGAATAAACAATCATGTAACAAATCTTTTATTCTTTCCTGGAATCAACAATTTCTAAACTATTGCGGTTTGAAGCTAAATAGAGGGGGCATGGAAGAATTCCGAAATGCGACTAGCGGTCGAAGCTCGATAATCGAGTGAATCAAAAAATGCAAAAACCGGTGTCGACTTTTTGCGCACATAATGACATAACAAAAAGTAATACTGGTAAATAGTTCTAATTACTACTAATGAATCATTAATCCCAATAAATAATTCATCAACACTTATAAAAAACGGCGTTTAAGAATAAAAATTTCAAGTGAAGTGCCCCATGTATACACATATATAAAGGCACATGGAGACGGAAACTGAACTCGAATGCAAGAGAGGATCGTGTGGCCAAAGGAGAGAAGATTGACCAGATGAGGGGTGGGGGGCAAGGGTCGGAGGACAAAGTGTGGGCGGAAGCAACGGAAAGGGGAGTCAAGGTGTCGGGTGCGTAAAAAACGGGGGGGGGGGGGGGGGGGGGTCGAGGATTTGGAGCACTAGTAAAACAGGCGTAGTGATAGGGACGGGTGGGATAAAGGGCGAGGGGGAGAGAGGCATACGGAGGGCAGCAATGGATGAAAATCTGCCCACGCGGTTTCCCGGAGATGCACCGGTTAGTTTATCTCGGTCTGAACACGCGGATAGGCGCAATTTCGCGTTTACCATCCCGCGTATCCCCGTGCAACACGGCTCGCCTACCTTACTTCTCGATTGTCAAAAATTACGAAAATTTTGGCAGAATTTGGACATTCTACAGACCCAATGAATCAAACTTTTTTCACCTAGCTATCAATCAAATTCTTCTGAATCAACGATCTAATAAATGCCTATAAAGAAAATAGAAATAATTAAAAAATTAAAACAAATAGTCATACAAATTTCACTTGTTAATTTGAAAAAATAACATTTTTTTGCCAAAATCAATTGAGCAAGATAAGCATTGCCCGAACCAAGTTTAAAAACCAAAAAAATAGATAACAATTGTTCCGAATAAAAAGTTTGCAGAAACCCGAGCGGTGGCAGGGGTGCAACTAATGAAGGTGCGATAGGCATTTGATGACAAAAATGATAACATTTCATGGGGAATAGTGCAAGAAACGTGTCGGTGCAATGTCCACACTGTCCACACCAAACGACGGTTGGAAATCATTGATCCCTTTCGTGCTTAATGTATCAGTGTCATAACGTAAATTTGCCACATCGCAATTCCGTTTGTTTGGGTCCGAATATGACGAGGATGCAAGTGCAAATTCCGACGTCAATTCCTTCGAGAATCAAACATTTCCGGGCTGTCTGACTTTTGACGGTTTTACTACTTGACTTTACACTACCTCTGCACCGCCAGGAGAAAAATCCGTTATTCCGTTCCCGAATTATTATCGGATCAAATTCACACAAATTGTATGGATATCAAATTTACATAAATTATATGTATACACACATTCATATATATACATATATATATATATATATATATATATATATATGTATGTATGTGTGTATACACACACATACACACACACTATAGTATCTATAGTCACAAAAATTAGAGGATACAGAAAAATCTAAATTTTTAGGTGATTTTCAAAAGGCTATAAATTAGCGAAAAATGACTGATCAATAAAAATCAAAGAGAAAATTCACGCTTAAAGTCTCTATTTTTAAGACCCGGAGGTCAAATTTTTTATCGTTGACCGTTTTTGAGTAGGCTTAAAAGGAGATTAGCGGAAACAAATCCAAAATTTTAATTGCTTTTCAAAAGGTCGAGGGACTTGAATTTAAAAACTTTCAGCAATTTTCACCTTAAAGCTCTTTTAGTTTGATTCTTCCTTTTTTTTTTTGAGTGGTTCATGTAGCATTGTACGATGATTTTTCGCCGAGTTATCGTCGTTCAACGCAAAAATGACTGTTTTGGCTTGGATAATTCATTACTCGGGAGCTAATGATCGTACAGAAAATAAAAGGAGGAATAACCTTTATTCGAAAAAAGGTAAAAAGTTGCGTTTTAGGGATTTTGGCTAAACTTGAGATTACTTTACGAATAATCGATACACTAAGGATATTTTTGTTTTTTTCTAACCTCAAAGTATCCCAAATAAACCCACAAGAATTCAAACCGCCGCTGTTTTTCTTTCATTGTGATCCGAATGATTGAAATTGTCACTTTTGCCAAAAGTCAATTGAAGGATAAATTTTGCACCTTTTGTTCATTTTTAAATATTGAAAATGTTTTTTTCGCAAAAGTCAATATTTTTTTCAGAACTTGACTTTTAGCAAAGCTTTTTTCAGAAATTGACTTTTAGCAAAAGTGACCATTTCAATCATTCGGGTCACAATGAAAGAAAAATCGCAGCGGTTTGAGTTCTTCAGGGTTGCTTTGGTATACTTTGAGGTTAGAAAAGAACGAAAAATATCCTTGTTTTATCCATTATTCATAAAGTTATTTCAAGTTTAGCAAAAATCCGTGAAAACGCAATTTTTTACCGTTTCGGAATGAAGGTTCTTGCATCGAAGAAAAATTGTTTATCAAGAAACAAAAAATACGTCTAATAGAGGATACTTCGAAGTTTTCAAAACCCCCCTTTTATTTTTTTTACGATCATTAGTTCCCGAGTCATGAATTATCAAAGCAAAAAATGTCAATTTTGCTTTGAACAACGATAACTCAGCGAAAAATCATCATACAAAGCTTACAAAGCGCTCAAATTGAAGAGGAAGAATCAAACTAAAAGCGCTTTAAGATGAAATTGCTGAAAAAAATGTATTCAAGCCCCTGGACCTTTTGAGAGGTAGGCAAACATTTGGATTTTTTCCCGCTAATCTCCTTAAGCCTACTCAAAAACGGGTCAACGATAAAAATATTTGATCTCCGGGTCTCAAAGCTAGAGGCTTTAAACGTGAATATGCTTTCTTCTTATTGCTCTACAACCATTTTTCGCCACGTTATAGCCGTTTGAAAATCACCTAAAAATTTGGAATTTTAAAGGGGGGCACAATTTTAATCCCTATTTTATTCTGCTTTTTCTCACCATCCAATTATCTTGTTTTTAGAAAAATTGTCGCGCAAGCTGAGAGCGGTCAAAAAATATTTATATAGGTCCCTCAAGCCTCCCAAAAATTCAAATTTTCATTAACTAGACGATTTTTTTATTTCGTCCACTTCTCAGCGGTCAATTTTACGCCTAATAATGTTTTAATTAACCTCGCGAAAGCTCTAGCCTGAATATTTAGTCGTCGCTCAAGAGCTTTGAGAATTCCAATTTTCGCCACTTTTTCTTACTTTTCTCACTCATAAATTTGACGCTTCGTAAAATTTTCAAAACAATTAATCCTTTTTTGAAATACAGATTTTTCAAATTTACCTCACACTTCTACCCCAAGAATTATAATCTTTGTTCTCATAACATAATTCTTTAAAGCTCTTGTACGTCAACAAAATTATAGGTCGTTTTATTCATAAAACTGAAATGGCAGCTGTTTCCCGCGCATCGTAATGCGACCCACAGTTGGTCTCGTTAGTCAAACTGCGGACCAATCGTAGCTCTGTGGAGCGCGACGCCATAACACAATAATATATAATAATACATAATAATACATACCGTCTAATTGGTGTTTGTTACAAATTATTATAATAAATTATTGAAAATATGTAACACTTCGCTCTTTATTTTGTTTTTATGCTACAAGGAATAATAGTGCATGCGAGATTCATTTTTTGGCGGAAATTCTGAATTTCAAAAACCTTGAGCAACCATTAAACATTCATTGGTCGGCTAGAGCTTTCGCGAGGTTTATTTGAAAATTATGAAGCGCAAAATTCATGGGTGAGAATTGGACGAAAACGAAAAATCAATTTTTTTCATGAAAATTCGAATTTGTAGGAGGCTTGAGCGATCTTTAAATACTTCTTGACCACTTGCAGCTTCCGCGACAATTTTTTTTCATCAAAGAAGATAATTGGATGGTGAGAAAAAGGGAAAAAAATAGAGCTAGAGGGAAAAAAATGGTGTCACCCAAATATATATACACTAGTCACAAAAATTAATACACACACAGATACACGTGCACATATCGACGAACACAGTGTGATAACAATTATAAAAAACATTGAAAGAAAATTAAAAAAAATTAATCAGCCCTGTTCGACGTAAATTTAAAGAGCTTCGCTGGCCAATCGACGCTTCCATTACAATGGATTGTGATTGCATAAAAACAATAACATTTATTGAAAAATAGCAAATTTCTCATCGAGATAAATATGAATTTTAACGTAATGAATTGTCTGTGGGAAGGTGTGCCACGCGATCGCTTCACCTGCAATTGGAACACTTATTGCAATTATTCATTCGTGACACATCACGAGAGTTACCGCCCTCATCGTAATCCGTATTTCCGGGTTGATCATCATCGTTTCGATCCATTTTTCGCATTTTGGGACGTTGAATATCGACACTGGCTTGCCTCGAAATTATACTTTTCTCTCGATGGTAAATACGGACTTGCGTCGCTTTCGTTTTATTATAGGATAATGGCGTTGTCCTGCGCTAGAGAGGAAACTCGCACCGGGAGAAACGGTGCGATCAAAATTAGAGAGATCTTCTCGAACCTCGGTCTACTGAAGATTTATTTTCATTGTATTCGATGGAGTAATGTATTGCCTCGAGAAAATATTTCATGTGATCGCACCTGTCTAGGTACATTTGATTTCGAGTATATGCGTACATAATCGTTGAATTTTTTTTTTTTTTTTTTTCAATTGAATAAATCGTTTCTTCTTCTGCGGGTTGCGGAAGCTTGGGGCCGAAAGAACAGGTGGATTTTCAATGTACTTTTTCTGAAGAGCGTATTGGGACGACGAGGTCGGAATTTTACACACAATTCAAATATAGTCTTGTCAAATTTGAGTTTTTTCATCGAAAAATATTGATAAACAATAAAATTATTGATACTTGAAGAACGTGCCGTTGACGCTGCATGGCCAATCGTAGGTATGTAGGTGCTTCTGGAAAGTAGGCTCATCTAAAAGGAAAAATAAACAAGACGTATTGGGAGTACAAATAAGTATCCGCCGTTTGACAAAAGATGGTCCCACCAGGAGGTTATGGTTGAAATTATCAGATGTTAAACGTCATATCGTAAGGTTGGACATTTGGCAAGACCATAACCTTGGAATATTAGCCATTTTGTATCAGCATCACATGATTTTTTTCCATGCGAAAATGTCGAGTTTTGAGCCGTATAAGCGTCATTTGCGAGAACCCTTGCGTTGGGCACGAATCTCCCTCGAATAATGCTTCCAATTTCGCGTCTTCGTTTCGGCCTTCCGCTACGTTCTTTGCCTTCGACGTCAAACTCACCGTTCTTAACCTTTTGAAACCACTCACGACAATTTCTCTTACTTAAAGCAGCCTCACCATATGCTTCTACAAGCAATCGATGCGCCTCAGCTGTAGATTTCTTCAAATTAAAGAAGTAAAGAAGAGTTATAAAGTTCCCGCAAGTAACGCTTGTTCGGCTCAAAACTCGACATTTTCCCACGAAAAAAAATTATGTGAAGCTGATACAAAATCGATAATATTTTAAGGTTATGGTCTTGCCAGATGTCCAACCTTACGATAAGACGTTTTACATCCGACAATTTTTGTTTTATTGATATAAAGAGAAGGCTTTGGGATTAGTCAACCCATACAGCCTAGTGCATAGATCTCGGCACATCTGACAATTTCAACCATAATTTCCTGGTGGGGCCATCTTTTGTCAAACGGCAGATACTTATTTGTACTCCCAATACTTTTAGTGGGGCCGGGTTGAAATTGCGAACTTTGAATGCTCCGACGGTTTAAAATTCCGAATTTTAATATTCCGCAATTCAAGATGGGGCCGTGTTGAAATTCCGAACTTTGAATGATCAGAACGCTCAAAACTTGGAATGAATACTACCCCGAATACTAGATCAAAACTCCGAAAGAATTTTACGGGAAAGACCAAAACCTCGAAAACCTAAACACCGTCAAAATAATTCGGCTATGGAAGTTTTTAAAGTTTCAAATTTTTCAATAAAACGACGAATTATTTCAAGAATTTTCTTTTATTGAGAAGTGATTTTGCGTCAATTTTGAAATTTGTCTAGACAATGTTATACGTTCTGCATCATTTTCAGTCAACTGTGTAGACCTTTGCTGGCATGATCTTGACATGGGGGCCGGGTTGAAATTCCGAACTTTGAATGCGCGGTTTAAAATTTCTAATTTTAATGTTCCGAAATTACAAGGTTCGTCAAGATCATGCCAGTGTGTCATGTCTTGCAGTTGACTGTGAACTATGCAGAACATATAACATTGTCTAGACAAATTTCAAAATTGACGTAATATCACTTCTCAATAAACAAAAAATTCTTAAAATAGTTCGTCGATCTTTCGAAAATTTCGAAACTTTTAATACTTCCATAGCCGAATTATTTTGACGGTGTTTAGATTTTCGGAGTTTTGGTCTTTTGGGTGAAATTCTTTCGGAGTTTTGAGCGTTCTGATCATTCAAAGTTCGGAATTTCAACCCAGTCCCCTTTTAGTATAATAATCAAACTATTGTAGGAGCGGATACTTTTTTGAAACGTCGAAAATTACGAAAATGGGAAGCGGAGGTAAAAGTTGGATTTCCGACCGAAAAAACAACTTTAATAATTAATTATTAACAAATGGATAAATATGTGATAAATCATTCAGGAATTTTGCCAGGCAAAAACAGCCAAAATAAATTCGAGTAATTCAAAAATACTAATATTTATTACATTCAAATGATGCAAACCTCAATCCCATAACAAAATATTTGCTTCATCGGTGGAGCCTTAAGGAGATTAAAATAATAGTGGTAGATTGCGTTCACAGTGGATGCGCAACAGTAAAGCTCTCGCGACAAGTTAAGAAAAGAGTGTCATACTCGCGAGAGTAAATAACGCAAAGTATGGTCATCAACATAACGGCCTTGTCAACTGCATTCCTTCCTTGACCTACACGGTGCGCAGTGCTGCACAATCTTACATGCTTTTCACGCCGTTTATTTATTTATTATTTCTCTCCTTTTCTTACCATCCACATCGTACGCAACGATACCGCCATTTATATACACAGACGTGGTGAAAATTACTTTGAGCAGTGCACCGAGTTGCGGAAATGACGATGGAGGAGCCACACACAAACGAATTATTCGCGCCAATGCGTAGCTACTGCATAATTCATTTATCAATGAATCGATAATTGCCTTTATTATATTTAACTTGCCCGTCTCGGAATAGCTATGCAACGAATAGGAAGGGCAGCCCCCACCCCCCGAGGTTCTAAAAAATCGATACAAGGGTCTAAGATGTCTACCATTCATACTTCCCCCCTCCTCTCTCTCCCAGCTTGAACCCCCCCCCCCCCCCCCCCCCCCGGCCCATTAGCTGACAACGCCTTAGCTTGTTCTTTTTATCGATTAAATTACGAGAAAGATCCCGACTTTGCTCCGAGAAAACGATCGCTCCACGTTAAGCGTAATTATTTTTCTATCGTCGCTTATAGATTAGGTTAGTGAGTTTGAGAGTGGAAGATTAAAGCAGCTTGGAGTGGTGAACGTCGGTCTGGGCCGATTCTCGGATAGGTGACCATTGAGCCACGCAGTCGCTAAAGTCGGTTTACCGATAGTGCGGGCGCAACGAGTAGCCGATGCACAGGGAGAGTTTCTGAGGAATGGGAAATAGAGAGGAGATTGAAATTGAATCACTTTAGAAGAGTAGAGAATGTCAGAATTCAGAATATCAACAAGTGCCAGGTGCCCTCACAAGGCAGCTGTTGGGTGCCTTTGTAAGGCAACTGTCGGGTGCCTCCATGAAGCAGCTATTAGATACCTGACAAGACAGCTATGAGGTGATTTGCTGAGCCAGTTATCAATTACCTTATCATGCTTATAAAACTCTCAGGGCCTATAAAAACGAAACCACGTTGCTTGAGGCACCTGTTGAGTGAGCCGTATCAGGGTGATCAGCCGCTATCAGGATAAAAGTATACATGTAAAGTCCTGCAAGTGTCTAGAAACGGAGTCATGAGCGAAAGGAATCAACTCGTTTTTCTCAGACTCCCCAGTATCCTTCGGATCAGCGGGCTCGCCACTGGGGATCCAGCAAGCGGACGTACCTTCACCTATTACATTTCCTGCTCCAGGGGAGAGCGTGGCCGACACATCGACATCGTCTCCGGATGTCAACATGCCAGGCTCGCCGGGCTGCCCAGTGGTCAAAGTTAAGAGCGAATTTTTACGGAGCAGTCCGAGTCCCGGCATTCCTCAGCAGCAGCAACATCAGCATCAGAGGCACCAACAGCAACATCTACAAACGCATCAGCAGTCCCACCAATCCCATCAACACACGGTAAATCAAGTTATCAATTTGCCGATGGCAGTGTTGCCAGATTGGGGTTTCGGGACCCTCCCGAGTTTGAGCTTCCTTTCTTCGTGTCAAGGAAAGAACGATTATGGATATTCTTTCGGGGTTGTCAAATATCAGCCATTTTGTCAGTTTTTCAATGTTGCAAGGTAATCCGATTCAGCGGGGAAATTAACCGATTAGTCATCAAAATATTGAGAAAAGAATGAGCCAGTAACATATCGAGCGTTAAAATTTGTTGCCGGGTAGTCGCAGCAGCCGCATCAGCAGCATCATCACAATCAGCGGGAAGCCGGTTGTTGTGGCATGATGATCGGTGGCACGAGCGGCAGTGGCGCTGGAAACGGTGGTGGTTGCCAGGAAGCGCGAGAGACCGCCTCACCAGATTCCGTATTTCCCGAAGCGGTGATGCTGTCGCGAGTTGTCGAGGATCTGCAGCGTCCTTACACACCGGCGACGACGACGAGGTCGTCGTCGTCGCCGCCGCCGCCGCCGCCGCCGCCGGTTTCGCCTGTGGAAAGCGGCCACGGGGCGGCGGTGTCGACGACTCCGATGTCCCAGGAGGCGAGTAGCAGACGGGAGAGCCCGGCGAGGGACGATTTGTCCTCGGGACAAAAGAAAATGGAATCGGACAATTCGGTTTTTGACGGTGGTGGCGGTGGCGGTGGTGGTGGTGGTGGTGGTGGTGGTGGTGGTGGTGGTGGTGGTGTTGGCAACGGTGGTAGAAACGTCGTCCGCAACGAGGTTACCGTGCAACCTAGTCACCGGGACCCTCATCGGGAGAGTCCCTCGTCCCAGTACAATCCCAATTGTCAAGGTCACAGTCCCGGCAGCAATTCGATCCAACAACAGCAACAACAACACCCACCAACCACGAGCCATCATCCGCAGTCGCAGAATCAACAGAGTCAACAGCAACAACAAACTTCACCTTCAGCGACGACGAGACCGAGGGCGCCCTCGGTGCCGCCTCACCTGCTGGCGCATCACCAGTTTTGGGCGCAGAACTCCGGTGTTCAGGGATTCGCCGCGCAGAGACTACTTAACGGTGTGATCAGCAGTGCCGTCAGCTACAGCCAGAACCTAGGTGGAGTCACGAGTGTTGTCAGTAGTGTTGGTGGCGGTAGTTCTAGTGGTGGTGGCGGTGGTGGTGGTGGTGGTGGTAGTAGTGGCGGTGGTAGTGGAAGTTCTGGTAACGGTGGTGGTAGCGGCAATCCCGGCGGAAACGGCACGCAAGGAAGCGGAGTCGGGGCTGGTGCTGTAACCACCGGATCAGCGTGTAAGTCCTAACTATCCTCGTTGTTCCTTCGTTACTCCTTCTCCTTAGGGTTCCGCGGTTAAACGATTGGCCTTGTAACTTCCTCATGTCCGTCTCTCACAGCCTCGCACTGTCCACAATTTTCAAGCTGCATGCGTGAAATTTCGCCCCTAGATGCTTCGAATGGACATTGCAATCGATGCTTGGCCAAAAAGTCTTGGAAAAAAAAAACTTTTTTCAAGGGTTTTCCTCCAAATGTAAAATGGGGCCACCTTTTACTCCTGCACCCCATCGAGTATCGAATTCTCATTTCCAAGGCCCGCTTGCGGAATATTACGTTCAGAGTTGTGCGCAATGTCCCCAAGCCTTTGAATTTTGCACCCATTGATTGAAAAAATCGCAAGAATTTCTGGTTACTAGCGTTTGATTGCAAGTTACGATGAAAATGATGCCGGTTACGGTGGATCGATAAATTCAGGGGATACGGTGAGGAAAATGATGGCCAAGTTGAGCCGGCGGAGTCCAGTATACTCGAGTATCGTTGCTTCATCATTGATCCTCCATTCGCGAGCCTCCATTATCGGTCCTTGGTTGCTTGTTCGGCCCGTGCGTCGTCTCGGTTCAACACTCAGTATGCTTTTATTTTGTCAAACGACAAACAGGCGAAGGCATGAAGCCTCCGGCCCAGAGGGCGACACCGGCACCACCTCGACCACCGCCCACGGTGATAATGGGTGAATTCGGTGGTGTGAGGACAATGAGATGGTCACCGCCACCTCTCGATCCGGTACCACCACCCGCGGCTTCCTGGACGGCGACCGCGGCGGCAGCGGCTTCTTGCTCCTCGTCCGAGGAATCCGCGGCTCAGCTGCTGCTGAATCTCGGACAGGAGTCGAGGGGCAAACCACCGTGCGTCTCGTACGCGTCGGGTCCGCCCCTCAACATGGAGAGGCTATGGGCCGGGGATTTGACCCAATTGCCGGCGGCCCAACAGATGCAGGCGCTCAACCTCACGGCCTCGGGCTCGAGTCAAGCCTGGGTCAGGAACGGCGGCTTCGTAAAGTCCGAGGCGGCTTCGCAATCGATGCAATCGGTAGCGCCGCCCGCCCCACCCTTGCCACCCCAGGATCACGAGGAGGACGAGACGCCGATGATATGCATGATATGCGAGGACAAGGCGACCGGTCTCCATTACGGGATCATCACGTGCGAAGGGTGAGTCTCTCACCGTTTCACTTTACGCCAACTCGGATCACTTGGATCAACTCAATTCCGTACTGTTCAAGCTTGCATCGGTGGAACGCGACGCAACTTCCATTTCCTATTTTCACCTCTCATTTTTTTTTTTTTTTATTTTTTTTTTTTTTTTCGATTTTTCGACATTTATATCGGAGATCCCTTGATAAGTATTGGATAAAATAGTCGAGGTACATTTATAGAAAAGGCAAAATGTGGCAAAAGAAATGTAGGGGCCTGCGTGAGCTTCGGACCCAAAAACCGGTCGATCTTCAATTTTTTTCCGCTCAGACTATTGAATTACAAGGTGCCGAGATTTTACACATAGATTTTACACTCAAGTTTGCCGTGTTTTCGATTGCTCAACATATTTATAAATAATCAAGTGATTAATATACAAAGAAGGTGCCGCCGTTGCTATATGTCGAGGCGGTGTGTTGAAGGAGCTTCTGGCTGCTAGGCTCATCTCAAATAAAAAATAAACCAAATGTAATTTTAGTATAGTAATCAAACTTTCGTATGATCGGGTAGTTTTTTATTTATTTTGGAAATTAAAAAAAACCCAATTTCTTGTATTTTTGGTTAGAGAAATTATATATCCTCAATAATTTCTGCTCCTTTATTCATTTACTTTATTATACAAGGTAACAGTTATATGATGGCCATGTGTTTTTTAAGCGTCTTGTGCAAAGATTTTGCGACTGACGAAAATATAATTGTCAATGGCTTTTTGTCTTCTTCTTCGAAAAAAAATAGCGTATTTTCACGATGAGTAGTATTTTCCAGCAATAAAACGAATATTCTGGAAAAAAAGTCATAATTCCATTTTGAGTGCAGAAGAACGAATATAATTAAATTTCAAATCCAAAACACTCTTGCAAAATTTCATTCATGCAACGCGTGGTCGTAAACAAAAAATGTCAAAGATGCATTTTAATGTGGATAAAACTTCAAAGGTGTTTCGTATTCGGAATTTCATTACTAAGCCGTATCTCCGTGATAAGTTGTCGAACAGGGGGACAAAAAGAGCGTTTTGAAGCTTGAAATCTCTAGTTTAATAATCTCGCGGACATTTTCTTTTTAGCATCACGCTCGGCGCTATCATGGGAAATTGAGTGCGCTGGTTTTTCCATAACTGCAGAAATAGTGATTTTTTTGTACTTGTTCAAATCAATGTTGAGCTTGGAAAAATAAAATTTCTCTAAATTACTAAAAGGTACTTGTAGAGGATTCAATCGAGTTTCCGAAACCCATTTTCCGCTCGCTGTACGATCATCAGTTCATGAGATGTCGATGATCATAGAAAAAAGCTGACTTTTTATTCAATCGGAGATATCTCAGCAAAAAATGGTCGTACAGAGAGCAAAAAAACGCCCAAACCGAAACAAATCTAAACAAACCCAAAGCCAAATACAGCATTTGGTGCTGAGCATTAGTTCTGATTTGTTGCTGACTATTTGTTGCTGAGCATTAGTTCTATCTACTGAACTCAAAATGAAATTTAGATTTTTCTCCAGAACGCTCAATTTTTTCAGGCAAGTACTACCCATTGCAAAAATACGCTATTTTCTTTTTTCGAAGACGACTTGAAAAACCATTAGTTATATTTCTCTCGGTCGAAAAATTATCGCGCCAGGCCCTTGGGAACACACTATAATCAACAATCCTTTTAATTTTCGCCCTGTATATAGGATCTTGCGAACGGTACTTCCTTCCGATTTCCTGTATTTTCCACACCTCGTTAATTCAACCCGGGCCACGCACGTCCGGGAGCAAACTCGATAAACCACCCCATTACTTTTATCAACTACGACGTGGAAGTTTTCTTCCACGAAGGAAGAAGGGGAAAAAAATCACATATCTTTACACGAGCGAAGGGCGCGAAGCTTCTCACGTGGGAAATTCAGACTCTCGCGATGTAGAGCGTACTTGCGATTTGCGCCCGCGCATATGCTTCGCGAGGGCGAGAGAGAAGATACGACCGCGACGTATCTTGATCGGAATTCGTCACGTTCGGGCGAATCCCCTTAAAGATATTACGATGTACTCTAGCGTGATTAGATGTGGGAATTCTTTTATTCTTTTTCCATCCCTGTGTTGTCTGTTCGTGCATGTAGTGGTAGTAGAGCGCCAAGATACGACGATTACACGGAAGAGAAAAAACACGTCTGTATGCTGCTTCAATTTTACGTTACGTGAGAGATCTTGACGAAAGTTTGAGACTTGGCGTGAGCGCGGACGCTTGATATTAATTTTCGACATTCTGATCGCTCCATCTATACCACCTGGAGAAACTTTAAATTCTTTCTCGCTCGTTTGTTTTTCTATCGTCAAGTTTTTTCTCGCATTACGGCCAGTAGGTATCTACCAAAGCGGAGCGGTACGGAGCTAGCAAAAATCAACCGATTTGAATTCATGTCCATCAAAGCTGAGCGAGGCGATCGGGCGATTCTGTTGGTTGTTTTTTCCCAGCTCTGCTTTTTTTTACTCTCCGCCTATGTATATGATTAATGCAAGAACAAAATAAAAAAGCAAACGATATATATATATATATATATAAATATAGTTAGCTCAAAGTTGTTAACATTTTTTTCAAATATATATTTACTTAAAATAGCTTGCGTTAAAAAGTTCATGAAATGCAATCGTCATCTTTTTCCTCCCTCTCCCCGTTTAGATGCAAAGGATTCTTCAAGAGGACCGTACAAAACAGGCGAATATACACGTGCGTCGCCGAGGGGGGTTGCGAGATAAATAAAATCCAGAGGAATAGGTGTCAGTACTGCAGATTCAAAAAGTGTATAGAACAGGGTATGGTGCTCCAGGCTGTTAGGGAGGATCGGATGCCGGGTGGAAGAAATTCTGGTGCGGTCTACAACCTCTACAAGGTGAGAAAATATGTTTCTCATTTTTTCTACGTTTACGTAGGTGTACATGATAAAACGCTGTTGGGATATCAATTAAAAATGATCATGTGGACTTGGTTCATATATATGTGTGCGTGGGTGCGTGAAAAATAAAATAATATTAGCCTGCAAAATAAAATAATCGATTTTTTTGTTTTTTTTTTTGTTTTTTTTTTCGTCCACGAATATTTCTGGTGACTGCTCGGGACAAAAACAAAGGTCAAGTACAAGAAGCACAAGAAGACGAACAAGTCGAGCGGCGTGGTCGGCGGAATGGGCGGTATGACCGGCAGTGGTAACGCGGGTGGTGTAAACGGCTCGGGTTGCTCGATCGGTGGTGTAAAGGGAGCAATGACGACGACGATGCTCGACAAACACATGGCGGCAGCTGCCGCTGCCGCTCATCACAGCCAGCAACAACAGCAACAGCAGCAGCAGCAACATCAACAACAGCAACAGCAGCAGCAGCAGCAGCAGCAGCAGCAGCAGCAGCAGCAGCAGCAGCAACAGCAGCAGCAGCAGCAACAGCAACAGCAACAACAACACGCTCAACAGATGACTGGTAGCTTTTTGCATCATCAAAAAGTCACGTCCGGCGATTCGATAAATTCACTACCAACCCCGAGTCATCCCGGGCACGCGAGTCACACGGGACATCTCGTGAACGGGACTATCCTGAAGACGGCCCTCACCAATCCCTCCGAAGTGAGTAGAACTTGTTTCGAGAATTTTCCCCCAACTGTAAGTGTTGCCGAGGTTACAGTTCGGGATTGAAAACTCCGTAGGATAAGTGTAAAAAGATGAGATACAACATTTCACGGCAAGGGGGTGGCTGCGATAACGAATGGTCGAGCAATTTAGCGATAGGCAGATCATAGAGCAAACGTGACGGCGACGCGAGGATCGCCCCAAATATAAAATGTACAAGTAAGACCGAAAACGAGAGCACAAATTTGGAATTGGTACTTTCTTTCGATTATAAATTTATTATACGTATGCCGATAACGAGAGACACTCAACAAGAGTATCACAAATTTACATTACACTTACATCGTTCGAAGTTTCGCTTAAAACACATTAAGGTATTCCGGTCGCGGAGGCCGGTTTTTTTCGGGGGCATAGGCGAAGAAGCCCTTCTCAATCATTGGTAAATAACAGTGGCGCTTAACGAAATTAACTTACCATCGATTATTCCACCCAACGATAAAATTAAATGAAAACTGTCGCAGAGATTCGGTGGATTTAGAAATGCTAGCATGTCTTCCAAAACGTCGCGATTACAAAAATGCTCCTGCTAGTCACATTTTTCCAAGTTTTATCATCAATATATTCTTCGAACGTTCGGTGAAGCTCCACTATTATCATCGTTACGGAATCTTCTGAATTTTTAACATACGCAGAGCAGTTCATTTCAGACGTCTAGAATTAATTGGTATATAGACTATTGGATAGAAATGTGGCCAGCGTGTCATCTCCATAAAGTGCCTTGTGAATTAGACGATTCGTTGGGTCGTTTTTTTGTTGTTGAAAAGTTGGGTAACTTGAATTGAAATTTTTCCACTTACTGTATATTGGCCATTGTAGACACAAAACAGTTAAATGTTAAATATTCGGATTCGCGAGAGGAATACCTTAATAACTCTTGACTTTTCCTCATCTTCATCCTCGTCACATCATACCCGTACTTTATATCGCATACTTTCGATTATAATCGAAAACAAACGAAGCTTGTGCTACTGTCAAACCAACATACGCATCTAGCGCATGTGTGTCGAGCCGTTAGAGCCCATTGCAAAAAGTGAAACCGGTACGCGTGTGCGTGTGCGAAAGGCTGAGCGAATCGTCCGGCTCCGAACGGGCAAGTACTATTCACCAGGCTCGCGTGTGTACACGTCCCGTTAAGGAGGCCACTTTCCATATCGTTCGTGCGCTCGCTCGCTCGCTCGCCTGCCCGCCCGCCCGCCCGCCCGCCCGCGCGAACCTCACGGACAATGCAAAGTGGAAGAGTCAAAGGGCAAAGGGTTTCTAGAAACTCAACGAGAAACATTTTTTCCATAAAAAAAGACAATCCAGTAGAAAGAAAAAAAAACATGCAAACGACTCCACACGCGCTTGCACGCTAAGGTTCCAGCTGTACCTAGAAGAAAAAAAGCTAAAAAGTTGCCGCTCGAGGAACGTTATGTAAAGACGGGAGATTTTTTTCTTTTTCGATTTCTTTTAGCCACCAATTCATATATATATATATATATATATATATATATATATATATATATATATATAATATTCTAGAATTTTCACTCGCTCACGCAATAACGCGGAAGTTTACGTAACGTACACGGTAATGAAAGACACGATTGCGGCTTGTACCAAGTATAGCGCTGCAGCGAGATTACTTTCGCTAATCTACTTTTTGCACTGATGAGTATTGCTTCCTCTCTCTCTCTCTCTCTCTCTCTCTGTCTCTCCTGTCCAGATACTTTGGAACGAACACTTGACGAAGCAACTCGTTATGAAAAACGTGTAAAAAACAAAAACTTCACCTTAAGAATCCTTGCAGACATCTTTGGGCTGCGGTCATTGACCAAAAACAGTAGCATTCTGTAGCACCGATCGGCGATGCCAGGCCCGTCACGCTCAAGCTTCGAACCTACCATCACCATTATTATTATTATTATTATTATTATTAATAAACTTTATTGCTCCGGGCAACACACTTCCTCAGTTTGCACGGGGAAACATTCACCTACCCCCGGGGGTTAGGCTCGGTTTTAATCTAGACCGGAACAATACTGCTGGGCGACACTCGAGGGTTCCGGCACCAGCCCGGCTGCCGGCCAGTCGAAAAAAACGCGCGAAAAGTCCAATAAATCGCTCTGCAATAGCCACATCCTCAAGCCAGAGGGTGAGCGACTACCGCAATCCACAATTGTGTTACCTGAGTAAACGGAGAGATCCAAGTATGACCGCCTTCTGCATCCGCCCCGCAAGCAATCGGACACCGGGTTCGCAAACCGGTATGCCAGCGAGGCCCCGACACGAAAGACTCTTTCATCCCCCCAATCTCGCCGATGATGAGGACAACGAGAGTCACCCTGAATCCCCGATGCAAACGACGCAGCTCGGCCAGGAGAGGCTGATACTTGAGGCGTTTCTACTCTTCCTTTCGCGACACTTTCGATTCGGCCGCAGCCGAAAACTCAAAGAAGGCGATATCGCCTTGTCGTCGAAATCGAAAAGGACAACATCAGGCTTAGTCTCTTGAAGCGGCCCGATGGCCGCAAACGAGAAGTTCCAATAAACCTTGCAGCTCTCGTCCACGACAACGGACTCAATATATCCCGGTAAATAAGGCGGCACGGGCTCCCGGTCTATCCCATAAGAGTGCCGTAGGTGGTAATACAATAGCCTTAGGGCCGCGCTAAGGCGACGGATATAGCCGGCAGGCCGACAGTAGATGCACAGTGTCTTCGGCGATTGTTTGCGTGCACGACACAGAATGGTCGGCAGAGGCTGACCCATAACGCGACTGCGATAGACCAGGGTGTTGATGACTCCGTTTTGGCAGGCGCAGATAAACCCTTCGATCTCGGACCATCAGTCCAGCTGACCGCAAGAAGGAAAAGGTCAGCTGGATAAACAGCCCCTGCTCCTCGATAGGTGGAAAAACACACCGTGCATGGGTCTGTCCACGTGCCGCTGCCGAGTTAGGACAGTCTGCTCGGCAGCCCTGTTTGCCCGCCGACGTTGGGACTTGGGCAACCGAGCGACGGAGTCTGTCGGCAAGGGACCACGCCGGCGCCCGCGGAACTCCAAGCCGAGCTCATTATTACATCGCTTGCTATTCCGAGGACCATGCGGTCATGAAGACACTCCAACCCCAAGAGCCCGCACCCGCCGCTCTGACGCAGCATATAAATGCGCGGGTGCAGACTCCGCTGCATGTTCATTGTCTTGCGTGTGCCGATGTTTAGCTGTTTAAGCTTCTCTCTACGCCATTTGACGACGCCAAATGAGTAGAACAGGACCGGGACAGCGAGCGAGACGCTGCCTATACTCGCTGCGGGGGGTGCGCTCGCTTGACACCCCCAGCGTCTTGTACAGAGCGCTGATCGATGCCAAGCTACCGAGAAGACCCTCCGGCCTCCAGGTGTTTGAAGACGCTCCCGTCCACCAGCCGAACATCAGCCGCGACACCCTCTGCTCGCCCTCTCCTCAGATGAACGCACTTGTCCAATTCAAAATCCGTTCCCGTCGCCTGCGTGAACGTCGCTACGATGTTCAAGAAGAGCCTAAGCCCTCAAGCTGTATGATCCCCGGGAGCATATAGCTTGAGGTCATCCATATAAAATAAATGAGTGATCCCTCGCCCACGCTCCCCGGGGGTCCCCGCTTCGTACCTGCGTGCAGCCCGCAAGGCCATTGATAGGGCTAATAGTGAGACGCAAAACAGAAGGGAGCTGAGAGCATCTCCCTGGATAATGCCTCTCCGATACCCCACCACTCCCCTCCAAGAATTATTAATATTATTATTATTATTGTTGTTGTTGTTGTTGTTGTTGTTGTTGTTGCGATTGCAAGAGAATGGGTTCGATTCCAAGGAACTCCAAAGAGATATTTCGGGTCGTCACGTTGTCCGCGAGGGCCGTGCGCACAGTGCTCTCCGGTGGATTTGTCAGTTTTTCGTCGACAAGAGAGAATACCAGCGGCGCGACCGCCGTGCGGCGCCGCCAAGGACGAGAGAATGCGGCGGATTCTCCACTCATAGGGGTTTCGTAACTCTCTTCGTGAAAGTTGCGGCGCAAAGGACACTGACCTCACTCTACCTCCTCGGAGAATCTCACGGTGTCACCGTCACACACCCTGCCCTCCCTACCTCCCTCCGACGTCGATCTCGTCTTCTTTTCCCTCCTTTCCTCCTCCTCCTCCTCCTCCTCCTCCTCCCCCTCCTCCTCGCCCCTTCCCAGCCATAAGGAAATGTGATTTTCAAGATATTCAACTTCATCCTCACAGTAGTCCCTATACACGACATTATATAAAGCCCAGGCACTTGAAAATCATACCTTTCGATAAATGAAAACATATTTATATGAAGGTCATTTCGAGAACTGCCCTGGGACCCGAAATCAACAGTTCGTTGAGGAAGAAATTTGAGGACCTTCGTCAACTGGAACCTAGAACCCGTTCTACGTATATTTCGTACATATGACGGGTTCTCAATGTCCTTTCCTCCATAGAGATAGATAGATAGACAGAGAGAGGGGGGGGGGGGCAACAGGCGATATTTTCGCTCTACGGCAGTCAACTTTCCCTACGCAAAGTCCAGGTCGCGAGTCGACGTATCCGTGTACGTTATTCGTACCACACACTAAAGACACGCGGAAAGATTTCTTTACGAGAAAACGAATGGTGTGTAGTAATATCGAGATCCCGAGGAACCGTAAAAGCCGCGGTGCCACGCTAAAGGTCAGTGAAAGGCCTGCCCGCGATTTACCTTTGGCGTATAGGAAGTCGTAGGAAAGATTGTTGACAGAGAAAAAAAACAAAAGAAATAACGAAGCGTAAGATTGAATGGAACAATCGATCCCCTCTACCTCTCCTGCCACCCGATGCTGATGTGAGTGTTGTCGGTGCGAAAACGCCATTTTAGAAGGAATTTTATCGATAATATAATAGAAAGAATCACGTGATATAATATTCGATTATTAATTGGACTTTTACAATGAATTGGCATTTTCGAAAGTGTCGGCAGTTTAGATATTTATACATTTATTTGTTCAGTTGCGCAAGGGTATGTTAATGATCGAGGACTTAACTTTTTCTGTTTCCTTGTTCCGGAATTCAACAGGTGGTGCATTTAAGGCAAAGGTTAGACAACGCCGTGAGCAGCTCGAGGGACCGAGCCTTTCCTCTGGATGCGACACTCGCCATGATACAAACCCTCATAGACTGCGACGAGTTCCAAGATATCGCTACGTTAAGGGTAAATGAAATACTTTGAGATTTTTTTCTTCTTTTTCGGACGTGATTGCTGTCTCCTAAAAATCGTGGGCTCTTTTTTGGGAACAACAAACCGGGCGATTCGCAATGTTTTTTTTTTTTTTTTTTCTGGCAAGAGTATTGGAATGAGAAGGCCCGCATTTTACACACAATTAACACACAAACCAGCCAAATTTGAGTTTTTCTTAATTGACAAATATTGATAAACAATGAAGTTATCATTATTTAAAGAACGTGTCGCGTTGGCTGCATGGGTAAGCGGTGTAGATGCTTCTGGCAACTAGCCTCGTCTGAAATAAATTATAAACAAAATGTGCTTTTAGTATAATAATAAAACTTCCGTATGAGCGAATGGTTTTCTGGAATTCCAAAAATTAAAAAAATGCCAAGCTGTAGAAAAAATGGTTCGATTTTCTGCGAACAAAAAAAAACAACTTTGATCAAGTGTCATTAACAATTGGACAAATATATGGAAAAATCATCCGATCAAACGATATAAAATATTATCAACTATGCTCTATGTCCGAATTTGAAGTGAATCGGACTTCTAGATGTCGAAATACACGACTTGCACCGTTTCGTAAAACATACTTTCGGGGAAAAGGGTAAATCGGCATTGAGCGGTTCGCATTGGATGCGTTGGGCGACCCGAACCTTTACAATAATCCTCACAACACAATGTTTCGAATTTTCACCAAATCTTTATCGCTAATTAAAGTTAAGAGCAATAAAAAAATCGTATTTATGAATTTTCACGACCTCAGAATGTGTGTGTGTGTGTGTGTGTGTGCGTGTGTGTGTTTCGTCTCGGGTTTGCAGAACTTGGACGAGCTGCTGGACCATAAATCAGACTTAAGTGAAAAGCTGTGTCAAATAGGAGACAGCATAGTGTACAAGTTGGTGCAGTGGACCAAGAGATTGCCCTTTTACCTTGAGCTACCGGTCGAAGTTCACACGAGGCTACTGACACACAAGTGGCACGAGCTCCTCGTGCTGACCACGTCCGCTTATCAGGCGATGCACGGACAGCACAAATTCACCAATGTCGGCTCGGACACCACGGGCGCGGACTTTATGCAAGAAGTACGTTTCCATCAAACGTTGCCTTTCTATTATTATTATTATTATTATTATTGCCATTTGTAATATATGGAAAATCACTTTACAATGAATATACATTAATTTACAATAAATACAAATTGATTTAAACTACATGTTACAAAGTTCAATTATGATAAATAGAAGTTGACTGACAGTAGGTTTTGTTTATTCGTTTTGTTTTCGTATTCGCAAAAGGTTTCGAACAACATGTATACGTTGCAAACGTGCCTGACCAGCATGATGGGCCGACCGATAACCATGGACCAGTTGCGACAGGACGTAGGGCTCATGGTTGAGAAAATAACGTACGTCACGCTAATGTTCAGGCGGGTCAAGCTGCGGATGGAGGAGTATGTCTGTCTAAAAGTTATCACAATGCTTTCGCAAGGTGAGTCTTGGAATATACGACACTCCCATTTTTATTGTGCCCAGCGACGCCGCTCTCTCTCTCTCTCTCTCTCTCTCTCTCTCTCTCTCTCTCTCTCTCTCTCTCTCTCTTTTTATATTTATATTTTCATATTTTTACATAGTCATTCTTCTGTTATTCTTGTTACTAGGCTTAAAAAATTGTCCGAGGGCACAAATACACCTTATCTAATATAATCCAATCTTAGTAATCAATTAGAGGTTATATCAAAAGCTACGTTTATTTTAATTTTATTGTATTAACGTGTTTATATTTGGCTCTATATTTTTAAAAAATGTTTCTATCGAGGTCTCAATTGAAATTCCTGAATTCCAACGTATACCCTTGCGGCTTTTTACGTACACTGTAAAAAAAGTCATTAAATTTACTATACTTTTATAATTGAAAATTTCTAAACTCGGAATATGAAACACAAATTCGCACTTCAGTAATGGAAACTTCAGTAATGGAAATGAATTTTCATAAATGCGTATACATTTTAATATATGGGACATTGAATATTAGTATGCTGCATATGAGTTTTTCAACGCTCATCACAATAATAAAAATATTTGTTTGATTAGTGCAACAAACGTATATGATTTCATTATTTATACAAAAAGTTTAAAAATCGCAATATGACTATTATTTTTAACTTCATTCTGTTGAAAAGTACAATACCTAGTACATTGAATATCACAAAACGCTGTTTAAAGAAATATGAAATTTAAAATACTATGGCAAATGAAATTTCAAAACTTCGTATATGAATGAATATTTAGGCTTCGGTGTTGTAAAATTCAATACCGGACCTACATTTCATACGGTTTTACATTTCGTAATACGTACGAATTGAATATTAATACACTATCTACAATTTTTCAAGGCGTCTAATAGAAAAATAAATATTCTTAGTTGAAAAATACAACAAGCGTTTTGAATATATACAGTGTAGACGAAGTAAGAAAATTACAAACTGACTCTTAATTTTTACAATACTTGGTTCAGGAGTGTACAATTTTTTGTGCACTGACTATTCTGATAGACGAGAATATTGAGAAATGAATAGGACATTTACAATACGAAGGCACGTACATTTTCTGATTTACATCGAGACTGCTCAGCTTGGATGTCGCGAATCGGGTTCTCCTTTCGCGGGGTGAAGGTTGAAGACCTCCGAATTAACGGCGTTTTTTATTTTTGTTCCAATAGGCCTTAGTTGCTGAGATATCGCGATTTGAAAATTTGGGAATTTCGGACGGAGCCAAGCCGGTTTCAGGTCGCGCGTGGAGTACGTTGAGCGTTGATACTCTGAAAGTTCACGGTTCGCGTCCCCATTCTTTTTTTTAATTCAATTTTTTTTTCATTCAAATCTCTTATAAGACTTTGCATGTGCAGGTATAAATAAGAAATTTCGAAAATATGTATTACTAGTTTTATTTATCTATTATATTTAAATAATTAATCCAATAATAAAGTCACAATTACAAAGCAAAATAATATGGTATAAAAAATAAATAATTAATCTAATTCACACTTGCAAATTTCGCGGCAGGTAATTATTCTGATTCTTCTTCTATCAGACCGGTATGCTGACAAATTGGAGGGAGGAAACCATCGTAAAAGCAAGGGAAGCCCAAAGGCTTACGTCACCACGAACATAAGATTAACGCAATACAACCGCAACCACATTAATTATTTTAATATAATAGATAAATAAAACTAGTAATACATATTTTCGAATTTTCTTATTTACCTGCCCATGCAGTCATGAGAGATTATAAAATAAAATAAAAATTGAATTAAAAAACGAAGCACGGGGACGCGAACCGTGACTTTTCAAGTGCCAGTCCGTTGTCTTACCGTATTAGCTACGGCCGCTCTTGTCTCAAGCATTAACGCTCATCGTACTCTACGCGCCAGCCGAAACCTGCTTGGCTCCATCGTAAACTCCCAAATTTTCAAATCGCGATATCTCAGCAACTAAGGCCCATTGGAACAAAAATAAAAAACGACGTTAATTCAGAGGTCTTCAACTTTCACCACGCGAAAGGAGAAACAGATTCGCGACATCCAGGCTCTGCCTTCTCCTTGTTAGCATGTGTTTATTCGGATAGTCTGATTTAATATATAATTCAGTGCAGAAAACTTCAAATTCGTGCTTTGGTCAGCATGTTAAATCAAATCATAAAAAAACGTATCGAGTAACACCAAATCTAAAGTAAATGATGAACAGCCGGTGCGATGGTCTAGTGGTTAGCGTGCTCGCCACGAACCAGCGGACGGAAGATCCCGGGTTCGAATCCTAGTCGCGTACATTTCGTCGTGAAATGTTTTTCTTCGGCATTTCACGGCGAAATAAAACTATGTTAGAAATACGAATTGTAGTCATGATGAATATAATACAGAGGGGCGGGGGGGGGGGTGGGCCGCAGGGGAACAGGGAGAAAGTAGAGGAAAGTAACGGTCACAATGAGGGGAAGGATAGGACAAACGCGAAAAGCTAAGGAAAAAACAAATAAGTGGTGAATTTAACCGAACAAGCAGCAAGTGTAATTTAACCCAAATTTTGATTCGCATTAATTTTTATATATCCACAACTGATACTTTTGAATAGGTATATGATTTTTCCAGGACTTTGGTATTACAGTATTACTACACATTACTTAGCCATTCAAAACGTAGTGTATTAATTAAAAAATAACGATTATTAGTTTTCACAGACAGAATCAGTAAAAGAATTCCGGAATTTGTATATTAAAATTCATACAGAGTTTATTAAAGACGCAGAAAGTAAATAACAACAATTACACTAACCTAACACCGTAAAATTAATACACTTTTCTATGCCAATTTTACTTTTTTTTAATTTAAAAATGCAATCTGTGCGTATTAATTTTTATACGCTCCTTGCGATACGTATATGATTTTTCCAGTACTTAAGTGTTGGGATATTACTGAACGATTATCAGACATTCGAAAAGCAGCGCATTGATTTTCAAATGACAATATTAAAATTCATAAACGGTATCTGTAAAAAGACTTCCTACACTTTTATATTAATTTTAATACAGATTTTGTTTACAGTGTATAACCCTTCCTAGCTGAACCCTTTCCTTATCTCGCTCCCTAGCGCATTTTGCTAATCTAGCCTAACGTTCCCCGTTGCGTCCACAGCCATCTTAAACTACACTATATCCCGCGTTTGCCTCGGGTACGGGTATAGATAAACGTATCTATATATACATAGACACGTGTGTATGTATGTATATATGTATAAGTCGGAAAGCCGTACCAGTCACAGATGGCCCTCATATTCTTCTGATTCTCTGGTGCACGGACTTAACTCAAGTATCTACACCAAGGTATCAGAAGTATTCCCGCCTTCCCGCTCGCTGGTTGATGCGACAGCCGGTGCACGGCTAAGCGGTCACCGCTCTGAGTATTATACCGCCACGCACAATACTGCTTTAACTCGAAGTACGGCCAGAGCCGAACCCCGATCGCTCATCTACCAGTGTCGGTCCTTGGCTCTATACATTTGCCTTTCCGTTTTCCGTTTATGATAAACACATTTATTTTGTTTTGTTACATTCCAACTCGACGCATTCTATATTGATCAATATTATCACAGCACGATCACTTGTTCAATTTTTGTTTTTTTTTTAGCTTTTACTTTTTGTACTTGCCAAAGAGTTCAGTGGGGCATAATTCTCTCAAATAATTCCGCCGTTTCGTCCTCAATAAAAATCCTTATCGTAAATATTCCGTCGTCCTTTTAAACGAAAGAAAAAATGGTCGTTTTGTTTCTCAACATTGCCGCGGAATATTGAAGACGCAAAATGTAAGTGAAAGTCGAAAGTGCAGACATGAAAATAGAAACGAACAAATGTCTTTTCTCATTTTCACTCTTCTTACTTTGTTTTTTTTGTAGTGATTTTTTTTTTCAACGGTAAAAGTGAGATTTTTGCATCACAATTGACTGCAATATTGTTTGGTTCTTGGCGGCGTTGCAGCACGAGGAGGTACACTGGAATTAGAACAAATACAGGAGCGTTACATGAGCTGTTTACGGAGTTTCGTCGAGCACAGTGCGCCCCAGCAGCCCGGTCGGTTTCACGATCTACTCGTCCGATTGCCCGAAGTGAGTGTTGGTCTTGATTTTTCTCATCGCATTCTTCGTCGTCGCTATGCGCATATGAACCGTACGGGCGCTAACCCATTCGAGTATTGGCCCGGGCCGTCACTGCTTCACGCGCAAGAATCATTCGAATATTCTCTCGAAACAATGGCCTTCGATCACCTTTTTTTCGTTTCTTGGCTCGTCGATCTCAAACCATTGAATAATCATTTTAAAAAATTCTATTCGACTATTATTATTAATGTTCAGCAAATTATTGTTCAACAAATTAGTCGTACTATTAAATATGATTGTGTAAAAAGTTACTATTACTATTAAACATTATTGTTGGAAAAATTAATATTACTTCTACTGTTTGGAATTACTATTACTATTCAAAATTAATATGATGTCAAAAACGATTGTTTCGAAAAATTAGTACAACTACTACTATTTCAAATCATTATTACTGTATGAAATTATTATTACTATTATTATTGCTTCTATTTTCATTGCTATTTACTGCTATTAATGATATTATTGCCGAATTTTTATTGCTATTTACTATTATTCCTAAAACTATCTAAAATTATTGTTCAACCCAAACAAACCTGACCCCAGAAAATACATTTCAAGCCTGTCTAACCGATTATGTTACACATTTTTTTTTCCAGGTGCAATCTGCGGCGGCTCTGTTACTCGAGAGCAAAATGTTCTACGTTCCTTTCCTATTGAACTCAGCAATTCAAAGATAGTAAATATAAAACGAGAAACGACTCTAAAAGAGGTATATTAAGAATGAAGCGGACTAAACACATGACACAAACATGCGGAACCCGCCAGCCTAAGTCTGGTATATACACACACCCAAACACACACAGACAGACAGAGAGAGAGAGAGAGAGAGAGACAGACAGACAGACAGGCATATATATATATATACACGCATTGTTACAGACTCCTTCAAGATGGGAAAAAAAGCAGCAGGGGAGAGGGGTTCGAAAAGAAAAAAACTATAAGTAAAAAATGGGGCGAATTCGAAAAAAAAACGAGAACAAAGGCTTTGTTTTCGTGTGTGTATAATAATTTAAAAACACACACACACACACACACACACACACACATAAAATGAAATAATATAATTGCGTGGTCATTGCGTGTACAAAAAGTGCGAGTGAGATCGAACGAGTGTAATTTTACGAGAAAAAAAAATTATATAAGCGCGAAAAAACAACAACAACAACAATAACAGACTAAGTTGATCGCAAAATTATAGGGAAAAAAGGAAATTATACAAGAGTAAACGTATCTATATATATATAGACACGTGTGTATGTATGTATATATGTATAACGAACCGCGTCAAGAGCGCGAGAGTACGGGGAACTGAATATAATGTTTAATTGCAATGTCGCATTGCAAGAACAACGTCGAATGAAAGAAATAAAAGAGAAAAAGTTGCGTAACTTAAAAGTATATAATTTAAACAATGGAGACGAACTGAAATTTTTGTATCGAAACTAAAAGGCTATATATATATTAGAGTGGCACAATTCTGAGCCGTATTTTTTAAGAGAAAAAAAATTGTCGCGGAAGCTGCGAGCGGTCAAAAAATATTTAGAGGTCGCTCAAGCGTTCCGCAAATTCAAATTTTCATTAAAAAATCGGTGTTTTTCGTCTACTGCTCACCCATGAAGTTGACGCTTTATAATTTTTTAATTAACCTCGCGAAAACCCTAGCCGGCCAATGAATGTTTAGCGGTCGATCAAGGTTTTCGAAATTCAGGTTATCCGCCAAGAAAATTAATCTCGCATGCACTATAATTCCTCGTAGCATAAAAACAAAATAATGCACGGGAAACAGCTGCCATTTCAGTTTTACGTATAAAAAGACCTATAACTTTGTTTGCGGACAAGAGCTTTAAAGAAGGACACTAACGTAACATTTTCGAAAAATCGTTTTTTTTGGCAAGACTGTAAAAAAATTATTTGAACCTCAAAAAATATGATGCATATTCGTTTATAGCTGGAACACACAGTTTAAAAGTGGTTTTCGAGCAATATTTCAAGGGAGTCTTCGAGTGCTGAAAAGCGCCTTCGGCGATGCCACGCCGGTAGACGCAATACCCTCTACACAAAATACCGTCCAAAAATTTGATCCTGTAGTAACAACCGTTCCCAGCGAGGATCACGTAACCCACCGACTCACGAAGCTCCCACACTTCTGCAAATTCACTCACACATTTGTTTCTCAAAACCATGTTTTTGAAATCGGCACGCAGCTGAACTCGAACAATTTACGTCCCATCGACTTGAAATTTTAACTGTAGCTTCTTAGATTGCGTTTATCAGTCAAGTACGAGCGCCCCCTTTTCGAATAATGGAAAATTGCAACAACAAAAATACATCACTTTTTATATGAAAATTATGGTCGAAAAAACCAACTTTTCTTGAAAAATCGTCTTTAAAAATCGAAAAAATCTCTTTTATTTTTTTTTATTTCCCCTCGTACTTGCCTGCTAAAACTAATATAATTAACGAAAATAATTCACTCTTAGTTCCAGGCTTATGCTTACGACAGTTCTACTGCGTGCCGCGGAGAGGGTTGGCTGACAACCAGTAGTGATATACCGACTCGTGCGCCGCCATTTTTGTATTATTTTGACAAATACATTTTTTTACATACTTCAATATATACCCAATAAAGCCTAAAAGTTCTTTTGACAATGTATTATTTCCTTTCTTCAAAAAGAATTCCAAAGAAAACGGTCGAAAATGGGCAGTTGTGGTGGTGTCCTCCCTTAAAGTATTATTTATGAGAACGAAGATTATAATTCTTGGGTCAGAAGTGTGAGGTAAATTTGAAAAATCTGTTTCTAAAGAAAAAAGGTCTGATTGATTTGAAAACTTTACAAAGTGTCAAATTTCTGACTGAGAAGAGTAAATAAAAATTGGCGAAAATTGGAAATTTCGAAGCTCTTGACCGACCACTAAATATTCATTGGCCGGCTAGAGATTTCGCCAGGTTCATTTGAAAATTATAGAGCGTAAAATTCATGGGTGAGAAGTGGAAGAGATAAAAAAATCGTCTTTTTAATGAAATATTTGAATTTCCGGGCGGCTTGAGCGACCTCTACATATTTTTTGCCAGCCCACAGCTTCCGCGACAATGTTTTTTTTTTAGGAAGATAATTGCACGGTGAAAAAACAGAAAAACAATAGAGCTCAAAATTGTGCCACCCTGATATATATATATATATATATATATATGTTACATTTAAAAGCCGTTTTCAGTCTAAACGCGTTTTACCTAGTAAAAACTAGTTCTGATCGATTGCCTTTAATGCAACTAGTTTTTTCTAGTGATAACTAAAATTCGTGTTTAGGATTGCAAACAAACGCAAACTTCGACCTTATTCGAAAACAGTTTTAACTGATTCATTTCCCTTGAACGAGTTTTTTCTAGCTAAGACGGCTTCTAACTAACATGCAAAATAATTTATCAGTGAATTGAAATTTTGACTAGGAAAAACTACACGTAACGAAGGCGTTCAGTGAGAACTACTTTTAACGAGGGAAAACGCGTTTAAAAGGTAGCACACACACGACACACACACACACACACACACACGCATATTATGTACACTTTCGTAGAAAACGCCAGAGTGGCTGTTAAAAAAAAACCCGGTTGGCATAGTTTGCACTGTTGAAATGCAAAAAAAAAATATTTTATAATGTTCATTGTATACAATTAATTTCTTTATTATGCAAAGTCATCGCTTTCCGCATAATCACATTGTAGATCTTTTGTGAAGAAACGAAAAAAATAGATTTTCGTAATTAAAATCTGGTGAAGGAAAAAAATTTGGGCTTCAAGAGAAACAAGAATATTATTATTTCTTATTGCGCTTCAACGATGCGAACTTTTGACCAAACGAATTTCCGAAATTGTAAACGAACAAGAAATTATCACGACGGCGAGCAGAAAATTTTCACCGTCTTCTGTCTCGTTCTCTCGAATTTCACAATCGCAAAAGTATGAAAGAAGAGCAAAAATGAAAGGGGAAAAATAGACAAATGGGCTCGAAACGCCTCCTCGAGCTGCGTCTCATATTCGTCACAATCGTTTTTTCTACATCATCAAATCTCAGTATCCATCGTCTTATTGTCGTGCGCGATATTATCATTATGATTGTTATTATTTACTGTTAAGAGTACTATTAACTATTTACGGAGACAATGAACTATTTACCAATGTCACGTTTTCGTCGTGAGTCGAAGAGGAGGAGAAAGAGACAGAAATGGACACGTCGACTCAAAACACTGAGGTGTTTCATCACTGATGCTAATACTGCCTGTCACACAATGACGATCGTATTGTCGCAATGTGTCGGCGATCGAAAAAGACACACCAACACACACACGCGCGCGCACACCCTCGTGTTCGAAACCAACATATGTGCATTTAAAAACTGGATAGAAGTACTTTTGAACTGTGTTTTTTTTTTCTCTTTTTTCGATTTTCATGAACAACTAACTCGATTGGCGGCTATCGATGAACGAAAAAAAAATGTCTTTTCGATGTATTTTAAGCTCCAAAGTGTGCTGATGGCGAGTTGTGATTAGGCAGGTGGAAAAATCTCACTGGAACTTGGGCTCCAATTGGAGTAAATAATCTTGGGGAAAGTGGAACGCGGGAAGGAAAAAAGGGCGACTCTCCGAGCGACATAAGAACATTTTCTTTATTCCGAACTCAACATTTTTATTCGACGAATTTTTCACTCGTTGAACTTGTCGTTTCGGAGGAATTTTTTACCCGCCAGATCGAAATATACCTTTTTTTTTAAATACGCTTGTGAGTTTGTGTTTCAAAGCGATCCTTCAAATTTATTATTGAAAGTCCAGAATATCAAACCTTTGCGACGAAAATTTCGTTTTTTTTTTTTTTTTTTTTTTTTCATTTTATTTTCGGGACGTTTTTGTAGATGTAATTCCGAAAAAAATCCTCAAAATTTCTGTAGTGAGTTCAACATGTTAGATTATTTTATTTCGTTTAAATTATAATTCACTCGTATTATATTACCTCATTAGAATAATAATTACGATATATTATCGTAATTATATTTTATCTTCTTTTTACGTTCTTTTTCTTCACTTCTTGATCTCGCGATAATTTTCTATGTTCTCGTAACTTTGACATCACGATTTTTTCACGCGCCTCTTCGCTGCTGTGACAGAA